>CM030024.1:10922500-11282500 GCA_017639485.1 Pluvialis apricaria
TGAGCATCTTTTTGCATTGCGTGTGCGTAACCCAAGAGATGGATAGCCCTGAACACCGATGTCTCAAAGTGGCACGTCTTTGCCTCAAGGGGGCTTATGCTATTAGCACTGAGGCAGGGCTGCCCAAGTGGGCCTTACGTTGGCACCAGGTACAGTATAAGGCACATGGTTGCCCAGCTCAGAAGCTCTGCTTTCTAAAATGATTTTGTGCAGCAGAGAGGAGTCGGGAGCATCTGCATTGCGTAGGAAGGTCAGCTGGGGTCTCACCTACAAAACGGCTGTGTTTGGTTCAGAGGGCGTGTTTGAGAAACGTGGGAATTTGCTTTCCTGTTGTGTGATTGCTGGGTTTGTTAAACCCTCTGAAGCTAGAGGAGCAGAAGAGCTACTGAATTATTTGGTCCATTGAGCTGATGTGTTGTGAAGACTCGCTTGTATTTATAACGTGCCGCAAGTTCATCAAAGGTGCACAGCCCAGTGCGATATTCAAGAGGGAACGTTGCGTGTCTTCGGTTCTGTGGCCCTGTGAGGGATGCAGAAGAAAGGAGGAAACTATAATACTCCTTATACATCAATAAAGGAATTTTATTATTTCTTGAGGGCACCTTGTGGTGATCTCTAGAGCTGAGGTGCCTCCTGTTTTCTCTTCCCGTAACCTCACCCATACATTGAGCCGTTTGTCCTGGCGACTGCTTGGTGAAAATCTAGCAAACTTTCCAGGTCAGGAGGAAGGCCCATGCAATAGGGCACTTTCTGTAGCGATTTAGTGGTTTGGATGATTACAGGCTGCAGTGAATTACTCGCTTACTTTGTGTGTATCAGTAGATCTATTTCTACAGAAAATATGCTGCAGTATTTTATATCAGGTTTTTTTTCTGTTTTGGGGGGGCCTTTTGGTTTTGTTTCTTTGAAAGGGGTGGAGTGCTACCTATAAGAAATAGAGAAGTGTAACCAACAGTTCTTTTATCCACCAGTGCTGGCCTCTTCTGTCTTTACAAATGCTCTGGAGCCACAACTCTGCATAAGAAAAATGGATTTGTCACTGAATTTTCATGCTTCATCCTCGCAGAAATGTAAATGTTGTCCTGGGCTTTAGTACTGTGCCTTCAAGCTTGGATTTAATGCCGATCATTATACTTTTAGAGCAGGTTACATAGAAAAATAGAGGCACGGAGCAGATCCAAAAGCCAGCAGTCTTGCTTTCACTCACATTTTGTTCTGGTGAGGATGCTGAATATTTATTAAGAAAATCCAACAATCCCACTTTTAAAGAGGAAAAAAAAATTGACCTCTGTATTCAAGAAAGGAACAGCTGTAAACTGCAGCTGTTGAGCTTAATTGTATCACTGACAGCCCCGCGTAGGGGAAGAGGGAGCTGTGCACATGGAGGAGAGCAGGTGAGCTGCGCAGCACCCCGTGCCCTGGCTGCGCTGCCCTAAGGTGGTCTGATGCTCCTTGGTGGAAGGAGCCTCCAGGTTTTTGGGGAAATAAAAGCATTGCTGGTGGTACCTGTTCCTGCTGAGTTACAGGCCAGATACGTACAGCTGGATGTTGTGTGACTTGCAGTGATTCTTTTTGCCACGTGAGAAGCACGCTGATGTTTGTTCCTACCGCTCTGTATTTGAGTGCTTTGGAGAAGGGCATTAGTGATGGGAGCTGCTGTGCACCTTTGAGTTCCTTCTGCATTCTTCTGCTGCCGTGATGGGAGTCTCCAGATGGCTCCTTTTGCAGTTTCCCAAGTTATTTTTATTTTCTGTGTTAGCGCAATTCTGTTTATTTAAAAGGAGGTTGCACTTATTTTGGGATGTATTTTGTGTTTCAGATATTGGAAGTAGTAAGAGTTAATTTCTGGGTTTGATCAAAGCAAATTTGACCCTGAAATCAAAGCATTGCTGCCTTGGGCTGACGTTTCTGAGAGTTTCCTAAAAACTCCTTTTGAACACCTTTGTTCGGGAAGTGGCCTTATCGTGTGAAAAGGATAGTTGCCCCAGAAAAACACAATTTGTCATCTGAGTGGTGATTTCCCACTCAGTGAGACTCCAGCTTACAAGTCTTCACAATAACAACTGCTCGGCAGCAAGGCGACATAACGGTACATCTGCTGCACCGAGGGTGTTTGGTTTTGAATGCGAGATCAAAAAATTCCTGTTAGTGCCTTGCTTCTCCCACTGTCGCATACTCAGCGCTGCCTCGTGGCACTGAACTTCAAGAGGGGAAGAGCAGAGGGTCTGAGGACCGTCCTGCTCTCGAGGTGCTCCCCTTGGGTAATTCAGCCCTGGGCAGCAGAGCCAGCTCAAAGGCGGGTCCCATTTTCTTTTCATCGTAGCCAAAGTGAGCGAAAAATCAAGTGGAACAGCAAGTAAATGCAATGTATTCATTGAATTTCAGTCCGTTCAGTCTCTCCTAAGTTGTAGCTATAGTGTCCTTTCTTTTTGCTTTGCCTTGCTCCCAGCAACTGCATGTTTTAGAAATTGGCGTTTCTGG
Source organism: Pluvialis apricaria (assembly GCA_017639485.1). Classification (NCBI taxonomy): domain Eukaryota; kingdom Metazoa; phylum Chordata; class Aves; order Charadriiformes; family Charadriidae; genus Pluvialis; species Pluvialis apricaria. The sequence goes on from CM030024.1 coordinate 10,924,982, forward strand.
CAGATTTTCAAGCCAACTTTTGAAATAAACACCTTTCTCAAGAGATGAGAGCGACCTGAAGCCCTGTTTGCATGAAGCGTCATTAGCCAAACAGCACCAGAGGCAAAGGTGATTAATATACACACTTGGAGCTTTGTAGTAAAACTGGCATGATCTTGAAGCAAATGACATACAACCTTCAGAGACTCACCTGAACCCCAGCCATAAGCCTGTGTGCATTTAGCTGTGGATTTCTGGGGTTATTTTCAACACCCAAATGAGTATAAACTGAGGCGCTGGCAGCCTGAGCCGAAGGAGGAGTGACACAGGCAGTAAATTATCTCTGTCTCTGGGGAGCCTGGCTCGTCCCGGTCGGGTCGTTGAGTTCATTGGAAAGATAACATAAGAGAAAGTCATACTGCATAGGAGCTGTCTGGCTTAAGAGGGTTTGAGAAGCCTTAATACCTGCCTCGTAGCAGCTATGGAATAGATGGATGTTGTAGCTATTACTTAAAAAGGTGAGGGAAGGTGGTGTGGCTGGAGCTGCCACACGAGCACCACCACCTCGCAGGGCACAGCTCACCTCTGCCAGCTTTCCCCGGGTCTCACTCCTCTGGTGGCTTTCCCTGGGTCTTGCAATGAGGGGACAGCATCGTGTGGGAGCTGTGCACCATAGCGAGCGGCTGCGGCCGGTTGCCCCATTTCAGCTGCCCAGATAGGTTTACCCCAACCTTTCAATTACTCCCCCCCCCCCCCCCCCCCCCCCGTTATTTTTCTCCGTCCCCACACAGGGTTGGCTGCCATCTGGGAATCAGCATAGTCGGACACTGTGAGCCTTTTCTCGGGCTCTCTTGCACCCCTCAGTCCAGCCGTGGGGCCGGTGAGGACACTCCACGCTGCGGCTTTCCCTAGTCTTTGCTGCTTTGGAGTTTGAAGGACTCATGAATAAATAGGGAGTACTTTTGGTCATCAGAGGAGAGTTCGCTGTAGGATGGTACCTTGGTGGCTGTGCTTTGTCAGGGGTGGGTCAGCCCATAACGCTTCCTCCTCAGGCCAATTCACTGTTTCTTCTGGGAGCTGGGCTGGTTTTGTCTCCCAGCCATGCTCATGGGGTAAGCAGTGCTGTCTCTTTGTTCCAGGTAGGAGCAATGGTGCGATGGGTGGTGGCATCCCTTCTTCAAACACTTCAGGCCTAAGAATTTCCGTTGAGCATCCTTTGACTTTAGACTTCTTAATGGCATACTTTGCCTCCGGCATGATTTCAGTGATTGCTTTGGGTCAAGCACTTCTTTGGCCTTCCCCAGAGGATAATGTTGTCAGTGTGTTGTAGGTGTTAGGGAGCACTGCCTTTCTCCAGGGTGTCTTGAACCCATCCATGGCAAACAGTGGGACTTTTGCACCCCTGGAGTAACTGCTTCCAGGGGTACTGGTGTCCTCCCTGCAGGAAAGCAAACTGTGCTTTACAGTCCTGTGCTGTCGGGATGGAGTAGCAGACATTTGCATTATCAGTCATTGAAAACCATTTTGCTTTTGTCTTCCAGTTCATACAGCAACTGGAACATGTACGGGACAGTGGCCACCAGAGGTGGTTCACTTCATTTAGGGCTCATTAACTTATTGCCACCCCCATCATTCACCCTTTTTGCAGGCTGTTCGGGACCGTTGTGGGGAGTAGGTTTGTGTTACAAACCCAAGGGGGTGTGTGAGTGCTTCTGTCATCTCCTCCCAGAACTGTGTCCACCAGGTGATCCTTCCCTCCTGGCTGCTGTCGGTGCTCCCCCTTCTGATCCCAGGTCCAGCAGGAAGCTGGCCTTGTCCCAGCCCCCGGCAACGTGCGTTCGTTGGCCCTTCGCGTGGGGGAGATCACAGAATCACAAACTGGCAGGGATTGGAAGGGCTCTCTGGAGATCATCCAGTCCAACCCCCCCGCCAAAGCAGGGTCACCCAGAGCAGGTCACACAGGAATGCATCCAGGCGGGTTTGGAATCTCTCCAGAGAAGGAGACTCCACACCTCTCTGGGCAGCCCGTGCCAATGCGCCGGTACCCTCAAAGGAAAGAACTTTTTCCTCACGTTGAGATGGAATTTCCCGTGTTCCAGTTTGTGCCCATTGCCCCTTGTCCTGTCGCTGGCCACCACTGGAAAGAGTCTGGCCCCATCCTCTTGCCACCCGCCCTTCTGATATTGATCAGCATTGATGGGATCCCCTCTCAGCCTTCTCTTCTCCAGACTGAAGAGCCCCGGGGCTCTCAGCCTCTCCTCAGCAGAGAGATGCTCCAGTCCCTTCATCATCTTTGTAGCCCTTTGCTGCACTCTCTCCAGCAGTTCCCTGTCCTTCTTGACCCGGGGAGCCCAAAACTGGACACAGTGCTCCAGCTGTGGCCTCCCCCAGGCAGAGTACAGGGGGAGGATGACCTCCCTCGACCTGCTGGCCACACTCTTTTTAATGCACTCCAGGAGACCACTGGCCTTCTGGGCCACAAGGGCACATTGTTGGTTCATGGTCAACTTGTCCACCAGATGTGCTGAATCTCATCCTCTTGGAGGAGACAAGGCTGCAGTGGGAGCAGGTCCTCCTTGGAGGGGGTGGCAGAGCAGCCATCCCTGTCCCAGTGCTCCGGATCCCAGGTGGGAGCCCATGCTGGTGTGGTTTAGGAACCAAGCTCGTGCTCCTTTTTGCTCGGTGGTGCAGTCATTGCCCCGCCAGCGAAACAGCTCTGCTGCCTGTCACCCTGTGTGTTGCTGCCTTACATCCCAATGGTGCCGGGCAGCTCTGGGAGCCTCTCTGGACACCCCATCGCTGTCCCCTAACACACTTGCTTATTTTCCAAAATATCCCTCTCTCCCTCTGGTTTTCATACTGCTAATGCGGTTGTCAACCAGGTCTAACCTAAGCTCAGTGCTGCAGGAGGGAAACCCATTGATAGCTTCGTAGTTTGCTTGATGCAACTCTGCAAATGACTTTAAATCTGGAACTGGAAAGCTGTGTTTTGTTGCACCGCTCCGTTTCGGTCCAGGGCTGCTGCCGAGGCAGCGGTGGGAGGCGATGTTACAGAATTACAAAGGCATTTTGCTCTGACATGCATTCGTGTAGCCACAAATGAGGAGGGAATCTAGGAAAGCTGCCGCTGCGTGAGCTGGGTAAAGGCCTTCAGGTTAAAAAAAAGAAACCCAAACCGTACGCTGTAGGGTGGGCGACACTTAAAATAGAAAACACTTATCTTTGTTTCCTTTTAAAATGTGTCGCGTATCCTTGGGAGGCTTCTTATCAGCCTTTGGATCAGTGCCCTGCATATTCAAAGCCCTTTTACTTTCAGCAAAGGACTATAATTTGCAGCTTGTTTGGGGTGTTTTTCGCTCCATGTGATCCAGGATTGTGCTCCTTGTTCAGTCTCTGCTGCATTCGGGGCCTCTCCCGGTGTATAGACAAAGTGAGCTCCGAAAGTAACCCCTCGGCCCCGCTGTCATTTAGGGGATGGTGGGCGAGGGCCGTGTCCTCGCAGGAGCGGGTTGGTGCGAGGGCACTGGGTGCCGGCGGTGCCGAAGGGTCTGGGGGGACCTGGGCTGTGCGCAGCAGTACACGCTCCGCTGCTGGGGCTCCCCACGCGGCGCGCGCTCCTTTGAGCGCCCTCCCTAACCATCACGGGAGCGGTGCTGTAATTAAGCATCCGATTAGGAGTGAGCCCTTCCCGCCAGCTCCCTCTCCACCAGCATATTCTCTCTTGCTGTCTCTTTTCCTAGTAGAAAGCTTTTCCTACAAGTGGTACTTGTGTAACTTGGCAAGGATGTTTTGATGGGCTGGCCGCATTGTTCATTGAATTACTGTCTGGCTGGAAAGCCAAGGGCTGCAATCTTCTGTGCATTATTATTCTTGGGATTCAGCCTCTTAGAAATGCAAAGTGGGACAGTTTGCTGCTAGAAACATTTCCCAACAGTTCGGGGCCTGGCAAGAGATGGAGGGATCTCTTGGGCTTCAGTAACCTTCACGTTTTCACATGCTTTGACATGCATTTTGAGCAAGTCCTTTTATTTATTTCAATAGTTCTGTCAAACATTCCTCCTCCCTTGTATTAACTATGGCTTCACTGCCCTAAAATAACCCAGCAGGGTTAGGAATATTTGCCACAGGAATCTTGTAAATGGCTTACACATAATTATGTTTTTATTCCAAGGCAATGGAGATATAACTCTTCAAAATGGATAAAAATCTTGAAATGAACATCTGGACATTCAAATTAAATTGCTCTTAGTGTAAAGACAGTATAGCGCTTTACTCTCCCTGGCAGGCTTCAGCACACTTGCAGACTCAACACTAATCCACAGGATCAGAGTCATCTTGTAAACTTAATGTCTCTAAATGTTTTCACATATTTTTATTGCAAATCTATCCTTTCAGGACATTAGAGATCAAACTGAGCCCTGGTGAGGCACACACAACCTCTCTGCATTGACTGAGAGCTTTATATACTTAGATCGAGATAGCATTGAGTCTCAAGAGCAAATCATTCTTCTGACAACAAACCCTCACCTGCCCTGCACAAGCTGTGGCCCTCGCCATCAATGAAATTATAGATTACTTTATTGATTATTTTTCCTTTTTTCCCCCCCACTTATTCTCAAACTCACAAGGAAATTCAAGATGTTTCATATCTTTCTATTGACAAGAGCAACAACTAAATCAGATCACACAACTCCCCTAATTCCCAAAAGTAATTTCCGAGTTGTTCTTAGGTACTTTGCCTGCCTGCTGCTTGCAGTTGGAGAGCACCGAGATACTTGCAGCTTGTCATGGTTTAAATCTTAATTAGTTCGTGGGAGTGCATCCTTTTGAAATGCTATCCTTGGACTTTCTCTAGGCTATTCTTTTTCTTCTGAAAGGAATTAAAATACCCAGTATCATAATTAAGCATTTCTACTCATTTATGTTAGAAGTTTTTGAAGAGTGTTTAAAGGAAGTAAAGTCAACGGATTAACTACTAATATTACAGGGGAGCAGAATGCCCTTTGTCTTCATACTTATGTTGTATTTATTTATGTGTGCCAGTATGTCCAAATTGTAATAGTAAAGTGTTTAAAAAAAGCTTCCCAGAAGCGAGTTGCGTGGGATGCACGGTACATGGAGGATACTGGGCGATCAGGAATGGCGCAGCTTTCGTGGTGGGACTGGCAGCAAATCTTGAATCTGCTCTCGACCTCTCCTCCCAGGCAGGATGTATACACACCGACTGTGTTCCTTCTCCTCCTGTAGGTGTTAATGCCTGTCCATACGGTCCGAGGTCAGATCCCGCTGCATTGTGGGGTGCGGTGGCAGCAGTGCCACCAGTGAAGCCGTGCCACTTGCCACAAATGTTTGTCCTTCTGCATGTACTTGAACAGTGTGAGATTTGGAGCAGTTCCTCTGGTTCTTCTAGACAGGCTGGGTGAGCTTGAACCGGCCAAACAAATAATTCTTCATATAGATGCAGAAAGCTGATCATTTTGGGCACTTTTTATTTAAAGGGAAGAAGACCAGGGCACCAGTAAATATAAACCATATCACTCCAGCAAGCCAGTAACGTCAGCACTTCAGTCAAGTTTCCAGGGAGAGATTTATGACTAGTGAGATGATGCTTGTGTAAAACTTGTTTGGCTGTGATTTCCGAAGCCTGCAGCATGGAGGAATCGCTGGAGTGGATGATTGTGCATGCTGAATGCTGAGAAACTTGTTGGAAGGGAACTTGTCGGAAGGTGAGGCTGGAGAGAAAGAGAGGGGGGCATGCACAGCAGGCTCTGCCAAGGGACTTGAGGTTGCATTGGCTCGAGCAAACCCGTCGCGTGGTGAATGCCCCATGGCTAAACGTGACAAAGATGTGCGTCAGACAAAGGGAACGGGTATGGTGTCTGTCAGAATCACGGTTATGCCTTGTTCATGTTAAACACTCTCATAAAAGCAAAGAATAAAACCCATAAATCCTGTTGATAGGTTCGATAGTTATGTTTTATATAAATGGACACGTAAAAATAAAAAAAGGATTTGTTCTCCCATGCTCTGCTTTTCACTGCGGCTGCTGTCCCGGCCTCCATCAGGATAAATGATCGTGATGAAGACAGCCTTCCCTAAAAGGTGTGAAAGAGTGCTTAGGGGAGCATGGGGACTACTCCATCCGGCAAAGAATAGTCCCTTGGCCACTGTTACTGTGCAGTGCGTTTTTAGATTAGCTTTTTGCAGAAAAGCATATGATGGCCGGTTCCCTTTTTAACCCCGAAGGGACTGGTCTTTATTTCCACACCCTCTGTTATATTTCCGTGCCTTAGGTATGGTGAAGTGCACATGCACACTCTCAGAAGCAAAGAGGTGTCTTGCTTTAAAACGATATCTGCTGGATCTGCCGTTATTTTCAGCGCTTGGGTGGAAACATGGCCGTTTTAAATAAAAATTGAGCTTAATGTGCTTTTAAATTGGAGGCAAGTGCACTAGCTGTGCAATTAACTGCAAATATTGAGTTCGAGAAAGGGCAGTGCAAGTACTTCCAAAATAATCAGAAGTGTTTTTAAATGGATGGCTAATGGAGAACAGACACTGCAGTGTGAGCTGCCTGTGTTCCCTAACAAAGCATTCTTTACCCAGGCTCTGCATAAGCTTCTTTTCAGCGTGTACATTAGAGCAGGAGTCTGGCAGGCTGTCTCGTCATGTGTCTTGTCCTGTAGAGCCACTTGATTGGATTTCATCTGCTTACCCTTGTGCGATCATCAGGGCAGTGCTTAAAAGCAGCTCTTGTATGAAAACAAACGCAGCAGATTATGCAGCCTTAGTCTCTTGGTGGGAGAGAGGAGGGGAGAGATGGGGAAGGGAGGAAGCCTCCATTCCTGACCTTTAACTCAGCAGTAAACATAAATCTCCTCTAATGCTCGGCATTGTCTGAAAATAAGTCACAGAAAGGTTATGCTCTTACAAGGAGAATGTTTGTTGCCACCGAAGTTGTGTCCAAAATTAAAAATAAAGACCCGAAAATACCACCATCAGTTTGCTTTAAACAATGCAGCTACCCACTCAGAAAATTGCCTCCTAGAAGTGGCTCTTTTTCGCCTTGTAGGCAATGTTAAGTCGTTCGTTGCCTTTCTCTTTTCAGGGTCACTTATGTTTAAGCTCGGGGAAGCCTGTTACGTTTCCCTGCTCTTCAAGGCATGATGTGCATGTCCTGCATTGCAATTCCTTGTGGAGCCCTCCTTCCCTTGAGATGGGTTGCACTGAAGGTTGCTCTGTTTGGCTCCATGTTAGAGTGGAGATGTTCTGAACAAGACCAGGCTCTCTAAGGAGTTCAGGCTACCTTGTTCAGATTCAGAGATCTTACTAAGTTCAGGGAACCGTAACATCATTTTAGCTGAAATGACACAATCTGATCTTTTTTCTTTTCTTTTTTTTTTTTTCTTTTTTCTCCTTCCCCCTTTAGATTTGTACTCACTTGGTGTCAAAATCTTGCAGTGGGAGTTGAGAACCTCAACACTTGTGGAAAGACCAGCAGACTTGTCTGAATTTGTTGGCCTTACTGGCACCTATGCGCTTTGTCTCGAGAGATTAGTTAACTTTTGTAAGGCTGTGCAGGGAGCAAGTGGAAGAACCAGAAATGAATCTTACTATCACTTGTGGTCACATTATGCTTCCTATGCTGGTGTCTGCCTTTTATTCCCATCTGAATTGCCACCACACATGGATTATGTGGGTGATGCAGAGCCAGGGTGAAAGGGTAGACTCGTGTTTGAGTCTTCAGTCTGTCCTTCTGGTCCACTGAAATTCATATGATTTTCCAAAGGTGATGAGATTGGTTTCTCTGGGTTGAGTCAGTCTTGAAGCAGAAAGATTATGTCAGTGTATCTGATACGGCTCAACTGGGATGGTTTCAGTCCTGACCTCTCTCTGATTTGTCCTTCATTGTGTAAAACTTCAAAGAACATCTCCATTCCCATGATATCTCCCCTGCCCTGATATCTAGGAGAAGTTTACAAACCCTAAAATAGAACCTTCTCTGCAGACGTTAAGGAGTGGTGGGTGCAGCAGCAGTAGTAACCTGCCTGGTGTCAGGGGTGCTATATGATATGTACCTTCAAGATCAAACTAATCATCATGACCAGTACCAGTGAGGAAGAAGCTACAGTATAGCCTGGAGATCCATGAACAGAGTGAAACACTGGGTTGGGTTGGTTGATCATTACCAAGCAGCATGACAGTTCTGCTCCTTTGTAGCAGTGCTGGGGTTATTGGAGACGAAAATCACGGTCCTTCATAGGGGAAGCAGCCACAATGCCAGTTGGATGGAATCCAGTTAAAGGAAACTGCCACATAAATTGATGATCATGAAGTGATAGAATTGGAGGAGCCTGGGAAGAGTTCAAGCTAGAGCTGCAGGAAGCAAATGAAATAATTTTGGCATGCTCATACAGGCAAGTTGAGTAGAAATGCATTTGTGTTCAACAGGTACCTGAATGGTAATGAGCATGGGTGGTAGCTGGGCAGAAAAGGCTTTGATCTGATGGCGTGAGGTCTGCAAAGGATGGAGCAAAGAGGTCCAGTAATTGACCTGCATCCGGAGGGCGCGTCAGAGCCATTCATTCAGCATGTGTGCTCCTCAAGCAGAATTCCTGGGGGGAGAAAGCAGCATAAATTAAAAAGAGAAGTGATGTTTACAGAGAAGAAAATAGGTGATGGATTGAGAAGTTGCTGTAGAAGAAGGAGGAGCTAGCTCGATGAGATATGAATATGAAATGTAAATGAAGCTTGGAGGTGATTAAGTGGACTTTTCTACAGTCATTTTTTACAGTAGACGTGGAAGGCTGTGCTGATCGGGGAGGAGGAAAAGCAGCACAACGCACAAGTTAGCAGCATTTCCCTGTTGATCACATAGGCAGAAAACAGGGGCAGCTCGTTAGGTGCGGGGCTTAATTGAATCAATTTCTTCAAGTGCTAACCTTGGCCGTGGGACTGTTATGTCACGCAAAGGGAATTTGCGTTCCCACCAGCCCCCTACAAAGAAATTAGTAATTCCTTCTGACATGTCATGGCAAAATGATTTTGTAAGATGTAGCGTGGAGGTGGGGAAAGAGGAAATGAGTGAGATGTTTTTAATTCTGGGTAATTTGTTTGGTGTGTAGCTGTGAATTAGACACATAAGGAGTCAAAGTTAATGGATGAAGAGTGTATTAAAAAAGACAAGGTAATGTTACCAAGAGAAGAACAAAATTGTTCTCACCAGGCAACATACTTATGCAGAAGAGAGGGCTGTCATCTGTTTTTATTACAAAATGGAAGATAGCCTTTTTTTCTTTATTTTCCTCCCTTACACCGTCCCTGAGTTTTGCAAGATAGGAGTTAAGATTGTGAGGTGTATTCACAGTAAACACATTTTTCCTGAAAATTGCAGTTTTGCAAAGAACAATTCAAATGGTGATGTAATGAAGGCTTCTTGCATGAGAACGCACGTCGCTTTTGCATTTCTTGCATGTTTGGGATCAAAAGAGCAGATCTGCTTGCAGGATGAGTGCTTGGATGACATTAATCTTACCTTTATAGACTGCCATAAATTGTCCTTTAGCAAATAAGCACTTGGTAATTTGCTCAGAGTATCAAAAAGATTTTATTTTTAAGCACGGGGCAGGGAGTTAGATTATAGATGTCTTTAGCGTGCTTCTGAAGCCATATGGCTCCTTGCACACTGGAATCATCCTGACTTCCCAAGAACTTTCCCTCTGAATGACAAGGGTTAGGTCTTGGCTCTTGCAGGCTGTTGATAGTTCTACTTCTCTGGGGCATAATCCAGATCCCAAAGAAAGCTCCTATTAATCCATTCTGCATGTGAAGGAAACGCCAAAGAATACATCGCAGCTGTGGCCCTACTTCAAATCCTGCTGTATCCATAAGTGATTTCCATGGGGTGTCCAACATGCATGGAGAACTCCAAAAAAAAGTCTGGCGTGCAGCGGAGTAAACTGGTGGAGACCTGGAGCAGTGTTAGTCTCCCTTTTGTTATTTATTATTTCAAGGAAATGCTTGTTCCAAAGAGCAAAGGCTTTAATCATTTGGCTTGTGAGGGAGTTGTCTCTTTAATCTCTTGCACTTTGGTTTTGGCTTCCTTCAAAAAATCTTTGCAGTACTCCTGTCATCGGTGCCTGTATGCTCAGATCAGCCCTTTCATAGGGAAATGAAAGCATCATTTAAAAAAAAAGAAGAAGAAAAAAGGCAGAAAAAATTACTGCACCACCAGGTTTTAAAGGTACTAAGCCTGGCTTGCATCCCTGAGATGAAAAGGGAATCGAATATTGTGTTTTCTAAAGGACTTTTCTATCCCTGCTGGATCCGGGTCTATCAGCCAAATATTGAGCTGGAGGCCCAGGGTTACCTGCTGCAAGGCTCCCGCTGCCTGCACGCTTCCACCGAGGCCCCATCCTGCAGCTCTCAAAAGCAGTGCTGATGCTTTGATTTCCATAGCGCACTTAGACCCGCAGGAATCAAATGTTTAGTGAAAGTGAGGGCTCTGGTCTCCAGTTGGAGCGGTCCAGGACTTTGGGAGGCATTGATGGTGTGATCAGCACTGGAGTGGGTGCTCAGAGAGGCCGCTGCGCGCGGCCCTCCCTGCTCTGGGCTGAGATCACAGGGATTTGGGAGCTCAGTTGTTCACATCAAAAAATAGGTTTGGCTTTGGCAGTTGCTGGAGCGTTTGTAGCTCTGCCTGCTATGCCGGGGTGTTGCTGCACAAGGCAGTAATTTGTGTCCACGCTGAAAGTGTGAAATACAAATTAAAATCCAAGTTAGTTTCAAAACTGAAAAACACCTTCCGTTTTCAGCAAGCCATTTTATGCATCAGTAAATTCTTTTTCCTCCCAATTCTTTTGTTCTCCACTTTGAAAATACTCATGAAACATGCCTGGTAATTAACAAGATGGTAGCAGGTTTGGGGGGAAAAGAAGTGTGTTAATTCTTTTTAAAGCAGTTTTAAAAGAATTTTCAAATGTCTTCTCAATTTGGTTGTTGGGATTTTACCTTCTAAAACTGCATGAAAAGCCAAACACTGTTCTGTGATGATACTAAATTGTATAATGTGTAAGGTCACGAGGTTCAAGGAAACACGCTTTCCTAGAGGAGATAGAAGTGTTTATCTAGTCAAGTGAGTCATTTTCCTAGAGAAACAAGTTTTTTTAACAACTGTAGAAAATTAATTTTCAGTAGAGGATAGCGTACCTTTAATCTCAGCTTCCCTGTTCAGCGTTAGGAAAATCTTCACTAGAAAATGACTGGTATCTGCCTGCTTCAAGATGTTAAAATTTCGTATGAACACCAGGTTTCTGAGTGTTTTTCTGAACGCTACCAGCATGGAAAATCCATCAGTGATTTAGATTTAGCGGTGAGCAGTCGGGGCAGTATCTTGCTTGAAAGCAGCAGCTTTCCTGTGTTTACATTTTTGTTTTTTTGGCAATGTTTGTATTACCTGTGATCAAGGAGCCTTGAAGGGCGTTAGAAAGGCGAGTTATGAATTCAACTTCATTTCTTCCCAGGTTTCTGGGAAGCTGATGTAGGTAAGCTGATTCGTTTGTATTTTAAACTAGAAGAGAGTCCTACTATTTCTGTATTTTTAGACAAAGATGTTTGTTCTTGCGGTTTTTTATTTGAAAGCAACAACAAATCTGAATAATGCTTTTTTTTCTGAGAGGAATTAAAGCTAATTGATAAGAACCGACTCTCCCGAGAGCGGGGTAGGTGACAAGGCTGTGCCGTGCTTGCATTTGCCTGATACTCTTCAGTAGTTGTTGCTTTACTTTGCAGAATTGGCAATCTGCAGCAGTATCCAGCTCTTAGTGGTATAATGGCGGTTCATCAGAGGACCTCAAAACAGTTGAAAATATTTGTGTGACACCCCCAAAGGCAGCAGAGGTTAGCTGGAACCTGCCCTTAGCCCAGGGTTACACGTGAAGCGTGGCGTAGACTCTATGGAGGTGGAGATGAAAAGCCACAAAATATTGCATTTGTTTGGGCAAGCTTCTAGTTTGGGTGTGTTGTGAGCAGAGTTGGAAAAATGCAAACCAGGAATTCGTCCTTAGGTCCTGCGCTGGGACTGACCCATGTAGGGGATGCTCTTGCCTTGGGCTGGAGAATTAAACCCCTTTCTTTTGTTGAGCTGCTTTACACAGTTACTATTCAGCTTGCTGATTAAATGCAACCATCCCCAAGGAAAATGGGATTTGATGTTCTCTTAAGCAAAATTCATGTATAAAGAAAGGAATTATTAAGCCAGAAATTAAATTCCACTTACTCGGCGTTTTCCAGGCATGCCTCAAGCTGTTCTGCTGGTTAATATATGCTGCCGCACATTGCTAGCTTTTGCTTGAGCCTCTCGCTAAGTTGTCTCCTGGTCTGTCTTTTGATTTCTCGCCCGCTGGAACTGCCGTCCTTGTTTGACAAATCAGGGCAGCCAACACAAACGAAGGATGATTCATTCATAAAACATTCCTGAGTGAGGAGCTGGACTGTGACTCTGCTCTGGTTTTACACCAGCTTAACTGACCTGATGTGAAAGAAGTTGCTCCTCAGGACATGGTGAATGACAGTCAGATCTCACTTTGGGGTGAAATTTGCTCCTGTCTGGTTCTGCTTTTGGTTTCAGGTGGGGAAGTGTCTCTGCAGAGTGAATAAATTGCCTGGGAGAGGCTCTTAGCACCAAGGTTTCTGCCAAGTTGACCCTGGTGTGTCCCAAAATGGTGGAGCACACTTATATGAGACAAGCCCAGAGCTCTCGGACCTGTCTTGCTCGAGAGAGGTACCCAATACCTTCCCCAGTGGCTGTCAAGTTTTCAGCTATATAAAGATCTTTATGAAATGAAAGATGTTTTTGCCAAACTTGGTGTATTCCGATAAACTAACAAAAGATTGTGCTGCATTTTCCAATGCAGATTATACTCTCCTCTACTTGGCGCTACTTTGAATTAGGTGGAAATGGACTGCGTGCTCGCCATAGGGATTCGAGATGCTTGCCATTGCTGTCCAGAGTGGAGAGAAACTGGGAAATTTGGAGGTTAAATGCTCTATACATTACTTAAGTTTCATTTAAAGCCATCAAGAATGAACTGAGGTCTGCACAGACTTTGGGTCTGCTTTTGGAAGAGGGGTGGGAAGAAAGAAGAGAGGTTTGTTGTCCAGAGATACCTACAGCCATGAACAATCTCATTTGTCCAGTGGGATTTTTGGCAGCTTCTTGTATCTCCCGGTGCTTCCAAAGCTCTGATACATTTCTGCAGTGTCGTTCATGTTGGTAGGCTACAGTATAATATTGACATTTATTTACTACCTTCTCCCAGAGAAGGTGATTTTTTTAAAAAAATAAATGAATCATATCCAAGCTTCCCTTACCTGGTGTTCCAGTAGTGCTGAGGATTTATACTGCAGTAGCTGTGAGGTGTGCTGCTGGGAATGCTGACGTTGTTAATATTTGGAGTCCTAAAATTTTGGCTATTGGACAAGCTCCTGATTACTCTGAATCTCTCTTAGTCTTACTAAAAGTTGAATAGGTCGTACTAAAACAAGACGGTTATGTTTGTGTTAATCTCCATATATACGTTAATGTTTTTGTTTTTGTTTTTTAACTGCAGAAAAAGATGAGAAAATTAATTTTCCATTTGTCGCTTTAAATGAAGGTCATTACTGTATGTAGGTTTTGTTTTGCCATTCTCTCCCTTACTTGATGCTATGGCAGGTGTCAGTGGATTCTCTCTTCAGCCCAACGGAACAGGGCTGTCCTGTTGTTGGGATGGAAAAGACTTATAGAATCATAGAATCATAGAATAAGTGAGGTTGGAAGGGACCATTAAGATCATCAAGTCCAACCGTTAACCTACCCTGATTTAAAAACACCCACTTCTAAACCATGTCCCTAAGCACCTCATCTACCCTTTTCTTAAACACCTCCAGGGATGGTGAATCCACCACCTCTCTGGGCAGCCCATTCCAATGTTTAATAACCCTTTGAGTGAAAAAATGCTTCCTAATATCCAATCTAAACCTCACCTGGCATAACTTGAACCCGTTTCCTCTTGTCCTATCACTTGCCACGTAGGAGAAGAGGTCAGCCCCCATCTCTCTAAAACCTCCCTTCAGGTAGTTGTAGAGGGTGATAAGGTCACCCCTCAGTCTCCTCTTCTCCAGGCTAAACAACCCCAGCTCCCTCAGTCGTTCCTCATAAGGCTTGTCCTCCAGACCCCTCACCAGCCTGGTAGCCCTTCTCTGGACACGCTCCAGCACCTCAATGTCCTTCTTGTAGTGAGGGGCCCAAAACTGAACACAGTACTCGAGGTGAGGCCTCACCAGTGCCGAGTACAGGGGGATGATTACTTCCCTACTCCGGCTCACTACACTATTCCTGATGCAGGCCAGGATGGTGTTGGCCCTCTTGGCTGCCTGGGCACACTGCTGGCTCATACTCAGCCGGCTGTCCACCAACACCCCCAGATCCTTCTCTGCCAGGCAGCTTTCGAGCCACTCCGCCCCCAGTCTGTAGCACTGCATGGGGTTGTTAAAAATTCATGTGTGGGCATTGCCCCGCATTGGTGTTATAAGAGACACCATCAAATGGAAATAAATAAAACCAATAGAAATTAAATTTTCATGATTATTTGACTCTTATCCCCCCTCCCCCTTTATTTAAGTTGCATTCTTCCCAAAATAAGCAGTAGGATGGTGTTCCTTGCAGGTGTTGGAACAGAAGTTATTGCATTCATTCATCAGCAAGTTGCTCTCTCTGTTGCTGTTCGCAGAAGTCAGTATCTCAAAAATACATTCTCAATGTCTACAAAATGCTGTGCTGCTGAAAACGGCAAAATTATATTCTCTCTCCTTTCCGATGAGCTGATCGATAAAGCAGGCATTTCCATAACGCGGTATTTACTTGCTCTGCAGTTGAAATATAATATTTACAGTTGTAAATATTCTTCACAGCTGGTAGCTGGTTTCTCCATCCTGCTTTTATGATAAGTTTACAGTACATTGCTATCGTCAGGCTCGATCCTACATGTTTTTTGGCTCCCTCAGAAAAAAAAAAAAAAGACAACTGCTTTGAAGTCTTGTGTAGTGTTTATGCATTGAGATGTGTGTTTCTTTTGGGTTAAATTCTGAGCGTAACCTTCCTGGTGCAGAGCTGCACATACCGAGTGTGAATACTCTGGCTTTACCAGGCACTGTCTGCGGACTGGTAAGAGCAATCTCAATCAGACATCCCACTGCTCGACTTAATCATCCTGTACATGTATTTCTTTAACCTCATGTACTCGAGCCGTTAAGCAGGAGCTCGAACCAAGTGAAAAATGGGAAATAACCCGGAGCTTGTGAGGGAATAAAATTGCGGGAATTTGCAGGAAGATGCGAGGTGTGTGTGTCCGGCTGCGGTAAGCTCCAGGGAGGGCTGGGGACCTTTTAATTTCTTCTGCAGTTCCCAGTCAGGGTGGCCAAATATTTTTCTCATTGCTACATATTTTTTGTTAGTCCTAGTTAAATCATTTATAGTGCAAGAGTTATGTGAGACACATACATACTTACATGTATATAGAATTTAGATGTTCCCGGCCCTGTCAACTTAACAGCCTTATTAGCATTTTTATATCATCTTTCCAATTAGTAACCCCCTTTTTTTTTGTGTTGATGTACAGCTTGCAAGGAAAAGAGAAAGCTACCTTGGATTAGGCTTACATCATGTCATACTCTTTGATGAAAGCACTGATTAGCACGAGTCGTTTGGTGTCATTCCCCCCCCGCACTTTTCCCCACGAGCTGTCAACTTTCATCAGGAGCAGGAAATGTATGTTTGTAAAGTATAACTGTTATTAGCAGAATTCAAGATACAGGAAGGTTTGTTGTTGTCTTTTTTTTTTTTTTAATTCTGGGAGATGTGTTAGAGAAGTGGGGAAGTGTGTGGGCAAGTGTGCTTTTTGGTTTCGATCATATTTATCCCCTGCATTTTCAGTTACGGCGTTGTTGGATGACTTACCGCAAGTTCTCCTGCCTCCATGAAAAACAAGTACTTTGTGATAATGGGTTTTTGTTGTTGTTGTTGACTAATACATCGGGTCCTCTGTTAGCAAACCAGTTAAACGGTGAGTCACTCCAGGGAGTAGGAGTGATTGCAGCAGGCAAAAAACAGTGTAGGAAATTTTGGATTAATAGAAGCGGAGAAACTATCAATAGAATTGCTGACCGCCGGTTGTTCCCTGAAGTAGAACGATCTGGCTTTGAGGAGGAGAAAATAGATTTATAATAGTATTAGTAGTGAAATCTTATTTTTTTTCTGTAGAGATGTCCCTTCAGCCTTTACAGAGGAGACGGTGTCACTGTTGCTTTTTATAGATGGGCAGACAACGGACCGCGAGAGGCTGGTGCCTGTGGCAGAGCTGGAAACTCCCTGCCAAGTCCCTGCCCACATGTGTGCATCGCTCAGACGTGGCTCTGCATCCCGTCGGAAAGGCGGGAGAATTCCCAGCATGAGATCCTGGCTGGAAGGGACACAGGGCTGCGGGCTGTGCGCGGGGACTGGCTGCTCGAGTGCCCCCGAGCAGAGCTGGGGCTCTCCCGTCCTGCCGCGGACACCGACGTGCCAGTCCTTTCCTTGGCAGGAGGAGGAGTGTGCATCGCCCCAGACACTGCTGTCAGAGCCTCAGGAAACATTTTCAGGGGGTTTCTGCAAGCAGCCAGCAAGAGTACCAGTTAAAAAAAAAAAAAAAAAAAAAAAAGATTAGATTTGAATGTATTTATTTGGCGTATTTGTGAAAGTTCCAGGCTTTGACTGAATTGGCTTTACTGATTCTGTTAGCTAATAGGAAAAAGTGAGGTTATGTAATGAACATGGTCTTTTTTAATGGTAATATAAATGTTTGCTAATTACCATATGGAGATGAAGGTCATATTAATTACAAAACGGTTCTCGCAATGCTACCAAGCAACCATCCTTTTAATTTTTTTTTTATGGGATTAATTAGAGATAATATGCATTCAGGACTGACAGCTTTTCTTCATAATGTTTTCAAGAAAAGCATGTATGGCTCTATTTGAAAATAATTGACTGCAGTGTGCCCCACACATCTGTGCTGGGTGGTGGGATCAAAGTCTTGGCTGCACTTTGGCCAAAAAGGACTATCTAAATAAACAGCTGAAGAAACACCAGCGTCGGAGCGGATTTGGTCTTCTTAAGCATGAATTTAAAATATAGATGAGAGCTTGTGCCAAGAGGCTTCTTAAGCATCAGGTCGGTTCTCATTAAAGACACTGGGTTAACTTGTGTTGCTGGCAGAGTAGAAACCGTCTGTCCGGAGCGGGCAGGGAGCAGGACAGGCAGGAGAACCTGCTGCTGCTCCGTCTCATCACGTACGGGGCTCTCTCTGCCGCTGCGTCACCTGCAGAGGTGGAACGGGATGCAGAGTTTTCCTCCTGCCTGTGGCCGTGGAGAGCTCTTCCCGTCGCCCCTTCCTGAGCAGTCTCTGCACTGGAGACTCAAATTAAGTTAAAAATGGGTACGATGTGCACAGCCAAAGCCATCCTCCTCCAGTGTGTGCGCCTGGGGCACTCAGTATGTGTAAATCTGTGCACAAATAACCAACACATCGTCTGGTGAGCACACAGGAGGTGTTTTACGGGGCCATGCAATAGTATGATTTTGGGCATTGCTGATGGCCACGAGTAGATTGTTTCCTCCAGTGCAGAGTGGTATGGGATGGCTGCTTCCAGTGTGGAGCTGTCTGGCACCAGTTTGTACCGGCTAATGGTTTAGCTGATGTTATTTTAAGTTGCTGTGGGGCATCCCCAGCACTGTGCTGGTGAAGCCGTACACAACATCTCTTCTGCTTTCTCAGGGAGGTGAGGGCTCTTGGTGGTGCGGGAGTCTCATACTAAACCTGGGAGAGTGGGAAGCGGTTTCTGCTTGCCGTGAGCAAGCGCCACGTTGGTAATTGCTCTCCTCCACCCTGCATGAGGCTCACTGTCCTGGGCCAGAGCTGGGACTCTGAGGGACTGCAAAATGGGCACCTATGACTAGAACCATGGAAGCAATCCTGCAAAGTGCAGGTTACAATAAAACCTCATCCACTGTGAGCCTCCAAGCTGGTGCTCACCGAGCTCGCCGGTGTGGGAAGGCTGCGCCAGCGCCGGCGTGCAGGCAGCCTCCAGCCTGCTGCTGACCTCAGGCAAGTAAAAAATTGGAGCGGTGATACAGGAACTGAAGATTGGTGATGTGTTTTGGCGTTTGGCATCTTCTGGCATGCACGTGCATGTTATATGTGCTTGCATGGGTGTGCGTTGGTGCCATGATCTAGGTGAATTGAACCAATCTTCTGAAAATTACAGCTCTTGTGCCCAGGCATTCTCTGATTGCCTACAACATGATCCTTAATGGTTCTGACTTATATTAATCAGCGTGGGAGTAAAAGGATGGGAAATTTGAAAGTAATAGCTTCTGTTCTGCGTACCTTTTTCAGTGGCTGTGCACATAAGCGTGGTTTTTCCCCTGCTGCGTGGCCGTGTCGGTTGGACGAGTCATGTCATGGCTGAGCGACTTCTTTGCCCTCCTCCTGCCCAGCTTTGGAAGATCACACTGAAGATAAAAGTCAAGAGGAAAAATAAGCCCTTGCATGTGTTTTACCCTATGCCAGGATTTCGGTTTTAGTCCAAAACTCTTTGCTGTTCAGTTTTAGATGTTTAACGTGTCACTCAAGTTGAACGTTGTGATGACAGCGATCAGATTCACTTGAGTACTTTTGTGCTGGCACGGTGCTCTCGTTCGGATACGTGTCAGCAGAGGGGATTTAAAAATATGTATATGCTACACTAAACCAAGCTCAGAAGGGTCCGTATCTTAAAACAATTACCATTCCAATAGGGTGGAAAGGAAGAATGTCCCTGGTCTCTCGATGTGTACCTGAAGCACTGAATGGTTTCACACTCAGATGCTCAAAGGCATTTAGGAGCACAAGCCCAGCTTAGGTGTCCGGGTCCTTACAATGCAGAAGTCTCTGTGGAGACTCTGGAGAGCGTGGTGAAGGTCACAGGATAAGGCCTAGTAACGAGTCAGTGCTAGAAGCTGAGCGCAGAGCACCTTAGTCATAAGTGCCTTAATTGTATGGTATCCCTCACCTTTAGCTTCGCTAGCATGCAGCCGCTGCTGGTACTGCCTTTACCGACAGGCTGCAGCCCGGGCGTGCGGGGGCATCACTGGGGCACGCCGGGTGCTGCACGGCCCCTCCGCCCCCGGCACGCTGGCCCCTGCCTCCGGCCACGCTCAGCAACAGCGTTTTGGGGAAGGGGACATTTCTCCCTGAAATCAGGGCAGAAACCCTTTAGGTTTCTAACTGCTTTTTAAGGCAGTAGTTCAGTCCCGTTTGCGTGGCTGTTAGGGGTTTGCCATGCCTGTGAGATCCCAAGTGATAATTTTAAGGGCTGAAATATGATGTGTGTAATCTGCTCGGCCTCTGCCCTTGCTTTGGTTTCCTTCCAGCCCTGTGGGTGGCCGGGAGGAGATGGAAGCTCTCCAGTGACGCTCCGCAGTAGGTTTTGACCTCGGAAAGGACAGAACAGGAATTGTAACGGGCCGCGTTTACTGTGCGGTGGGTTCCGAGGGAGAGGCTTTCGTGTGACGTCGCGGTGAGAGACTTCTTAGAGCCGACAGTGCCTGTGGCCCCGGCATGGACCGGGCAGCTGAGGAGCCCTCTCCTGCTTGTTCATCTTCCTCGTGCCATTGCTCTATCACATCTCACTAACGCCCCCAAATTATTCATCATGAACACGCGGCTCCGACAGGGACATGTGCTACTCGGCAAAGCCAGACTTACAAGAGAGGTATTTAATCTAATAAGGAAAAGGCGGCAATGCCGGTGATAAGATAGCCCTGCCTGTCCGTCTTCGCGTTTGAGGGGCAGAAGCTGGAAACAGGAAGAAATTTTGACCAGGGGTCTCATGTCAAGCCTTTCCAGCCAGCAGCTTGCTGTAGAGCTTTATTAGCATTGACTTGTAATTTATTTATTTTTTTTTAATTTTTAGCCTGTTTGCGCTGGCTGGCCCTGGCCCCGCAGTGCTGGATTAGACGGTACGCTGGTCTGTTTGTGTAGCAGCCCTGCTATCAGTATGTGCAGTTCGTATCCTTGCTCTAACAACTGCATCAAAGCCTGTTAATCAGCTTGGTTTCACTGAAGTGTACAAATTCTCCTCATTACATCCACTAGCTCTCAAGTTTACAGGCACGAACTTCTTGGATAGACTAATATTCCTTGGCCACCCTAGCGTGCAAATTTAAAATTTAATATCTTGCTACAGGTCTGCTCATTTTTATGCAAATTCCAGTGTAAGATTATATTTTGTAGTTGTGAATTAGAAATTAAAGCAAGTTATGCAGGGGAGGGATGTGTGGAAAACGGCAATCTTGGATTTATATATTTTTTTTAAATGAGTTAATCCTAGTCATTTGAGTAATACAGAGATGCACATCCTCTAAAAAGGAGGAGATGTGAATAGCAAACAGGGTTTAAACCGGTATTTAGCTCCGTAGCTGTTAATGAAGAAGTGATTGCTACAAGACTGGCTCTGTCTCCTGACTTCTCTGAATGCATTTAAAGGCACACAATAGGTTAATTATTCTGGTATAGGAAAAAAAATATAAATAAAATCCAGACTTTGCTCACTTTTGTTTTTCTGTAGCTGCTTTGGCTGCGTGGCCGGCGGCAGAGGCTGTGCCTGGAGGAGCGAGGTGGGCTAGTGGCGACGCAGCGGGGCTCAGCTGTAATTCGTGGTTGGAATCGGTGGTTTCTGGGGGAAAAGCAGCTCCTGACACAGCTCCCTACTCCTTATTTCTATTAAGCAAATCTGTAACCTGTGGGACCTGCCGTAACAGCCAGATCCAGTTGTTGTTCTGGCTGTCCGGACCTTTACGGGGCAACTCCACGTGGCTTGTTCCAGCCGTGTGTGGCTGCCACCGGCTGTGTGCAGCCGCGCTGCCCGGCCAGCAGCTCCTCCGGTGCCACGGCGACAAATGCACAAAAAGAAGGGAACAGCATAGGGAAGGAAAATGCAGAAGCTGAGTGAAATAATTTTGCTTCTAGGGTGCCGTTCATTTTTGTTGTAGAAGCAGCCAGAGCATTACCAGAAAACAAATTCACTGAGTGCCTATATTTGCACGACACAGGCTGCATTGGAGGATTTGTCTCCGAGACTGACCCTTAGTGGCACAAGATTTGCCATGAGATAGATGGGAGGAGAAGAGGACTCTGTAATAAAGAATCCTTTTATGTGTAACCGAAGAGTTTCTGAACACTGTCAATATTTAGATTCACTTTTTAGAAATCAGTACCACTTTTAAAGCACCTAAGGGAGTGACGAGCTTTAGTGCTACAATATCTATACCCAGCATATTTAAAAAAAACTCAGATCAAGAGTACTTCACAATAATATTAATTGCATATGGGTAACATTTTGTAAAGCAATTGGGATTCTGTCTCACTCATTGACTTTTGGTGGTGCCAAAACTGTTGTGCTTCAAAGCTGCTTTTGAAAATGGACTTTCAAAGGTTGAGCCCTGTATGTGCTTTTGAAATTATCCTTCAGCTCTGAAGTACTTGTATTTTTCTAGATTGCCTGTTGACAGCGTATCTGTTCCCTTCCCATAATGTCTCGGCAAGAAATAATGTGATGGAGCCCTTGGAGCTTGGGCGTGGGACCCAGCCCGGTCCCAGAGCGGTCAGGCACGGCCTCGGCTCGCTCCCCCCCGGCCACGGCAGGGCCAGGCGGCCGCACGCTTCCACAAATGCCTTCGTATCCCTAGGTGGGAAGCGCTGAAGAAAAACGCTGGTATTACGAGCTGTTCATTTCATTTCTTTGCAAATCTGCAATGGCTGACATCTGTTTGCTTTTCTTTGTGGTTTTGGAAAAGAAGAGAGGATTTGGATCCAAAATAGCTATAAGATGGCTTGACATGGAGTAGCATGAATAGGCTTGTTTTGTCTCCTCCTGTTATGAATCACTTTCCATATTAATTTCAGGCTTTGAGTCGATGTGTATTTGGCCTCGTGGAGCTGCACACCATTTTGAGTTGTCCTAGTGTTTGAAAAAGAAATACTCCGCGTTTATTTGCTTCGTATCAGAAACCAGGGTCCCCTGTGGAGGCTGGGAGAGCCGGGTCAGCGAAGAGCTCGAGCTGCCGGGGTGAAGTCGAGCCGGTTCGAAGGCTCTCCCCGAGCTGGGGAATTGCGGACGCTCTCCCAGCCCTCCAGTCAAAAGTTGAGAAGGGCTAATTATCCCTATTGTGCAGTTTCTTCATCCACCACCTCGAGTTTTGCATTCTGTCATGCCTCTGCACTCAGCCCGTGGAGTCGCCCGCTCTCCGCGTGGTCAGGGAGTTTTTCTGTGCTGCGGCGGGGCAGCGGTGGGGACAGGCCATAGTCCCGGCCTTAAATACACATTCGAAGTCTGCCAAGGTCTCCTGTCCGCTCCAGTTGCTTCCAGAACCAACAATTAGAGCTTTTTTTTTTTTTTTTCCTTCTCTTTTTGGGTAAAATATCAGGCAACTTGCAGTAAAGGTCCTTCCCTGCTCTTTTGCCAGATGTCATGGATTACTGCCTCCGAACGGCTTTCCCATGAAAAGCATAAATAAATACAAGTCTTCAAGCTCCTGGCAGGAAGTCAAGACCCCCCCCTCTATTTTGTTGAGCTTTTTTTTTTTTTTTTCTTTTCCTTTTTCTCAGACAGATTAATGTCTTCTCTTTAATGGCCTATTTTGGTCAAACACCAAACGCACCCGTCCTTGTGCATGTGTGTGTGTTTGTGGAGGAGAACGTGGCCGTTGTGAGGCGTGAGGAGGACAGCCGTGGGGTGGGCAGCCGAGCACCTGCGCGCGGGAAGCGGCAGCTCCGGGGTTATCTTCTAACCTGTGCTTCTGCCTTTCGCGTTGCTCTCGGCGTTGCATGAAAGCGGGAGAGAGTCGTGTTGATGTAAAGGCTGTACTATATTGTGTTACTCGACAAGCGATACGCGGGATTAGTTTCTGTCGGATGTACGGGGTCGCTGAGCGCTGCGTGCTTGGAGGTGGGGGCTGAAGGTGTAATGTAGCAAACGGAGAAATGAAAAACTTGTGGATCTTTTCAGTGCACGTGATAAAGTTACTCTTTATTCTGTATTTCTGCGTGGTTGTGACCAGGCCGAGTTTACGCTGTGCAGCAGGGGGTTTCTCTCCCTTGGCTGATGGATAACTGGATGTAATACATGGTATCAGCTCATTGACTTTTATGGTATTTCTAGCCCTGTAATGTAAAACTCAGGAGTTAGACCCCCACGTAAAGCTGTGATACCGCTTTAAAAATCGCTTTAAAAATCATCAAAATGGGAAGGAAGGAGAGGGCTTTAAATCTGTCCTGTCACTGGGTCATATTTTCAAGTCCCTCTCTGATATTTAGAAATCCTTTTTACTGGAAGCTGAGAATCCCAAACCATGCAATTCCTGGAAAGGTAGCTTAAAAAAGAGTGGCCGGAGTAAAGAAAAAAGTAGTTGTGGAAACCTTTGCAATAAAATCACAGGCATTACCAGCACTGCACTAAATGAATACGCTGATTAAAGCTGGGAGGAGCCGTTTCCATTTCCTTACATTTCCCTGGGAACGCGGCGTCTCATCCGAGCGCAGGCTCCCGCAGCCAGCTGGAGTTCGCTGCCGTTGTGGCACCTTCACGTAGGGAATATCAGGCTGCGTCTCCAGGGCAAGCTGCAAACCTGGGAGCTTTGCTGGCGACACCAATCACCCGACGAGAGACCGATAAATCAGAGCACTGGGACACGTATAGAAATAAGAAAGGGATATATCGGTTTGCTGTACGCCAGCGCTCATCCAAACGATATCTGTGGCCACTGTTTTGTTGTCAGCCGCCGTCCTTGCGGTGCTGCTGTGCTGGCTCTGCTCCCCTCCCAATTCTTTTGTGATTTGTGAATGATTAAGATGGAGTCAGACAGAAAGCAGAGTTGGCACAGCCAGGCTGTTAGCCTATTAGAAGGTCCAGATGTACCGAATCAGGGTTCCTTGTGGCTTCTGATGAGGAAGAAACAAAACAGGGCTCTAGTTAGGTTTAAAGGATTTGGTAAGCGCACATGTGTCATGGGTCTAACTGCCTTTGATGGGTACCAGATGGCAAACAGAAAGGGGAGGATGGAGCCGGGGGGGAGGCACGGCAAGGAGGCTGGGGGAGGCAGGGGATGGAGAGGTCCTTTGTGAGCCTCTGTAGGGAAATGTCATGTGTGAAAGGTGCTTATATACACGTATGTATAGATGCTCGTATATCGGTATGTATGTCTATATGTATAAAAGCATTTTTCTGTCAATTGGGTCATTCAGATGCAAGCCTGTACCAGATACAAAAATACATACCATGCACCTCTCTTCTTTGAAATGATTAATTGTATTGTGAATGTATCTAGCAGCTCTCCATGGGTTTGCGGCCCGTCTTCATCTCCAGCGGAAGGTGAGACTCTGCAATTTCAGCCCGCAGAGCCGGGAGGTTTGGCCGGGTGAGCGGTCTGGCCTGGGTAACAGCTCCCTGTCTTCACTTGAGTTATACCCAGTGGTGAATCTCAGCCTCGGAAGAGAATGAAGTGTCACGTAGACCCAGGCAGCAGGGATGCTGTAGTGCTAGCTGCCAGGTGCTGGCTTCGGAATAAACAAACATTGGGTCAGTTCTTACTATTTCAAAATGTAATTGGGCTCTAATTCACTGAATCCTTGGGCTGATGAGGTTTTCTCTTAAAAAAAAATTACATTTGTATATAACGAGTTGGGAAGGAGAAGACAGCCCAGTGATTTATTTGCGCGCAGTGATTTTGAACACTGTGATTTTTCTCAGTCACTCAGCTCTTAAAAAAGCCAAACAAACTGGAAGCAGGTGAAAGGATCATGTATGGAAAAAGTGCTGGAAGAGGAGATCTTCATTGACATGTCACCGTTTTCCAATTTGCAACCTGTAGGATGCTGCATCTGTAACTGGGAACTTCTGTCGCTTAGATAATTTGGAAAATAGTGAGATGTTAGGATTAAAAATACAGGCTAAATGCCTCATTAGTGTAAATCAGCATAGCGGTTTGGCTTCCAGGGACACTTACAGATTTGTACCACCTTCAGGTCTGACACGGTGTGTTTTCCACTATAGTGTTATAATTCAGTACAGCTCATGCAATAATGTAGACTAACTGTTGGCAGGGAAACGGAGTAGCTAAATCTTTTATGAGCGAGTCCAGTCTCCCTGGGCTGTGCTCAGCCCCTTGGGGAGTGTCGCAGGTGCTGGGGGTGGCTCTGGCCGGGCTCTGGTGTCTGCCAAGGAGGAAGAGGCAGGAGCACCACGGCTGGTATGTACGACAGGGTCTTTGAAGGTCTCCAACTACCGTGGTGGCAGTTGCTCAACCTGGAGTTGTCCCGTATATATGGCACAAGCACGTCCCATGTATACCTCTTGCAGTGACAAACTGGGTGCTATCAAAGTCCAGCGTTTACCTTCTTCTGTTGTTCAAAGTATCAGGGACAATGTTATGTGCAGAGCTGGATTAAAAACAAAACAAAACATTTTTTAGAAATGGAAATGTTTAGAAAAATGTGTCATTTTCAACCTAATTTCCATGGAGAAACATTTTGGAGATAAAAATGTGCAGCTCTAGAAAATGTCAGAATTTAACTGGGGAGTTTTGAAGGGCAGTTTTATGTGTGTGTCTGTTTCTCTGATAGAGGTTTTTTGTGTGTTTCCTAGTACATTGCGTTATCATATTATTGAGCTAGCATAATATGGTGTGATTTGATATTTAGCTAATGCATTTATTTACATTTATAAAATGTGTGTATTTAGATACACATGATTATTTTTGAATCATTAAGGGCAGCTGCTATTTAGTATAGTCTGAAACCCCTGCTTTCCGACGTCAAAGTGTTTCATTACCAAATAATAACATTTGATATTTTTCATAGGTCTGAAGTTGAGCTGAAGCGTGATTTGAGTCACTGAGCAGTGGAGGTTGGAAGGGGCTGCTGGAGGTCCTCTGGTCCGGCCCCCTCCTCAGAGAAGGGCAACCTCACTGTTAGGTTGGATTGCTCAGGGTGATGTCCTGCGGAGGTTTGAACACGTCCAAGGGTTCAGTGCCGTGGCCTCCCGATACTGGATCACTGTGGTGGTGAAAATTATTGTCTAACGTTGCCGTGTCTCGTGGTGCAACCTGCTTGTCCTTGCGGTTTGCTCCTCTGGAACCTGGCTCCATCTGCTCTAGGAGGTTGAGGTCAATAAGAAGGACTCCCCTCAGCCTCCTCTTGAACAATCATGTTTCCCTCAGGCTCTCCTCGTCCGTCATGTGCTCCAGCCCCCAGGACTGCAGCTGAATGCTGGAATATCCGTCTAATGTTGATTCATCTAAATTGGGTGCCAGTAATAATGAAGATGTGTTGGCGCAGGCTTCAGCCTGGGTGGCTGCTCAGGTGGACGCCACCGCGTGCCCTCGCTGGGCTTTCGGCCGTATTACCACGGCCTCTGCTCCCTTCTGCTGCCGGAGCTGATGGATTAAAGCTGCTTCAGATATGTTAATTCACGCTGTCGTCATGTTTCCGCAGCGTAATACAGCCGTGCCCTTTGTGCCAGCGTGGGGGACGCTTTCCCCGCAATGCAAATCACAGATATTTTCATCTAGACAAAAAGATAAAATGTTTCAATTAGTAATAAACAACAGCTGTCGTGGAGGAATTAAAAAATAATAGAGTTGCTCAACTCATATGTTGCGGTGTGTCGTGCAGACGTTATTTGGAGAAAAAAGAAAACATTCCTAACAAAATTCCTAGAATTTTCATTTTATGACGTTTACTTAAACTGGAACCAAACCCTTGCACTGGGGAAGGACAGTAAGACACGTAACTAGCAGCAGCCATTCACACTGTGCAACTGGCACCCTGATACGCTTTGTAGCATCTCCCACGTATGGATTTGCACTGCTTTGCCCCCGGACTTGTGTCCAGCGCAGCAGCAGTCCCCAGCCCGCCCCTGTTCTGGGTCTGTGCACGCTCAGGGGCCAGCCCAGTTGTCACTGGTGGCCTCGGATTTGGCATAACCCTGCCCTGGCACTCTGCACGGAGGCTGGCGCGGCGCCGTGATTTCACCCGGGAGCGTGCTGCGGAGCATGCAAAGAGGGGAAGAAACCCCCCTTCTGCAGGCTGGCTGCGGTGTAGCTGCGCCTTCCCTAGGATGGATGGCTTACGTGCCGTCTTCCTATCTTTGTGCCAGCAGATGCAAGGATGTAAGCAGATCTAACATGGGCAGCTGAAACCAGGAAACAAAGGAGGCTGGTGTGCCTGAGCCTTGGGAATACTTGGCTCATCCTGCCATCAGCAGGCTAAATATTTGTAATTTCTATCATAAAAAATTCACCAGCTGCAGAAGTCAATAGAGGGGAAGTAGTAAACATGACATGACATTGCTTTTGTAGCATTGCTCAGAACAAGAAATCTCTTCTTTCAAACAAAAGGCAGACGTTGCTGCCTGGATGGACTTGAATACTTTTAGGATCTTGTCAGAAAAATGTCTGCCCCAATTCAGTCATTTGGAAGAGGATCCCAGGTCTCTTTAGAGTAATGAGGCTTGAACGTAATCTGGAGCAGAGTGATTTAAAGTGCAAGGGATGTTTCTTTACCCTGCCTGTTTATAGGGCAATGCATTTTTAATATTGAATGATCCGAAAGTCAGTTCAGGAAGGATATACAATCAAAGGAAGGAAATAGGTCATAATTTCTCACAAGGGACTGCATGAAACCTTCAGTCGTCTTAAACTCCCCATCCAGTCCATTTCCCTGAATGTTACACGGTGCCAAAAAGGGGACTTTTATTTCCCCTCCTGTTGATTTGGCATGGCGGCAGCAGCAGCATATGCTGAACATCTCGGCTGGGGTCTTCGGGGCCAGAAAGGTAAAACTCTGCCCCATGGTGCAAACAGATGGGCTGGTTTATCTTTGCTTGTGGGAATAAGACACATGCCATTACTGTAGAGGAGGAGCAATAGTCACCCCCTGCGTTACTGGAAACTTCCCTGGCTCCGTCGGCCGAGGTCCCAAAGCCCTTATAGCTTCAATGAGAAATGAAATTATCTCTCTTATTTATATCCAGTAATAATTGCTTCTTCTAATTGCCCTAGTTTGTGGGTTTCTTCCCAGCAGGTTAGGCTGAAATTTCAATTTCAGTTTGATTTGCATAATCACTTGAGCCTCTTTCCCTCGCTCCCTTCTTTCGCTTGACATTGTGGCCTTACTTGTTCTCCCCTGGGAACCAGATGCGGTCCTTCGGACGTATGTCACGGGAGGAGTGGGTTACGCTCAGCCTCCTAGCCAAGCCTGTCTTTCAGCGCGATCTCTGAAGTTATATTTATTTTGTCTAACGTGCATGGCGCTCCTCAGGAGCTAGCGATGGCCGGGCTGAAGTTGCGTGTTACCAGGTGTTGCGTTGTGGGTGAGGTGGGGAGGTTCGGGGTTCGTGCTGCTTTTCTTGCTGCGTTCTCTGTTTGTTTTCTAAACTGATGGTGTTGCAGGCTTTGCTGCAGGTCCTGCTCAGGATGCAGCCACGCGTGCGCCATGACTTCTGCGAGGGCTCTGCAGGCACTTCTGGCTCAGGCTGTAAGTCACAGGCTGTGCTTGACTCCGTGCCCCAACTGCAGGGATTAAATCGACACAGAAAGAGGACTCGGTCCTTTAAAGAAACACTTTGGTATTGCAGATGGCAAGGTTACTTCTTCTCAAGTCATTTTCCAGGGCTGGAGAAGGAAAGGTCTTGGACCAGGGCTGTGGGAGCAGCCTCCCAGCTGCAGACCCCCGTGCTGCTCCTCCGCCCCTGACTTCCCCAGGTTCGACAGTGAAATGAGAGCATCCCCTTGGCTCCTTGCCTGTCCATCCAGGATTAGCCCTTAATATGCCTGTCACCATCTAATGACACACAAAAGGGCAACCAAGGCACGTCCCGCTGTCCTGACATCCACCGGTCTCCCCGGAAGCTCCCTCCTTCTGCCAGGGGGGGTCTCGGTACAGCCGGTGTCGTTCAGTGCCCTGGGGACAGGCAAAGCGGGGCTTGGAGACGGATGCTCGGCCAGGCGTGTGGGCTCTGTGGACACGCTGGTGTTACGGTGTGTTACATCCTTTTCCCCCGCTGACTGCTTGTGACCTGCCCGTGGGCGCAGGTTGGGTTTACAGCGACTCCCCGATGCTCACAAAGGGAATTTGGGCCAGAAGGCACGAAGCTGCCTTGAAGACAAAAGCCCTCCCTGCTTATAGATCACACGTTGTCGTCTAACAGATTTCTTTGGCTAAAGAGCCTATTTTTCTCACTTCCATCACAATCTTTCAAGGTGTGAAGAGCCTTTAGTCAAGCTGGAGGGAGAGAACAGTTTCTGGGGAAGGGACTGGGTTGCTCTGGGGTTTATTTTCAAACCACGTCACGAATTTTCTTTTTGACTGTGTTTCTCAGTTCACAGATTGTGATCTGCACAAATTTTTGGAAGGAGCTAGTGTTTTCCCTAATTACAGCAAACGGGTGCCGATCATCAAAGCCTTTTGAATTCCTGGGGGCAGTTTGCAAAGTTTATTGGAGTCTGTGAGAGTGAAGGGTGAGTGGTGTGTGCATTGCCCGTTAACCCAAACTGCTTCAAAACAGGCTCTTGTCCTCTGCGGAGATTGCATCTTCCCCTAAGCGGAGGGCGAAGGATATCACTGCTCTGTGAGTAACCTGTTGTGTGCTGCCTATGATGTGCTTCTGGGAAGGTGGGAACAGGGAACAGGTGAACAGTAACGTTTTTGTTACTAACTCAGCATCTGAGCACACAAACATCCATTTTTTTATGGAAGTGGGCTTATTACTGGTTGCTTTTTTTTTTTTGGTGTTTCCTCTAACCCTCTAGCTCTTAGATGTGGTTCTGCATTCTAGTATAAAGAAAGCAAAAGGACTCTTAGATTAAAAAATAAACTCTGCAGGGGAGAGGCAAAGTGTATGTTTTGCTTTACAATTTCTGGTATGTTTTATTTGTGTATGTAAATGAAGAAAGGTACCTGTATGTGTCTGCTACGGTATATAAAATACACGGAGCCCTTCTGCCAGGTGAATGTGACAGTGTCCCTGCCTTACAAGTGCACATTATAAACTTCACATTGGGATGGATACAATCGACCTTGTGTAGTCAGTATTTCACTCTTGGTAATGTGGGGAGATGGTAAATGTTGTCATCCACTGCAGGTCTGCGCGTTTGGTCTGTTGTTCCTTCCTTCAGGAAATGTGGACACCGCTCCCCTGTTGGCACTGCTGATTTTTCGGGTCACCCTAACCGAGAGGATGATAGGTAGAAATGAAATAGACAGTCTTTAATCAAAATCTGTGATGCTTACAGGTGAATACAGGCTGTATCCTGTGCCTGTGGGCAGATCAGGGCCCCTGCTCTGTGCGGGCAGGTTTCCCGCCAAGGACAAACTGGACTGCAGGATGGGGCAGATGGAGCTGGGACGTGGCCAGGGTGCTGCCCGGCAGCACGCGGACAGCTTCACCTTGTCTAAAGTGGCTTTGAAAGACTACCTAAAAAAAATAACCAACCATACATCAAAAATGTAGACAATCAGATAAATGCTTCTTTCTTTCTGTCTGCTGTGGGTGCCTCCACTCACCCTTAGGACCTTCCAGCGCCAGTAAGGCCACATCAGCAAGCAGCAGTAGGAGTCTGGCAGCGATGAGATACAAATTGCAATATGCTGTCAATAAACTGCTCTGTAGTTCCAGATGTACCGACAACAAATGTTGCCGTTTTGCGTAGAGCTTTAGATTTCTTCTGATAGCCCAAACGCAGAGATCTTGGCTTTTAGCCCCTGCCCCGCTGCCCGTTGAGCACTGGCTTGTTAAGAACAGAGCCCTGTAATTTAAAGTAAGAGGAACTCACACGCTGAAACCTGAGGCTGTACATTAAATGCTGTGCTAAGTCCAGGAATTTGTCTGTGATCTTTTGACTTTAGGCTTGAGCTCCAATGTACCTGTCAGTAAAAAGCACTCAGCCTAGGTGTTTCTGAAACCCCCGGCTGTGCAGCAGCGTGCTGTGCTCCTTGAGGATCCCCGGCACGTCTCTAGGCTGATGTTCAGCCTCTGTGGCACTTAGTTGCTCAGGATGACCTTTTTCTGGTGGAGATGTTTTCAGGCAGGCTGTGTTTGATCCGGAATCTCACAAGTGCGTGGCAAGGTGATGTTCTGTCTGCTCAGTGGACTTTTAAAGGCTGGGAACTGGGCAAGCTCTGGTGAAAACAACCTTGGTGCTCTCTCCTGCTGCAGACCCATGAGGGGACAGCTGATGTTGGAAGAACCCTGGAAAGTCCTCCTGGGCAGGGCATGGTGCTGGCTGAGCTTAGCTGGAAAGTCTTGCTTGGATGAAGAGAGAGGGAGACATCTGCTAATTCTCCCGAATCTCCATTGCTCTTCCAGACTCACTTGGAGAGGAGAGGAAAGCGTGTGCCCTGTCGTCCTGCCCGCGCTGTGGCCCTTGCTGATGCAGTGGTGGATGTGTTTAAGGAGGGAAACTAACTGGCCTCTTTAGTCAGCTTGGGCAGTGCAAGTGGTCTTTACGGCCCGTTGATGATTGCGCAGGAAGGAATCCACAGTGTCACTAGCTGATGCACATGCTGCCATAACCCCCTGTAGAAAGAAAGATGAAATCCCCATCCAAAGTATTCGGGAGCATGGTGAGTCTCAGCTTTACATGCCCAAAGCTTGGCCAGTATTAAATTTGACAGACTTTTTGCACCACTGGCAGTAATTAGAGCCGTGATGAATGTTTGCCAGTGGTAGTGGCATGGGCAGCTGACCATTGCCTGTTAAACTTTGGATATGGTAAGGAATATGGTAAGAGAATAAACACATTAAAAAAAATAATCAGTTAGGCTGCAAGAATTGGCTTGTAGTCAAGCTGGTCCTGCTTTGGAATCTATCAGGATTTTGTCCTGACAACTGGAGGTGGGCGACCTCATTTGCTTAAACATCAGACTCAATTCTTTCCTGCACAAAGGGAACGATTTTTTGTTGAAAAGGCAGAGTCTTGGTGCTCGCTGGGAAGGCCAGGATGTGTCTGGCACTGCCCCACAGCAGGAGGGGGGACAGCAGCTCAGGGGGACAGGGAGGAAACACAGCACCCTGGGTGTATGGATGTGTGGGATCCTCCTTGGTTAGGAAACCAAAGGAATGGTGGTGAGTTTAAGGTACCATTTTGGACAACTGAAAAGATAAAAACGCTACTTGGGAAAAATTCCAGCTCTATGTCCCACCTCCCTTCGCTCCTCCCTTCATCCGCATCTCCATGTCCTTTCCTTGGGATGAGCAGGAAGCCCATGTGGTTTGTGTAGGCTTCGCCAGCAACACGAGCCCGTGCTCTCTGACTTGGTAGCAAACCTACTCTAACAGCCGCGCTGATGTCCCTTGATGTTGCTGGTGTAATAACAAGGAATTAAATACAGTTGTGTTCATTTCAAATTCCATTTGAAATACAAATAGGTAAACCCTTGTTTGCCAAATGCAAAAGAGCCGGTGGAACAAGGAAGTTCAGTGAACATTTTTTGTTTTAAATCTTCTGAGAAATACTACAAAGGGCACAGAGTAAAACAGGGCGAAGTAACGAGAGCGGGGGTTCTCGCTGCCTTTTGATGCAGAAGCGCGCAGGCATGTTTAACGCTGGGCTTGCTCCTGGGCTGGGAACCGGTGCGCCTTGCGCTTCTCGGGCAGACGGAGGGAAGAACGCTTCTGAATTTGCCTGACACTGGTGGTCACCTACTGAGTCATCTTGGGCAACTTGACTTAATCTTTCTGGCCTTGTGAAGCAAGGATGGTGTGGGTGCATGTCTGCCATGCGGACTCCCAGGGACAGGAGGGGCGGCTGTGCTCTGTGGACTAGGCTTCTGGTACCTCTAACAGCATAGATCTGCGCTTGCATGGCACCTGTAATTATTGATGATATTGATCTGTTTGTCTAATGGCTGACCCCAAACCTATTAATGCAAGGCGAAAGCACCCTATTGACTTTGTTGGACTTCAGAGCAGAGCCCGTGTCCTCTCCCCTGTCAGCTGGTGCTTATGGGTGCAAACGTCCTCGGCCACGGAACCTGCCGGGGCCCCGCAGCGCTGCCCCCACCAGCAAGCTCTGCTCCCTTGGGAGGCCAGGCAGCGATCTCCTGCGGTGCTGGGGAGCAGAAGAGGGTTGATTTGGGGTGATGGGGTGATGAGGAGCCCTGGGGCTTGGTGGGAGTGTGGTGGTGCAGCGGTGGCTCTGGGTGGCTGCCACGGGTCGGGTGAGGGTGACAGTTTTCAGCCGCAGGAACTCCTATGGAGACAAAGGAGCAGGAGAGGGGTTATGATTTAGCACAAATTTGCTAAAACAGGGTTACACCTGCATCTGGGGAAAGTTTTAGAAATATTTAGGGTGCACTTTGCTTTGCAGACTGGTACATAGGGAGCGGTTTTATTCCCGAGGAGACCGTTCCCTACGTGCAACGTGCCACCAAACGGATTCCAATTCAGCAGCCAGCAAAATTGTGTCCCATCAGAGGAGCCGCCTCCTTCTTGTTTGTTAAGGGGCGGGGGGGGACAATTTCACCTGAGAGAGAAAAAAATATGTATTTGTCTGAGGCGAATGTGCTTGCTGTCAGTGGAGGCGGGGAAAGGTTAAGATGTGCCGGCTTTGAAGCAGCCCTCCTGCTCCTGTGCTTTCCAACAGTCCTTGCAAAAATCAGCCCCAACTGCGCTCAGCCGTGCAAGCGTGCAGAGCTCTGCATCTCGCGGGGTGCAAACCACTTTATCGTCATTCAGCGAATAGTTGATAACTGTGACAGAGTCACAGGATCTCGTGTTTCTTCAAAGTTACGTGCAACAGTAGCTGGGGAAGCCAAGGGGTTTCTTTTTTTGTTTGGCATCCAGGCACTCGGGTGGTGGTGTTGCTGCAGCATGTGGTGCAGAGCTGAGCCCAAAATGCGGCTCTGAGGTACTGCTTGATGATGGAGAGGGAGAATCTAAAGGGCGATTTAGTAAAACAGCAAAACCTTGTGAGAGTTGCTGATAACAGTTTGGGATTTGGCTTTGATTGTGCAGTGTGTAAGAATAAAGCTGTCAGAGTAAAGCCTCGGGGCCGGTCTCTTTAGAAGTATCTCTGTTTTGAACTGTCCAGTTTGAGCACTGGCGGTTGAACTCCAATCTCACAGAGTCGCTGCTCGAATTTTTCCAAGAATTGAGGCTTTTTAAAGGCGATTCAAATTGAGCTCCCCTCCTCCCACCACGGTTTTGGAAAATCATGACAGGGGCTACGCAATTAAAATGTAATTTAGTTTTCCTCATCTGAGATCTGTTCCTGTTTGTTCGTGTTGGTGTTATTCCCAGAAATGGTCTCGTGGCATTCCCTGACACTCTAAATTCGCTCTGAGACCAAGTTGTTTGAAAGCCTGCGTGTCTGCAGGAAGACGCCAGCAGCTCCTAGTTAGCTTTCTGATCGTGATGCCTCTGCTTCAGCTTTTGCTGGACTCACAGATTTTTGCTGGAGTGGGTTGTTAGAGAAAGGGCTGTTTGGGTTGCAGCGTGTGGGAAAATTAATTTGCATGTTCAGTGAACATTTGAAAACCAGATGTCAGGGCAATGGATGTGCTGATTATTGGAATTAGGGAAGAAAACGTGCAAACCCTGAATCCGTCTGACTAATTTCCTGGGTCTTTTACCCCGGCAAGTATCCTACATCCCAGACCTATAGCAGTAAATAAAATTACTCATTGTAAAAGTTGATGTGTTTCTGTTAATATAGTCTAACCTGTCTGCTTTGGCCTTTT
The DNA here is from genome assembly GCA_017639485.1 of Pluvialis apricaria. Lineage (NCBI taxonomy): Eukaryota > Metazoa > Chordata > Aves > Charadriiformes > Charadriidae > Pluvialis > Pluvialis apricaria. The sequence goes on from CM030024.1 coordinate 10,959,814, forward strand.
GGGTACGTTGAGATACTGCATCAAAATTATGATTTCATTTGGTGATCGGGGGCAAGTGTATATTTGGTTCTGTAAAACTATTAGCCAGCCTAAACAAAGCAGACTGTAGTAGGTAAGTTTTAAGAAGCCACTGACGATATTTTAAGCCCAAGGTAACTGCAAGTGCCTCATATGATCTGTCAGTCAATCCAAAGAGAGTCTTGTGATGGATAGACCATGTGTTGGCTTGTCTGACACTTCTCAAAGATACTGACAGTGACATGTATCAAACAGGACTGCCTTTCAGCTGCTTTGTCTTCAGCTTCCTGTTGCCAGTTCGTTTAACTTCAATTATAATACATTGTGTGATGGCCCCAATTTGGAGTATTGGGTTCAAAATGCTGATTGCATTTGCATCCAGGCACCGGCTGCGGAATGCTGGGCGACTGGATCCGTTCTGCTAACGGCTCTGACTCTGTTTCCATGTCTTGAATTTTGATAAAATAGGGATCTAAATGCAGGCCTGATTTACCTTTCTCATGGTCACCTTATTAAGCATCACGTCAAGAGAAGAAATGCGTCTCATTTAAAGCAAAGTCAGCCCGCTGGAGAGTTTTAACTTAGAGATGGAAAAAGTATTGTTACCTCATCACACTACTCTCGGGATTTATAACCATGTGGTATTGGGTTCGTTTGGGAAATGATCACACTCTCATTAAAGTCCATGGAGAACTGGAATTGGTTTGGTGCAGTTAGAATAGACCCCTAAATTAGCATTTAACAATGACATCCAGGAGTGGGTCAGAGGATTTTTCATGCCGGTCATCCCTTGTTTCTGGGACCAGTATACTTAGAAGATGGTTGTTTCGGGGGACAGCATAGCTTCGCTTCACTCTGCGGTCTACCTAACATGCACTTCAAGCAATTGTGTGGTGCTGGAAGAGGGGAGGATTCCTTCCAGCCCCTCGTATTTGATCGCGCGTTTTGAGCATTGAAGGATTGGCTTGGTGAGCTCTCGACAAGACTTCAAGGTCTCCTTCCCTTTAACCCCAACTTGTGTGGATAGTGGAGTTCACGGGCTGACTAAATTATGGGTTAACTTCAGTAACTCTCACTGTATAATGCCAAAGCCCGGTGGGTTGTTTAATCGTATGTTTTTTGGTAGCTGAGTGATGCTGGAGAGCCATCAGAATGATGTTTAACAGCTCCTTGGAAGCCAGAGCTGGACTTTCAAGGTGTATACATGCTGTGCGCTGCTGTACGTAGGTAAGGAGAACAATACCTGATCTTCAGTGACAACGAGTGTCACACCGCGCCCGCTGATTTGCCTAAACATCCAATATTGCAATTAGATGGAGCAGCATACACACAGATGACAAAACAATTAAACAGCAGTGAAACATAAAGGGGAAAAATTAACAAGTAACCAAATTCATTTGACACAGAGATCAAAACATATCGACGGTGTCTCGCAACTCTGATAATTCCATTGAGCTGTGCAGAGCTTAACATTGATGCTCACACGCAACCTCTGATTAACATTAAGTGAGGCTGTCATTTTGACATAGCTGGATAAACCAATATTGAAAAATCTATTAAACATATCAGACTCGAGCAGGGAGCACAAATCTTATTATATTATTTCAGCTGTAATTAGGTGGGAGATAAAATCATAAACAGGGAAGTTTAGTGAATTTTCTTCCGGCAGCGCAGACACCTGGGTTTTCGTTGTTTTGGGGAGAGGCTGGAGCGGTGCCAGGGACTCCCAGCTGCCCGGGATATGCGGAGCTGAGAGGTGACTTTCGTACTATGCACAGAACAGCTTTATAAGTTCGACTATATTAGCTACAATCCTCCTTGAGATAATGACAGTTGTAATGGATGTCCTTGCATTTAACTGGAAATAGTAGTTCAGTGGTTTTACAACCCGGAGCCTGCCTAATTGCTTCTTTGAATAGATAAACATTGCTATTTAGAAGGTTTGCTTTAGGACGTTATGCATTCTGTTCCTATTAATAATGGAGGTCATGCCATTAAAAACTTGCACATGCTAAAAGTGAGATTTTAAAAATAATTCTCTCGGGGAAACGAAAACAAAGACACCTTTTCCATTTTCAAGAATATTGAGGCTGCAAAGCCGGGCCCTCCAGAGCGAGGAGGGGGAAGTTGAGGTTTCCTCTTCAAATCGAGCTGCATGCAGACAGGACACGAGCTTAGTTTTACTATGTGGCCTCATCCTGTTGTTTCCACGCCAGGTTTGTGACTTGCTCCAAGGAACTCAGTGCTGCAGCCTGAGCCAACAGCCAAACGGGCAGCTCTGGTGGCTTTTAACGCATCTTGTATTCTTGTGTCTTGTATCATCTGCTTGTATTTTGTAAGTTGGGGACCAGAAAGTCATTCTTTTGATCCTGGTTATTCAAGTTGGGATTTATCTTACCTAACTTTAGCTGTTAGAAGGTTGACATCCCTATGTAGCTAAGGACTCGTGGAGGGTGACCTCTCCCATCCGGCGATGGGGGTAGGCAAACCCCTTCTGGAGACCCCTCTCCATTGGCAAGGGCAGCTGGCGTACGCGGCTAAGCATAGGTGAGAGGAATTCCACCAGTAATGTCTAACCCCCACCCTGATGTCACTTCATTCTGCTGGTTGTCATACTTTGCTGACTCACCATCACCGCGCTGCTGCGCATGGGACGACTTACTTTCATAAGCGTTTTACAAGTACAAACCCAGGGGAGAAGGCATTAAGTGAGCTTCCCCAAGTTTACACAGGGCGTTAGCGACAGGCAGAGAGCATGTCTTTCCTGAATGGCAACGTAATGCCGGGACCAAGAAACTCTTCCCTGTCTTCTATCAAAGCCTTTCCCTGCTCCTCGTGTGTCGTGAACACTTTGTGGTGAACGAGTGACGAGCGCCAGGGTGCTCCTAGCACACAACGCAGCATCCCCAGTCGGGAGCTCTTCAGTTTTCGCTGCAATTCAAGGAGCTATCGAGCTCCCTGAAGCCAACGGGCGTGTTGCCATTAGCTTCAGCGAAGCCAGGATTTTATCTTCGTCATACAGCCCTGCCTCGTTCTCTGTCCAATGTTTGAACTAACCGAGGCATAAATTTAGTTCTGATGCTGGTTGGTAAGAAGTGAAAAATGAATTTCTGTCAAACCGGGATATATTTTCAACTATATTTAATAGGGTCTGTATCCCATCCCAAGAGGTCAGGACCTCTTTCTAACAAAGTTTATGATAATAGATTTAACTTCTATTAGTGTATTTGCCTTAGTATTTGCAGGGAAAGGAATAGAGGCGCTTTAAGAAATAGAAATGATTTATGTCAGGTATAGAATGCTTTGCTCTTTCTCATGTACTTTACTGTTGGAGGAATGAACAAATAGTCTGTGAATAAATAAGGGAATATTTATATTCTTTCTTGGTCTCAACTGCCCAGCGTCTTTCCTTCTGGAATGGCAAAGAGTGCTGAATAATTCATGCAAGCAGTCATTAATCCTTCCTTCTCCCTCGCTCAGGGGGACACCTAGTTCAGACACTATAAAACTTGTGGCCATTGAGTGTATATTGGAGCTCCCCAAGTTAAAGTCAAGGAGCTCGCCTGCAGTCTAAAATGTCACTAATGAGAGCAGGCTTGTTAGTATGCAAAGTACCGTCGGCACCCCTGCATTTTGGTAGGGGCACGTGCAGCTAAGAGGCAGAGAGCTTGGCTGGGGGCTTTAGGCTGGGGGACTAGTACTGCCAGGTTTGCATGCCTCGCCTCTTCACCATTAAAGAAGATAGAGATGAGAGTTTAAAAGGAGGACAAGAAACAAGAGAAAGGAGACGCTGATTCATCTGGCACACAAATCTGTTAGCAATCCATGCAAGCAGAATCTTGTCCCGGTCACAGAATCACAGACCGGTGGGGACCTTTGGAGACCATCTAGTCCAACCCCCCTGCCAAAGCAGATTGCACAGGAATGCATCCAGGCGGGTTTTGAATCTCTCCAGAGAAGGAGACTCCCCAACCTCTCTGGGCAGCCTGTGCCAGTGCTCTGCCACCCTCACAGTGCTGGATAAATACCCGTGGGATAAACAGAATATGTAATAAGAAATCATGAAGTGTATTCCCAGATGGACGGAGGTTGTTTGAACTCCACCTTCTTTTACGGTGTAAGGAAATAGTAGAGCAGAAAGAGTTGAGTGGATAATTAGCTGCTTTTGGAATGCGCCTTTATTCTGTTATGTGGCGTAGGAGCAGCCGCCTTCTCTCGCCCTGCCACAAAACGTGCAAAGCCAAGCCCAGAGTCGCTGGATGAACGTCTCAAGGTGGTGGTGACGCATCTGCTGGTGACTTGTCTCTCTCTGGCTGTGCTTATCAGTCTGTCCTCTGCGGTTGTTGTTAGTGTGCCTCTGTGTAAGGGCTGCACACCATGAGCATTTTACAAACTGAAGTGCAGAACTGAGCAAAAGAGTACAGCGTGGAAAGCAGTCCTGAGCTGATAGCATTATGAATAACGTGTCTCCAACTTCTGAATATGTGAATATAATCTTACTTGCTGAAATGCACCAACAGAAATGTAAACACAAGTGAACATTAGTTTTATTGCAGTTTTTTTTTCTCCTTTTATGGAAGCTTGGAAGTGTTGTAAATTTGGATTTGAACCATCAGTGACTTGAGTTCAAAATGTAGGCTTGACTCTCAAAAAGATTTATGTGTGTACTTAATGATTCTCCTGAAAGAGTTCCCAACTGGAGCCTTCCTGTCAGAGAGACTTTGCGTAAGAGGGCTGCGGTTAGATTTGAAGCATGTGTTAGGGTACACGTCAAGTACATGTATGAGGGCTCCTAACACCCATTAATGCAGAATGAAGGACTGCACTGACTGTTAAGGAGAAATGTCTGTGACTGTATGAATTGCACGTACCATGGAGACTGCCCACTGGATACAGCAAGACCCAATCTTTGTCTTTTCTTGTTTCCAGATTAACTAAACACAGCTAGTAGGATTGGCGAGTGTCATAAAAATCCACTGCAAAAAAAAGCTGTCACATTGGAAAGAGTTATTGAGTAACTTTGCAAGAGCCCCGGCAGAAGTCTGCGGGGCTTAGAGCCCCTGTGCAGGGAGCGGGAGGGCTGCGAGCACCAGCTCGGCCGTGAGGCGCAACAGCGGACACGCAAAACCCTCTAATGTCCCTGCCTCATGGGGATCCTGCATAGCATCACAAATTCTCCTAAGCCTGTTCATTTTGAAAACAATGAACTTATCTATTGCTTTCAAATATTATTAGGCTGAGAAGAACTATAATGCTTTAATCACTGACCCATGCCCGTTCGGCTGGGAAGCAGAGACGTGCTGGTTCAAGGCCTGTTCGGCGGGGAGAGCTGCTTGGAAGGACGGAGTTGTGACGGGGAGGGTGAGGAATAGCTGAGGAGAGAAAAAAGAAGTTGGAGCCCATAAATGGGAAATGTTGGTGTTCGTGTGTTCGGGATTAACAGCAGGGCACATTGCATGTAACTGCAGTCGGGGACGGCGTTTCCAGCTACTTTATGTATTTGTTCTTTTGGAGGGTAGACGAAATAGCGAGTGTTTAGGTAGAATCCAGCCCACTCTTCCCAAAGCCACTTATTACTCCACGACTGAGAGAAGTGCTGAAGAACAGCTATAGCTCCTGCTGCAGAAGGGAAGCAAGGAGATGTATCAACAAGCTAACAGAAATGTCCCTGGAGATTTGCTTGGGATATCAGACAAAAGTTAAGCTGTTGATGTTCGACCCTTCAAGGTACAAACCTTGCTCTCCTCCCAGCAGCTTACAGTCCCACCAGCACTTTTCAGGGTTTCTCCAAAGGAGGTTGTCTGTGAACTTAATGTCGTAGGGGACTGCATGAGGAGACAGTGTAGGTACTGGCTAGAAGGATGAGTGTATTGCTCCAGACTGCTAAAGGCTCCATGAACATGTGTTCTGCAAGAGAAGATGCCTGGGTCGTGAAGGCTCTTCTGGGATCCTGTTGCGTAGGGCTGTGGTGGTTTGATTTCTTTCCTTGAAAGCACCGAGACCCTGGGTGCTGGCGCTGTGCAGGAGATGAGTCTCCGTAGCCGCGTGCTTTGCTTGTGTTTGTGTCCGGCTCTGAAGCCAGAGCTTTTCCAGTGCAATTCCCACGCCTCCGTGCCGCACGCAAAGAGCCTTTGCTGTGGGCTCCCGCTCTGTCCTTCGGGTAGAGAATTGTTCAGTCATCGTGATGACACAAGCCATGCAGGCACCGTGCTTACTCAGACTCAGAGCAGACTTTTTATTTATATAGCCACTGCCTCCTCCAACGTGTCTAAAAATAAAAAGCTTGCTCTGAGTAAGCAGATCGCCCGCCTTCCCTGTGAGATTGCTGTGATGTAACTTCTTTTATTTTTTTTCTTTTTTTTTTTTTTTTTTCTCCTGCGGGGAGCAGGGATTCAGCCAGAGAAATGACTTGCCGTGGAGCAAGGCGTCTCGGGAGGAGTGTAGCTGAGCTGATTGCTGGCTGCAGCGGAGCTGGCAGTGCCGACAAGCGCCACCTCCCACGCTGATGCACTTGTGGCGAGGCCCCGTGGCACAGGGGAAGTTCACACTCATTGATTGCGATGGGTAGCAGCTCAAATTGCGCCCCAAAGCTGACAGGGAAAAGCACATTTCAGTGGAGAGCGATGTCAGTAAGAGAGAAGCAGTGCGGAGGCTCGGAGCAAGGCAGCCTGACAAGTGCTAAAAGGGCCTGCAATCTGCATAGTGTCGTAATTAAAGTGGCTGCGATTAACTGGCAATGCAAATTAGGAAGTAACACCAGACACATCAAGCCTTTCGCTCCAGTGACCTCAAATGCTTAGGAAAACCAGGTGGTGTAGAGGATCCCCTAACCACGTTGTGCTTTGCATTGCAGAAGTTAGACCTGAACCGGCCGAGTTACATTGAGGTCTGGGGAGCTGCCGTGTCAGGTGCTGCAGAAACATGGACTGAAAGGATTCTCCTCTGCCTGGCCGGAGGAATTCAATGGGCAAACCGCCCCCAGCGTCCCCCCAAGAAAAAAATAGTGAAGGAAGCTGAAGCATAGAGAAACTAAACTGCATATCCAGGGCGACAAAAGCAAAATCAGTGCAACGAGTACTGCCTAGCTCTGCCTCCACTCGGTCACAAAGTTTTTACCAAGTCAACTTTGGTTTGTATATTTAATAAGTGAAGTTCCTCCCAGGGAAATTCGATGGAAAGAGAGTTCTTGTTAGCTCCATCTTAAAGCTTATCAGAAGTTCAGGGGCTTTGGGTGATGTTTTATAGATTGCCTCTTCGTTTTCTCAAAGACCTCAATGGCTCTGTGTTCAGACAGCACAGACTCTCCTTTCCGAGCATGTTCTGCTCAGGCAGAGTCAGAGACACGAGTCCTTAACTTGTAACTCTGGTTTCCCAGAGATCACAGCATCATTTTTCTTGGCAGTTCATTTTCTAGATCCTTCTCACCCAAAATAGCCCCCAAAATAGGAAAAGAAAATGCCAGACAAGCCCAGTGGGTGACATTGGTTCCAGCTCCTTTCTCTGACCCTGGTGAGTACCGAACTGTGCAGTACAGACACCAGCGTAAGTGTCTATCACTATAAACCAAAGCAGAAGATTGCTCCTGACCGTAGAAAGTCATCAGATGATTTGGAGTGCTGATGAGTTTATTATCTTGTGATGTTCAGCCTGGTTCTTACAGCTAGAAGTACCATTCTTTATCATTCGCTGAAAATAGGGGTTGTCAAGCTGTTTGCCCTGGTAGGACCCTGTGACAAGAAGTTCCATGAGGTAATGTACTTACACCGAAAATTGTATTACCTTTGTGATTCCACCGGCTTCTCTTTGTTCTTACGGAGAAAGGAGGTCTTTTGGGGTCATTTTCTGATGCTTTTAGCAACTGAAGAGATATAATTGATAAGGAAACACCCAGGCTGTAAGGCAGCAGACCTGCCAGGGTGTGAGCAGAGATGGCTGTGCAGTTGTGAAAGCACCGAATCTGTAGGTGATGGAAAGTGAGGAGTACAAGAGAGTGCAGGACAACCTGAGTCTGATTTAGCTGGGAAAGTGCTGCATTTCTAGGAAATTACTCCTCTCTGCTAGCAAGTGGGGAATCTAGAGTGGAAATGAAAGCAGACCACTGTGCGCAGAGGTGAGCAGCTGGAGCGGATCCCATCGCTCCCCGTTTCCTGCCCAGTTAGAGCAGACAGGGCTTGTCCACGGCTCAGAGCTGCTGTCAGACAGGAGAAGCGTGGATTTGCTTGTACCCAGTGCCACATGTCAACTCCCTTTACAGCCCTCGACAGCCAGGCCTGCCGCTGGCTCTGGAAGAACCCTGGAAAATCAAGGCATGAAATGGCACTCTGTGGAGGGCATCTATGTGTCGGAAGATTGGTAAAGAAAATGGATTGTTATAGACCTTCTAATAGTACGGAAATCTCTGTAGTTGGCTGTGACCTAAGTAGACCTGTGTGTAATGATGAGAACAGACATTAGTATACACCAGATATTAGATTTTACAATCAATTTTATTAATTTTAATTGATTATTAAAATAATGGGGGATAGATTTAAGGAGCCTCTGCTTAATTCACTGTAATTATAATATGCTTAATTATTATAAATTTGATGGGGCAATAAAGGTAGTAAAATAAATAGAACAGTAGAGGTGCTCATTAAAATTGCATCTGACCTCTATGCATTGAAACTTGCTGGAGTGAATGCAGTAAAACTGGCTGCAATGTGGTAGCACTGGGAGCGATTAATTCCCAATTCACAGGTCTTGGCAAGCGTGATGCAAATAGAGTCAGACTTAACTATCTGTCTCACACAAAAGACCGGAGAGGACTTTGCTGAAAGAACAGCAGCCTGCGAATCGGGGATCATTTCCATTGTGCAGGTGCTGCAAACACGGGCCTTCAGACACCGAAATTTTGCACACACGCACTTCACAGCAATTTGTAAAGAAAGATACTCTCGTAGGTGTGTGGCGCTCTGCTCTGGCGCATACGTTTGATCCGGAGCATGATTTAGACGTTTGGATGCTTACCCAGACCCTGAGCAGTTGGACTGGAAACCTTTCAAGAACTGGTGTTTGAAGACTATTTTAGGTCCTCATTGCCAGACCCGGAGAACGTTTTGCAATCTGGAAGCAAGCAATGATTTAGGGCCAAATTCGCAATTACATTGTTGTTCTCCTTTGGGTGGGGAAGAAGTTCGGTTTGCTTCTGTGTTTTGATAATTGTCTTGGCGGGTTGTTCCCTCCTCCCTATATATCCTTAGGTGCTATGAGCATGGGGAGGGAGGATCATGAAGCTCTGAACTGAGTTAAACGTACCGCTGATGTTGCTGCTGGGCTCTTCGGTGTCCCTCCTGGACATTGGTTTCTGCTTCTCTCAGTGCCCTTAGGAAGTGTTGAAGGAAGTATGGGTACGTCAGTGCTGCAAAGATGTGGATTTTGCTTTTTGCAGTGGATGGTGGTCCCAAAAAAATCAACGGGCTATTTTTTTTAAAGCCAGTTTGCATATTCCTGCAAAATCAAACTGCTTGGGTTGGAAAGGAGGACGTTAAAAGTGTGTAAAGAATGTTGTGTGTTATAGACAGTTTGTTTCCCTTGAGGTATACAAAATAGCAAACACTCCTTTTCTGGGGTGTTGGGTTTTTTTTTCTTGCTACTAGGAATCCAGTGCTTGCATTTTCTGCCCCAGTGGCAGGCGGTGATTTCTCAAGAGGGGACATTTGCATCATTCGTCCCACCGCAGCCAGGGTGGTTGGGGTTTCCTCTGTGCTGTCAGGTTCTTCTGTCGGGGCATGGGCTGCCCCAAGCCAGCATTGACCTCAGGGAACAGCAGTTGCTTAAAAGGGCCCTTCATTTTTGGCTGCCCCTGGTGCTGTGCTGAGCACGCCCGTGTCCTGCAGCATGTGCCGAGCGCGGAGGGACGGAACAGGGTGCTGTGAACCACCGGCCCTCTGCCCGCTCCAGTCCTGTGAAGCGCAGTGGGCAAACTGGCCGCAGCCAGGGAAGCACGCAGAATTGCTGCCTTAGCAAGGCTCTGCTTCACGAACATGTCGTCCTCTGCAGAGCATTTGTTTTTATAGGTGAGCAGTTCTTCAAGTGAGCCTGGCGAGAGGATAGGAGCTGGCACTTAGCTTCCTCCTTCGCTGTGACTGGAGGTGTGGAGGAATGGTAATTTCCACATTAAATGTGAAGGAAGCGTTTTATCCTATCGCAACGGCACGCTGTTTTGCATTGATTTGGCGAGAGGGCATTCGCACTTTCCGGGAGTGAGGAATGGGTCTCAATAGGATATTCCTGTCTCTGAATGCAAAATTCCTATTTCTGCCTGCTATAGCCCATATATTCAGACTCATTTTTGCATGGCATTTAAATGGACCTAAATATTTCACCAGCTAGCAAGATAACACTACAGCTTGTTTGGTATTTTGTAATCAGTTATTAGGACAGGGATTTGCTGAAATAAAATATGAGGGCAAAGGAAAGTAACATGCCTGTGGCATTAGAATGCTGTTAGCAAGCTTGAGGCATATCAGAGAGATTGGTCCTGAGAGTAACATTTGCTGCCTTTCTGCTTTTGAACTTTTTTTTTTTTTCATTTGCCTGTTTCTGAGGTCTGGGATTTATCCTGAATTTAAGAACTGACGGGTTTTGATCATTTGAATAGGTATCACTGTTCAGCGGGGAATACATGTGCCAGCTGAGATGTCTCTTAAAGCCAATTTGTACTACCAGTTATATGAGATGATTTCTCAAGACTGTAATGTATTTCAGCTTCAGATTCTCCACCTGTATTACGGCGTTCATCTCCTGGTCCTCCCAACCTGAATTGCATTACTCTCCCTTCCCAGCGCCCCCCCCCCCCCACTGCCCCAGACATTGAGCATGTTCTTGGGTGTGAATACATATTGAACCACCAAATAATGGCATTGTAAGACCAAGGATCTGACTTTGATTTACTAAGGCAGAGTACTTTTAGAGCCACAGTCATTTCTTAATCCAAACCTCATCTTTTTGTGCTGATGACGTGCAGTTTGCCTTCAGGTACGCAGAACCACCCCAGCTATTGAATCTCCAGCGTTGAAGCAGGTAGCAACTCCTCGAGCTTCTCTGTGAAAAAACCATGGCCCAATTCTGATACCTTCAGCGTGCTGAAGAGCAGAAGAATCGAGTTCATAGTTAGTAACTGTTGCGCACAAATCAGAATTACTTATATGTAATGTGGATAAAAAAGCCTTTTCCACTGTAGTAGCGCTGATTCATGAGGCCTTCTCTGATGATTACATTTAGGCACTTTGGTAGGATAGCTGTGAACTGTAAATCTGGGAAGAGATGTCCAAGAATTGGGATTTAAGCTACTGTTATCCTGAGTCTCACAAAACAGATATTCATCTGCCTTAAACTTGCTTGTTTCTTGTTTTGCTTCTAGAAGGGTCTTTTTTTTATTTTTTCCCCAAATTTTAGCTGAAAGTTGGGAAGGGGGATAGTTTCAGGCGTGCACCCTGAAAGATAATGAATAATGCACTGATCCTGGATAAGTTGGTGGGAGTGGAGGCAAACATTGCTGGCCAGGCAGAGAACTTGCCTGCCGCCTTTGTTAGAGAAGGTATTTGCCAAATTTTACCTCCCAATTGTTATCTTTCTAGGAAGATGCACGCTTAGCTGCTCCATAGAAAGCTATAACGGCAGTCACTGCTGTCTGCACAGCTCGTATAGACCGACTCAACTCGTCTACAAGCTGTGGAGCTGCAGAGCCCCCGTTGCCAGTCCAGCCAGCCTTGCTCAGCGCTTGGCTGGCCCCTGCTCGTCCGCAGCTGCGCTTCTTGGTGCTAGAGCGTGCTAGTCTGGGGTTGTCTGTTTGAGCTGCAAGTGCAACGTCTATTAGAAAATACAGAAAGAAATCAATGTGCAGTCTTGCAGATAACACAACAGAACGCGTGACATATTCAGACGTGTTTGCTGTTCCTTGTGGACCCGCTTTTACCCCGTTTCCCATGCATCTGGCCACAACGCAGAACCATGAAGGGAAAGGAATGGTAGGAATGAAACATTTGAAGAATGCCTTCAAAGATCCCATTAAACCATCCTGCTAGAAACTGTAGCCTGGCGTGATAGGTCTGGTTCAGATTTTCCAGGTATTTGAAGTCTTATGTTGAAGAATGAAGCCTCTGTTTTAAAGAAACGAGTCCCTAAGTGGAAAAAGAAAGAGCCCAGCTGTTAGTAAGGCACTTAAGGTTATTTTGCTTTTTGTTGGGTTTTGTTTTGTTTTAAATCCTTCCGGTAAGTGTAGCTGATACTGCTAGTTGTCGAGTTGTTTAGAGATGTCTGTCATGTCAGAGTGGGAGCTCACCTCGTGGGTGGCGATGTTGGGGGAACCTGGCCCTCCGCTGTGCGCGTGGGTGCGCAGAGGGCACGCTGCCGTGTCCGTGCCTGTCACTGCAAAGCCTAGTAGTGCAAACACAGCTATTGATCTTAAGTACATCCCTGGTATCCGAAGCAATAAAGAAAAGGAGTGAGAGACCAAAACATCCAGGAAATATTCAGTGTTTCCAAAGTACTGGTTTGAATGGGTTGAACTTTGGCCGGTGGAGGAAACAGCCGTATTTTGGTTCATGTTTACAATTAAACATGTGGTTCTAAATCCATCCAGTTACAAAACTGGACTTCAAGTCCACGTGTTCTTGTTGGTACGTGGTGACCATTTTAATGACGCTTCGCCCCTGCTCCTTCAGTGCAAGGCCATGGTCGAGCACGCAGTGGTGCAGGAGGCAAGGATGTCTATTGTGGGTCTTGATGTATTTACTCTTCTGCTGCCCAAGGAGGGGCCATGGCAGCCCTTGTTATCAGGCTGTCAGAAGAATTAAGAATCAAGTAGTTGCATGAGCAGCAGGATGATTGAAGGCCGGTTTCCGATGGACTTTTATCTCGTAATTGATTTCCTCTGTGGGTTTGGGCTGTCTAATGAGGTGTGAGCTAACACGCCAGCCTTCCCCGCGGTGGGAGGTGAGAGAAGCCAGGCGCCTCCTCGCTACACGGCTGCCATCTCCTCTTGGAACTTATGGGAGCTTGGTATTGTTGAGACCTCTGCCCTGCTGTCAAATTTGCTTGAAATTAGTGGATTTCAAAAGTTATTAGAAGGGGGACAGATAGGCAAACACACACAGGCAGGGTGAACTTCTGTACCCCTTGCTCTTTGAAAATTAGGCTTAAAAAAAAAAGAAACTGAGAAATTGCTTTGGTCTTAAAAGCTTCCTTCATCTGTGTTAATCCTGGGATGGGGGAGTAGGCAGGGAGGGGCTGGAGAAGGCAGGGCAGGAAAAACTGGTGATTATCATCATTATAATTCCATGCTAAAATATTCTCTCTTGCCTGAAGTGCTGACAAGTGTGTTGGTAACTGCAAAGGTTCCCAAGAACTTAAGCAAATAAACAAAAACCGGAGTCCTGGAGTTGCGTTTGGGAGTGATTTAATTTCTAGCACTGTCTGAAGCTTCTCCATGCCCATTGCTCAGCTTCCCCAGGGCCGGCTGATCCCTGGCTGCTCTCCCTGGACAGCCATTTGCTGGGGAGACTGGAAGTAGGTTGGGTTCTCTGGCCTGGAAAGGAACTATTGGAATGGGGAAGAGCAATAGATAATATCTATTACCGCTTGAGAGTCTGGAAAACTATTTTACTCCTTTAACCCTTGAGTAAAAACATGGACATTTACACAAACCTTGGGAACCCTAAATGCTCTCGTAAACCAGTTCAGTTAAAAGAGAGTTCCTAAATGTTTGGAGACTGTACAGAAGTGTCCTTTCATCCATTAAGCAGTACGTATCCTCAGGCATCCACACAGTTAATAGAGTTAGCCCCAGTGGAAATCCTCTTGAGGCGTTGCTGGCTGCACGAGAGAACGTGGATCATTTAAACATTAACAGCTTTGGTTATTAATTATTGTGGAAAATGTGGGGGTGGAGAACGCTGAACTGGAAATGTTGTCCCACGACGTATTTTTCCCTTGCTGCATTATCAAATCCATTTCTGCCATAAGCTGAGCAAAGCGCTTTTAGAGCAGCGTGATGGGGAGCAGAGGTTATTTTGCCTGCTGCTTGGCTTATGGGTTTTCTCTTGACAATGATGATGGAGTATCTTTTCTGTGGGGTATACAGATGATAGGATTTAACTTCATTTAATTTAGTGGGAGCTCTGTTTTCAGCCAGTACGACAGTCTCTTGTAAAAATTGTGCCTTGAACACAGCCTGCGAGATGGCATAGCGTGGGGATGGTCTGGAAGCTCTTAGGGGCTGGAGCTGTGCTTGTGGTGAAGCCTGGCTCAGCCCCTTCTCTGTGGGCTTTTTGGCTGGCTCACCGAGCCAGCTTTGTCACGTCATTTTACTTCCCCGCGTCTCTGTGGATTGGGTGTGATAATACTGATGTTAAATTTGAGTACGGTGCTTTCTAAAAGTTGAGATGCTTGAGCACTGAGGTACTTGCTGTGGTGAAGGAGAGGTGTTTTCCCCGCAGGTATGCAGAAGAGTTTGGAGCCCTGTACTTTTTCACCCTTTTGCTCCTGGGACAGCATGGCCAGACGCATCGCACCAGCAGGCGCAGGGGACTGAACGTTTTGGAAAATTGAACCTGTATATTAGTGCTAGCAAGGGAGACTTGAGCTCCCTTGAAAACCTGGCCTCCGCCTTGAGTATTGAGGCCTGGCAAATATGCCCACCCGGCAGTACTCACAAACCTCCAAATCCTTGACGTTTTCAGGCGGGGTTGCGTTGAGCACCTTTGGTTCCTGAACGTGGCTCAGTCTTCAGCAAAGTCTGCCTGTGAAGCAGGGCTGGGTTGTGTAGGATGTCCAGGGTGACTCACCCGCTCGGTGGTAAATCAGATCTGCCTCTTGCTTAGTTTGCATCCAGCTAATACAGCTGTAATTACTGAATTGTATTTCCTGGACACTTGGAAGTAATTAGCTCAATATAAAACTAATGTGTCTTGCCAAATTTAGGCTTAAAATTGTTTCTATGGTTGGGTGCAGTAATCTTCTATTAGATTCAAAGGTTTTTTTAAAAATATTTCACTAGTGCCTGGCTTGATTAACTCGTAACGCTGTAAGGCTTATTTGTCGAGGGGGTATAGAGATATTAAATGAATTTGGAATTAAATAGGTGCTGGCTAAATTCCCGCTTTACTCAAGCCCCAGTGATCCCAGTGATACGGAGTCTGGGCATGCAATATTGTTGCTGGCTTAGTGAAGCTGAGTGGAGGTATAAGCTATGAGTGTAGGAGAGGCTGGATTTTTGAGGGGGTTATTTTTGGTGCTCTTTCAGTAAAAACTAGCCTTATGTGAACAGTATACTTAAAAGACCTATTTTCCACCCCTGCTTTCATATTAGTTAATGGCAGTACTCAACGGAGGTTAGAACCTATTTCCCCACCTAGTTAGGAGACAATATGCAGGTTCAGGAGGCAAGCTAGGGACCGCAGCTAGCAAAGACCGCTGGAGATGCAGGGAGATGAGCAGAGTACTGAGCAAGTCCTGGCAGAAGTCATCTGTAAGAGAAGAGCTTCGAAGACTTCAGTGCCGTAACACGTGGGCACGTGGACCTGCCTTCGTGTTCCAACTTCCACATGTTTAGACGGATGGCCCTAACATGTAGCTCGTGCCTGGACACTGACACCCTGGGCTGGTTTGGGAGCTCTGTGAATTTCGTTTGTATGGCTTCTTTCTGGTCTGTGACTCATAGTTAATGATAATGAGCCCTGAAGACAAAAATGAAAGAGTGCATGGACGTGGGTGTCTGCACCAGCAAAGCCGGCGTGCAGCTGCACAGCTGGACCGGAGAGCAGCCTGATCTGGTCGCTGCCCAAGGGACTGGGGCCGTCGTGCCGGATCTGCAGGACAAGCCAGGCACTAACAGCAATTTAATATTGTTGTCAACAGCAGGATTAGGCGCAGTATCGCTGGATTTGTGTAGGAAGAATTCCTGTGGAAAGCAGATACGATTTTTTTGGAAGAGCTGCATATCCTATATTGGTGGGGTGCGAGTCCACCATATTTTTCTGTTTCAAAGGGTTTTCAGCATTGTCTTCCAGTTTTAGGTGTTGAACCAGGGTGGAATTATATACTGCTATATCAGATTTTCATGATTGCAGGGCTGCTTTCTCTTGGTTTCTTCTACAGTTTCTGGTGCACTGTTTAGTGTCTATAGGAAGCAGCATATGTGCCTAAAATGCTGTAACATGAATGGGCTCATGAGCCTATTTTGTTGGCTCAGTTGCTGGGTCAAGCTTTTGCTGTGACTGTATTGTCAATATTGGTAATTGCAAGTGGAGGGATTAGAAATGTTTTTAGTCGGTACTCTTCTGTACAGCAGAAAAATGCCTCTTGCTATTAACTGATCTATAAAATTTTTCCTGAGGTAAAAATTGACACCTCACTTTAAAAATGTGTACCTTGCACATGTGCCCACATTTGGAAATAAATGCCTCATCTTTATGTGTGTGTGTGCACAAACGTGCATATGTGTCAGCCGTGCGTCTGTCCACATGTAAATATGTAAAGCTGCTGGGTATTTTGCCCTGTATTTTTTCTTTTCACAAGAAAGGACAAATTATAGATGTGTGTATTGTATTAATACATCTGTTAAGGGATATGAAAAATGTAGTGGTGATGCTTTGTGTGGAATGGCAATTCTGTTGTAAACATCCAAAACCCAAATAGCTCTGCCTGGAAAGGAACCGTTCATCAACCGGATCCCACCTCGTACGGATTCACATAGATCATAAACCCTCTGTCACTGCTACTGAGTTGTCTCAGCATCCCCGAAACAGCAATCTCTGCTGTATTTCTGTCACCATCAAGAATGGGACTTGAATTATTCAGAAAATCTGAGTATATTGCTACTTTATTTATTTATTTATTTGCACTGAACATTTTTTTGTTTTGGATATGCAGCAAAGTAAGAGTCTTCCCCTGACCTTGCAGGGCTTCAGAGATAGATGAAGGCGCGTGTTCTTTAAGGCAGCTGGGAATTTATGGTGTTCGAAGAGACTCTGGCTCCAGTGTAGGTTGTTGGCAGCGTTGCTGATAATCACAATGTGATAGCAACTGTGCTGTTTTATTTAAGATGCGTTTAAATCTTATTTTCTTGTGCTGTAAGGTTACGTCTTTGCAGGCTATCAGAGTTCAGAAGGGAGAGAGGAAAAAAATCCCAACCCAGAAGCCTTTGTTTCAAAAGGTTGCAAGCATAAATCTGTGTTGTTTGGTTTTTGATCACCTGATTTTTTCTAGATCTTAAGAAAAATGGGCGAGTTGTTCACAGAGTGTACCAATTGCTTGTCTAAAGCCCATTTGTATGAAACAGAGCACTGTTGTCTTGCAATCTGTTGGAGCAGTACCTTGCTAATTCCCTGGATTAGCAGACCTCTTGTGTATGTTTGCATTTTGAGAGTTAGCAAATGTGGTGAACAAATGTTTCACAAAAGCCAGGAAAATGCATCACAAACCGTGTTCCGTCTTTTCAATATTCATTTTAATTGCTGACAGTCATATTCCATAGAGGATACAGTAGCATATCTCTTGTATCCGCAGTAGGAGTGTGGTAGTACATGCCCTAAAGCGTTTGTTTCTGAACCACAGCAGAGAGTTAGCAACGGTAGCAAAATGTTCTGCTGATGTATTGTTGATCAAAAAATGTGTAGTAATGGCATCCCTAATATAGTTGCATCGAAGATTTCCTCGGTTATTGAATGTGCAGTCATCCGTTCTCAGTCAGCATCTCTCCAAGGCCTTGCAGCCAAACGCAGCGGATACACCAGGTCAAACGAAGAGGTGCCCTGAGCTGAGATGTGTAAAGTCTTCTAGGGCTGCTCGCAACACAGGACACATGCGGGTTAATTGTTTCACCTAAACAGACATACTCAATTAGAGCTTATCTGTGAAGAATCTAATGATTTTCAGCAGCATATAGATGTTTATGCTATACAGCTTGTTGAGTTTGTTTCCGTGAATATATGAGACAAACCCTGATGGATGGGGGCTCACTTGTGGTGTAAGTGTATCCACATGGGTGGGTTTCACTGATTTTTAACTACATCATTTTTTGAAGTAGCTGAATCTGTTTCAGACCTGCGAGCCAGGGTCCACAGCATTTGTGGGAGCAGGGGAGCGCAGGGAGAGCAGACGCACCAGGTAGGGGGAAGGAATAGTTTATGTGAGTTCTTTTTAAGGAAATACAGTAGTGATACATTTCTTGCACATGTATTTTTTGGAGGAATTTGTGGATGTGTGCAACATACATAAAACACATGTAGCAGAGTTGATTAATAGATATCTCTGACATAAAATGTCCAGGTCTATTGCTCCTCAGTTCGGGTGTTTGGTGGTTTGGTTTTTTTTTCTTCTAGCCTGGCTTTTTGCTGAGGGAGCAGTATATCATGGATTGTTTTTTTCCTCTTTTTTGAGTTAGGAGTACACAGACTACATTTGGTTGGTCTGGATTTTGGTGTATATGAAATCCACGTCAGCATTTGAACTCAGGGGATCGGCGCAGGCCCGTGTGGCTTTCCTGCGTTGTGATTTTTACAGCTCAGAGAAATATGGATCAATAAGCAAAGACAAAATATCTGGTGTCAGAAAGCATTATATTTCATTGTCTACCCATAAAGAAAAAACCTGCATGGAATCATATACAAATAAAATGACGTGCTTTTTAATTGCACGGACAGCTTAATTACACTTTTATAGCATGTATCTATTTACATCTCAATATATATAACTGAATTATAGGAAACAGTCCATGTATATAGTTTATTTTTAAATTCCATATAAATTATATTAGCATAAAATCTGTTAGATGCCATAAAAGCGTACGTGGGTTTTAGCTCCCTTTCAGTTTCACAGGGCTACTTCCCTTCTTTCGCCACCCTGCCAAGCATAAATATGCATTGTTGCTCTCCCCTGAAGTGATGACGAGGCCTGATAAAAATGGAGGCCCTCATAAAATGGACTTTAAAGCCTGTTAATTACACAGCATGAAACGGGTCCCTGGCCGCGGGTGCCCTTTGCCATCGGCTCCCCATGGCTGGGCCTGTGGGGCCGCAGCTGCCCGGGGGCGAGGGCATCGGCTTGGCTCCGGGGCCAGGTGCAGGGCTCCCTGCTCGGCTAACGAGGGGACCGGCCCTGCTAACGAGGGTAATGGATCCTGCTAATGAGGGCAGCTGGGCTGGGGCTGGCTAAAGCAGGTGGTGCTGGGCTGGGGCTGTAGGGGGTGAGGGCTGGCTCTTTCTTGTCAGTCCCTGGGATGAGGCGTCCTCAGCGTGGGGCGACCAGGACTTCCCCGGTGGTCAGGTACCCAGGTACTTCAGCTGGTGGCCTCGTGAGGTGTGGGGTGTTCCCCCTGGGAGGGCTGTACACCCTCGGGGTGTCATGGGACCCCCGGGGAGCGGGGCTGGGTGAGCCCAGCCTGTGGGACCCCCTGTGCGGGGCTCGGGCGGGGGGAATCCTGTGAGGCGGCCATTGACATCCATAGGCGCCTGCTCTTAATATCTGGCTCTTAATCCTCTTTAGCATAAAGTCTGTGTCTGTAAAAGGGAAAAAAGAAAATTCCATGGGGGGGGAGGTTGAATCCACGAGCGATGTGGGCCTGTGAGATTATGAGATTATAATCAATTGTACCTGCTGTCCTGATTATGCAAAATGAAGCTTTTCATTAGAGCCACTCTATTGCATTTTGGGTTTGGAAAGGGCCTCAAATCTGTCCCTGAAGCTAAGCACGTGAGTAACAAGTGTTAATGCAATAACTTTGTGTTTATTTCTGTTTAAATCCCTTACCATCTCTGGTGCTGTGCAAAGCGTGGCCTTGGCTGGCCTGGCCTGGCCTGGCCTGAATTAGGGGCTTGCTGCGTTGTCTGGTTTGCTATATTTTCCTGACTTACGTTGCATGGAGTTTTTAGTTGTTACTAAACCTTGACGTTGGAGAGCTACTGGACAGTTTTTTGTCTAGTCCCTGCTCTTCCCCCTGCTGTGGCTGTGTGGCCTCTCTGTGAGTTCAAACTCCTACAAATCGGGGTCTCGTGGGCATTGGGGGCTGCAAATTACACACATCCTCAAGCGCTTCATTAGCACTGAAGTGCGAGGCTGTAGTTTGAAAAGTAACTTGCTGGGAAGGGGTAGAGGTAGTAGCAGAGCCCTTTAATTCATTTTAATGAGACTCCCGGCGCACTTCTCCAGGTGCTCTCGTGTCAGGTCTTTGGAGATGTTGTGCCTTTGTGACAGGAGCGTGCCGTGCTAAAGAGGATCTGTGGAGATAACAATAGGATGTCAAAATGAAGTGAAACAAGGGCAGGGCAATTTTATGGAGATGACATGACAGGAGGAAAGTATGAGGGGGAAAAAAAAGAATTTAAACTGTCAGTACAGATTTACCGAAGGCTTTCCAATGTCAACTAGAAGAAATGTCAGCACAACTGACTTGGCAATGTCAAGGTGATGGCAGAATGAAGTCCGATCAACTTGGGAAGCATCTCATACTCCGGCTGCGGAGACGAGCTACTGTCAGTAAAGATGATGTCAGGATGATAATTATTTTGCACATTGTGGTTTAAGTAGGGCATTGTTTCTGTTGAGGTAATTTGAATTTAGCACAAAGTCGGGGAATACTTGTTCAAAGATAAAAGCCTCCAAATGGTGACTGCTTACTGTGAGAGTGGCAGGCGTTTCAAGCCCGGGCCACGAGCCTGCTGCTGCAAAATGGGGTGCCTGGCTGCCCTGGGGACTGTACACTGGCTGCGGTGGGTATAGTCGAGGCCTCGGGTGCCCTGAGTTGTGGCTCTGCTTGGCTTCTGCATGATACAGGAGGCACGTTTTCTTTTCTCTCTTAAAAACTCTGCCGAGTGAATATGAGGGCAAATGGTGGAGCAGGGGGTAAAACTGGTATCACTGTGGAGTGCAGCCATTAATTCAGACAGGTGAGATGGAGGTATTTGTGGATGAACAATTGTAATTCACTCTCACTAATGAAAAGAAATGTGTCCATGTGTGATATTGGAGAAATAATAGGTGCTAAAAGAGCTAGCTGGGGTGAGAGTCGATGGGTGTTGTAGGTGGCAGAATGAAGTGGTGGCGGAGGCTGATCCCACCTCGTAGCTCTGTTTTAGGATGCTTTTTGAGTCGAGTGGAGTCCTGATGAGTTTAAAAAAAAAAAAAGTATAAAGTGTTACTGAAATGAAAATTTGGCCTCTTGACTGTTCTGTAGTTGTAGAGTATGGATTCGGTAGTAAATAGTGCCACACAGTAAATACCAGGGCTGGGGTGCACAGCTCCCCGTCAGCTCACTCTGCCTGCCTCTACCCACTGCTGAGGCGCTCACGCATGCTGCCACATGCACTTCCCCCATGATGCCATTGTCCAAGTGCTACTGTGTCTGGAACCCTTTCCAAGAAAGGATTTCCCTGTTAGTTAAACAATTGTACTCGCTCTCTGTGTGTCCTTTATCACAAAACAAACAAACAGGAAAAAACGCGCTGGAAGAGACAATCTAAGGACTAGCAATCCGATAATAAATCCCCTGTCTTTCCACACGCACTCAGTGCCAGCTGTAGACTAATTAAACTCAATAGTTCACAGGTGTTCCTGGGAATGACTAACGCAAGAGCACTCTCCTCTTTAGGGCTCGTTAACATCTTTTTCAGAGCTCTTTAAATTTCATACACCAGCAACACTGAGCTAAACCAGATGAAAGATAGTAGAAAGGGACTCAAGCTATGGCAAGAGTGCTCTCAGTGTTAGCACAGGCTATATCCCCGCTCGGTTCAACAGCTTATGCATTTTGATGGGTGAATCTCTTACACACCAGTGTAAGAAGGAAATCTGCTTTCTTAGAAACATGCAAATTGCCATAGCCAAATGAAATTCTTGTCTCTGGAGCTCATTATATAATTTTACGTGCTATCACGATGCCCATGGTCTGTACTCACACACAGGGGCAACAGAAGAAGGCAGTCTGTAGCCAAATGAAACGGATTTAGCTATTTTGTTAAGGCCTATAATACCTTCCCAGGGAGAAGTAAACAGAAAGCAAGACTTCCTCCAGACCTCCCTTGCTTATTGAGTCTTCCTCTGGGCTTTGACTCATCTAATGGTAATTTCTTTAGACTCCAGTATTAGAGAATTGGGCTGCCTACCCCTAGTCTGGTTTAATATCACAGTTGCAGCGACAAGTGCTTGCAGTTCCAAACTGCTTCCACGAACTTTGCTGCGTAGCAAGAGCTCAGATTTTAACAAATCTCACAGACATGTGTAGGTCTGCAGCTGCACTAGCTTATCTGTACACTCATCTGCTCATCTTCATTCAGGTTCTTTTTGCCTTTTTTTTTGTCTGTCTTACAGAACTAAATTTAAATTTTTGGAGAGCTCTCATAATGGTTAAGAATGGCACAGGAAAGGAGGTTTTTAGTGTTGTTTTCCCAGGTTCCCTAAACACCTTCTCTTGTGGAGCTGGCCCAGACTCCACATAAGTCTACCGTGCAGCTTTGCTCCTTGGAGAGAAAGCTCCTCAGACAGAAACAAGGCAGAATTACTGCACTCGGACCATGCAGCCCAGAGAGAGGAACTACCTTGACTATGTAAGCTAGACAAAAAATACTTTTCTCTCATCAACACTAACTCTGTATACCTAATCTCTTGTATGCAGTACTATCCTGCCCCAGTCACGCGCTTTCCAGCAGACTGGGATTGTTTGTGTGTGGATACGCTAGGCACAAGTGTTGCTTCTTTAGCAGAGATGCTAATTGAAAATAATTCCTGGATTTCATAGCTCTTGTTAGATTCTTCTGTTTCTTCCTAATGATATTTTCAGTTGTACTCTTTTACACTTTTTCCTAGACAAGAAAACTACAGTGATTTACCTAAATCTTAAATAGATTTATTACAGACTTATGCTAAAATGACGTAAGATATCCTCAAATCAAAATAATATTTCCTACATGAGGGAACTGCACCAATTTAATGAAACCATTTTCTAAATCAATTCTATCCCATCAGTATAATTTTACTGTATGCATAAAATCTTATTTAAACTGCTACAGCTTTTGGTGTGGCGATGAAGGGGAAAGAGCTTTCATTCTCAGATCTGTGAAAAAAAAAATTGTTTTCAAATAAAAAAAAATATATTTGGAGTAGTTCAGTCTAACAGTATCCTTTTCCTAATTCTCTTTCCTGTGGTACTCTCACTGATAGGTCTCAGTTTTTCAGAGTGTTTCAGAGAAGGACATGATTATTAGCTTATGTTGTGTACTTGGGGAAACTGAGGTGCAGAGTGAAATGAGATTTGAGAGTTCACTGGCCCGGCTGTGGAAAAATGAAAGGGGTCATCTTCTAATTCAGTGCTCTTTCCACCAAAGTTGTAATGCCTTCCCTAAACACTGCTTTGTTTCCAAAAATGTGGAGTGCCCAGGTGAGGCGCGTCTGAGTGAGCTTCAAGAGTTAGCACTGGATGAATGGTTTGGATTTGGCTTGTATAAATCTGATCAGTTTAGGAAAAGCTTAAAACTCTTTCAGTGTGTTTGCATTGAGGTAATTTTGTGTACAGAAGCTGCTGTTTCAGACACAGAGAGAAAACCAGCAAGACAAGTACGTATTTTCATAAGGTCCCAGGATTTGATTTGTTACCATTTAATGGCATTATTTTGTGAGTAAAAAAACTAAAACCCCATAAGGTGTAGTGCACAAAGTTAAAAATATTAAGCGAAAAGTGGGCAAAATATGAGAAATCCTTCCCTGGCTGAAATCCCACACATCCCTGGGTATTACTGCTTGTGACATTGATTTGAGGGTATTTAATAAAGAAAAAGACTTCATAGTTTCTGTGTTGGAGACTTCTCTGTGGCTGGCATCCAAAAGCTCATTTGCACACCAGTTCTGAAGTTAAATAAATTATGTGACAATCAGTGTAACACTAAGCTGAAGCACTAATACGATGGGGAAGTGCATTACAGACAGTATTGCCTTAGTTGCTTCTCCTCCCTTTTCAAGATGAGGGGATGGTTAAAAATGCTGTAGTGATATTCAGTCGCGTTTAACTAATGAAGGTGAAAAACTTGGGATCTCGCTGTCTGCGGGTTATTTTTCAGTGACTAATGGTGGAATTCCCATTACTTCAAAACACAAACTCAAAACTAAATGAGCAGATCTACTCTTGAGAAAAATACTTGTTAGCAAAGGCAAGTTTAGCTGAGTTCACTGGTATTTTTCATCTGATTTTTAAGATAATTTTGAATTATCTGTATGAGTGTTAAAATATGTGTGTGCAGTAACTCTTTCTTATCAAATAAGACTTCTTTTAAGATGTGTTTAAAATGTTTTTCTACATTGAATTTTGGGGGACAATATGTTTCTAAACACTAGAAATGGGCCAGCATGTCAAAAGAGGTTGAACACGACAATATAATCAGTTTTCTTCCTGGTTAACAAAGAAATGGCCTAATGATTTCTTCACTGTAACAGCAATATAAAACATATATTTTTAAAAGATAAATTAACTCAGCAAGAAACAGATTGGTTTTACAATTAAGTATAAGGTTGTGTCTCCTAATGTGTGATTCTGGCAGTTGAATACACCTCACTTTTCATTGTTTTATTTTTTTTAACCACTTTTTTCCAAAATGCGACTTCTAACTTGAGATCCCACTGGGTTTTGTTTTGTGGTGTCTTTTTCTGTTTTAGATAATTAGTGGTACATCATGCTCAAGACAGCTTTTAAGTCTCTTTCTGGTAAATTAAAGAATTAGAGCCTTCATCCCAAATCGGGTGTTTCTAATGCCTAAATGTGCATGGACTTCTTCAGATACTTGCCTGCTTGGTAAGCGAGCCCCTCTCTTTGGTTAGAGACTTGCTTTCATCAGATTTAGGTGAATGTGTGCAGCAAAATCTGCCGGGTAGTTGTGAAGATGTATATGGGTAGGATCTGGGGAAAGTCGGGGATTCTGGTATTAACGGAGCAGCTGAAAAGTGCAGATAGATGCCCAGATGCAAATTCCAAACAGCTATATACAGTATATACAAGACTTTTTCTCCCTCCTTTTCTAAACGTATTCTACAAACTCATCTGAATATGTTAGTTTAGGAAGTAATCATTTTCCTTTATAATGAAATGTAAAAAAATGAAAAGTAAAAAAAGTACCACATGATTTAGCACAGGTTCTGAGCTCCTTATCTATAGAGATAAAAACTGATGTTAAGGTGACTCTTTCTTCAGTAGTAGTTTCAAGATTATCTCTTACCCCTTAGGAGTTGGTAGGGAGTGAGAGAACTATGTCTATTTATGTGATAAAATTAATTCCAGCATGAGAGTTAAGCCCAAATACTTGGGAGTTTAGTCTCTTGATTTTATTTCTTATGAAACTGAATCCTCCTCCTTTTGTGGATTCAAGGAAATAATACAGTACTGAGATATAACTTCAATAGTTTTCTCAAAGGGAACAGTCAAACTCTTCTTTGAAGGCCCAATTACTTCTATCTAACTGTTAAATAAATCCTAAAGCAAATATCAGCAGTGCTGTACCACATCCTAAGCAATACTGCGATCTGGATGAGTGAAATGTTAAATTTCTATATAGCTTTATGCTCTCGATTTTGTAGCAAATCACATATTTAACATCAAAACCCCACTTTTTAAAGTGCCTGATAATTTTTGGACTTTGTAGATTTTGGTTGTGCGGTATAGAGCCGGTAGGTTGGTTGGGCTGGGGAGATCCTTTTTGTGAACCCAAGCCGGCAGACGTGTTGGTAGTGTTCAAGCCTGTTCTGCGAGTGTGTGGATGCCATCCCCAGTCGGAGGAGCCGCTTCTGACGAGGGAGGCACTGCGGTTCGGGGGCCTGCGTGCGGAGAGGGGCCGGCATCCCGAAGGCCTCGTTCGGCTGGTGTTGCCAGGGAGCGCGTCTGCACACCCGCAGAATGGCTGACTTGTTTGGAGGCCTTGTCAGCTCGGCAGTTTGATTTGTGTTGTGACTAATAGGAAAATAAGCAAAAGGAGAGAAGCAGGGAGAAGGCCTTCCCTTTCATGATTGCGTGTGGGTGTATTTATGTGTGCAAATGAAGTGCCATTTCTTGACAGGTTTTTTTGTTTCTTCATCAAACAGAGGGCAATATACCTGCTTTGGGTTACTCTCATAAGCGATCTCTGTGTGCAACTGTGAGCTCCGCATCCCTCAGCCACCCCCTCCGCAGCTCTGCACGCTGCTGCGTAGCTCGTGTCCCTTCTGGGAGGTGTGTTGTGGCTCTCGTGGCTCTGTTTCAGCGGTAGTATCTATTGCTTCTTCTAATTTTCTCCCAGACGAGAGAGACTAATCTGGTTTCTAAGCTGCAGCACCAAGAATCAAGTCATTCATCGATTTCCTTGCATGGCTTTGGCTTTTTTTTTTTCTTTTTTATTCTCTGTGGTTGGGGTTTTTTTGAGCAATGAAGAATTGATTGAGATTCTCTTACAACTCAACAGACTTTGAATCATGACATGAAGGGAGAATAATATTTGTTATCTTACCATTCAAAACTGTCCTGTGGCTTAATTAATTAATGTTTATAAGACTTATTGACACAATGGGATAGAAGTTGCTCTGGAAGTGGGTAGAGCTAGCACTGAGATGCAGCAATCAGGATACATCAGAAATGACAAGGCAAATATGCCCAGAAGGCTTGTTTTGATTATTATTATTAGCTTTATGTCTGTGGATCAGCAGCAGAACTTTCATAAGCAAAAATCCTCAGATGCTTTTTATTAAGGTGAATTCCTGATTCATTCCACTTAGCAGAACTTCAGTAGTATCTTCCTGCGAATAAAAGCTGTCTTTTCCTCCTCTGCCCTGATGAGTCACTGCTAAGGTTTTTGCCTTGTCCTGTCTCACAGGCAGCTGCACTTCTATTTTGAGCAAACTGTTATTTTGGGGATCCTTCTGGATGAAAGGCAGGCAAATTACCATTGTTAAATAACAATCCTGTAGTGCCCCCAAATATTACGTATTTTAATACTGTTGTATAATCTTGGGGATTATAGATGCTTTATGCCCCTCTGTAATAGCCTCAAACACATGAGAATGTTGTGAAATAGGAAAGGGGAAAATACTTGACAACACTACATTTTTAAGCTAAAAATACTTAAAGCAAGCTTGCCTGAATTCCCCCACAGATTAATTAGGATATTCTTTCAAAAATCTTTATAAAATGCTGGACAAAGAACAATGTGATGTTCTGTGCACAGAGTCTAGTGTTAATGGTGGGAAGCATTATACTAGTTTCCCTATATCCGTGCTCCTTAGTCCTGATGATGCTGTGAATCTGACCTGCAGGTCAGGATGGCAGCTGGGGATAACGCACTTAGATTTGCAAGTGGAAATGGGGTTTGCCTGGCCATAGCTAGCCATGAATTAGTCATCCCACAACATTGCCAATTAGCTTAGCCCATTTCAGTGAGCTCTGATACATTCATTTCTAAATGAATTTGAAGTTGCGATTGTGGCTGACCTCTGTGGGTAGCTGGAATAGTTCTTCCCCGCTTTGTTGTACCATATTTCTGTGACGGGGAGGGATGTTGTAAGTCAGTCCTCAGAGTTAGCTGGCTAGCTGAAAAAGAAATGTCTGGCGTGTCTTGTAATATGGGCGTAGAGAAGGGTGAGGGTTTTGTTTTAAATTTGTGCCATTTGTAGTGATAGATTAATGGAGATGTTGGTCACCGTCCTGACAGGGGTGTTACATTGCTCACCAAGCAGTCCACATTCAGTTGAAATACGTTTCACTGTCTGTGTGTGCTATGGCGAGTACACTTCTCCTTGCATGCAGGAAAAGGGGCACCTCTGTTTCTGCTGAAATTTCTCATTTTGAAGGTAGGTTACAAAGCAGAAGTTGGAAGCTATCAGTTAAAACGACATTTCCATAGTGCCCTCTGTGCCAAGCCTCTCAAGGCACTTAAGAAAATACTGGAAGCTGTACAGCATGAAATAGCATTGGCACATTGCTCAAGGAAAAACAAGCCCCCGTCTAGATTCGAAAACTGAAAATCTACAAGAATGGTTACTGAGCCTCCAGCCCCAGGCAAGGAGTTAAAAAAAGGACCAAGTTAGATCAGGGCAATTTGGGGTGTTCTTCAGTGGTGGAATTGACATTTGTATCAGTGCTGATAATTTCTCTGGTAGTTTTCTCTCTGTTATGCCAACACACCGTTGTCTTCTCATAGCGACCAAGGCCATTGGATTGGATTTCTTTTTTCTGCAACAGCAGCACAGTGAACCTTCTTCGGCTCTTACTTCCTCCCCCCCAGCTTCTGCTAATGTGATTCTGATCTTGGAGATAGCAGGTCCGAGCTGAGTTCTCACTTGCTGCACAGTATCTCGCCTTGTGATATTTTGAGAATGCAGTTCTCCGCCTCCCCAGACTGTAAACAGGGGAAACATCTCTTTCTTTTGTAAAGCAATTTGGCAATCTTGGAAGCCCCATACTATATGTGTATATTTACAGAAAAAGTTAACTGCCTTGTAAACGTGTCCATTGGAATGTGCAGTCATGGTATAGTGGGTCATACTAAAGAGACTTCTTGTGGGCCGAGTAGATGACATGAACTTTTCAGGAGAAACCATTTCAGCCTGAGCGGACATTGCTGAAGGCAGTGTGGATTTCTGATAACCTGTGAACATGGAGAGAAAAATCACAACTAATAGGAGTGGCTCATAATAATCCTAGTACAGAAATCAGTCAAAGTCTGGTGAAAAAAATTAAACCAGTAAAGATTTGCTGGTTTTACTGCTAAAATTTATTGCAGTCTCATCAAACATGCTTTAGCCCATTTTATTTTCTTAAAGGGCTGTGTAGAGCAGTCAGGTTTGGGGATTTCATCTTTGGCACCATAGAGGCTCTAGAGGCAGCAAGGTAACAGGGAGCGAGTTGCTTCTCTTGGTGAAGGGCTGTAGTGGATGATGTTGTCTCAAAGAACTGATTTCTGCCCTTCATTTTGCAAACTCGTACATTTGTCCCCGTGGAAGTGGGAAGCCTGATGTAAATCCACTGGCAAGAAGTTGTTCTTCTCAGTTGCCTTTGTAAGAATAATCATCTGAGCATCTAAGTGGCATTTGAAGAAGGGGACGTTCTTGCTTGTTTTGGGTTCTGGCCATGTATTTTCATTACTGTTGGAGAGCAAGAGGTAAAATGACTGCTTTGGGCTGTAGGTTGTCGGCAATGAAAAAAGCCACCACTACAAGGGGAAACAGGAGAGGTTAAAGGAAGAGCAAAAAACCTAGGTACTGGTTACTGTTAAACATGAATGTGCCAGAGAGCAGAAACACATTGAGAGAGGTGATAGAAGGTGATAAAACCAGTCACCTACCACAAAGCCTCAATGATCCTGCCATGAAGTGAAGTTACTCTGTCACTGGAAGTGATCCCCTTCTTTCCTCAGCTGCAAAGACGGTTCAGCCATCGCTCTGCACAGCGCTCGAGCAGCCCCTAGGCAAAAGCCAAAGTTGCATCACATGTGGCTCCCTGCACCTTTGAACGAGCTAATCACTCCCAAAATAGCCATTTGACCTTCATCTTCTTAAGGCCCTACCATGAACCTCTTGAATGGCTACGGAGCCCGTTTCCATATGATGAAACACTGAATAATTAAATCATAACAGTTTGGATAACTCTGATAGGAATAGGGATTGATAAGCCTCTCTCTTCTTTTTTCTTCTTTTTTTTATTCTTTTAGCGGGGCAAAATGATATTACAAAACTCATGTGAAAGGATTTTGTGGCAGCCAAAAGTGTAAGCCTAAAGAAGCAGTACAAAGGGATTAGACCTTTAGGAAGATTAGTGTCTATTAAATGTGATGATCTGGATGCAGCTTCCAGCTCTCGAGGTCCATAAATTGCTGGTCTCTGGAACGTGAGAGGGAGGACCAGGGTCACCTTACACCCCCTGCCAGCTCTCTGCCTAGGTAACTACTAGGTGTTGGAGAATGGGGTGGGGGAAAGCTGGGCTGTTGGTTAAGCAAGTTAGAAAATCCTGACGTTTCAGCAGACTTCGTCTTGCCTAAAGTTAGTCCTGTGGGTCTTCATTAATCCCCCAACTCCCAGTACTCGTGCATGCTTGTGGCTTCATGCAACCCCCAGCCCCAAACACTTGCCACAAAAATCAGGCGTTGGTGTGGAAAGGGAGAGGCTGAGCGGAATCAGTGGTGGTGCTGGTGGATGGGCACTTTCCATAGGCACTGGATAATGTCACATGAGAGGAGGATTTGGTCCGTTGGGGAAGAAACATCTTGCGTGTCCTTCTGTACCTCCAAAAATTTGGTTGAAGTCCTGGGCCACTGGAAGGGCTGTGGCGTGCCAGGAAAGTGTCAGCAAGCCTCATTTTGGCACTTGTATATGAGGAGTAAGCACAATCCTCCCACTATTCCAATGAGCTGCTATTGCCAAGAAAAATCATTTGTAACTCTTTCTTCCTGCTGTAGTGCTTCTCCAGCAGGCCTGGCTTATATTGCTTTAACCCCTCGAGTGCCAGCATGCGCTGCGAGGCAGAGCCGTGCCTTGTGTAACTCTTGGCAAGTACTCCCACGTGTAAACCAGCTCTGAAGTAGACTGAAACGTTGTCTGGCAGTTAGCTTTTCTTTTTCATCAAGTCTGTTCCTTAGGGCTGCTGCTTTCTTATGTTTTTCTTCCATTCCTGAGGCTGTAGCAGAGGAGGAGGTGGAGGCTTGGGAGGAAGTGTGCTTTCTGAGAGCCGCTTACCTTAGCGTGTGGAAGGAAAGGGAAATGGCTAGGTGGTTTGAACCTTGTTCTGTTGTGTTGTCCGTCATGATGCTGAACCAACAGCACAGCAAGGCTGCCGGTGTGATGTGCTTTTAAAGAATTGCTCACCTGCAAGTTCAAAAGCAGTTCTTCCTCTGTTCTCTCAATAAAGCCTCAAAGAATAGGAGATGCCTGCGCTTTTTATTATGTACACTTCAGCTCTTGCAATGTTGCGTATTTGCGCTTTTGCCTTTGATCATCATTTCGAGAAGTTTGCAAGACAGTTTTAGTTGTGTGAGAAATAGATGCGCTGTTTGGAATAAGCAATTTCTTCCCTCCCTCTAGTTGCTGGCTGAATTTTAAGTTTATCACCATTCTGCGTCCTCTGAGCAGAAAGGCTGTTTCCTTTGTCTGTGTGTTAGTTTTACAAGAGAGCATTGCCTTTGCCCTTTTGTAGAAACTGGGCAGCTGCTTTGCTGTGTCCTTGATGAGAGATGTAGCAATTCGTGTTTCTCTACATACGAAGTTGAAGAGGACAATAGCTCATTTTGTCTGTCCAGTGTGTTTTTTTTCCAAAGGGAAAGGAAAAGAAACAAATTATTTTGTTTAAAAAAAAAAACAAACCCAAAACATTTTAATAATGTAGTAGCCTAACCTTTACGCTAATTGCCCCAGGCTTTTAATGAAGCAGTGTAAAATTAGTCCTGTGAGTCTTCATTAATCAAATATAGGAGCTGACGGTATAGTATTAAGACACTGTGCTACCTCTGCTCCTCATGCAATGTTGACATTTGCTTGTATTCAGAGTAGAAAGCAAGTATATCTTTTTAGTAGCTCATTAAAATAATTAGCTATGTTTGGATATTTTTTTTAAATTTCTTTTCTTAAAAAATCCTTTTAATGAGTAAAGATGAAAACAGACAGGATGGATAAAGTCAAAAGAATCAAATTAAGGTAGAAAAACTGACTGCTGGAGGCTTCCTTTGAACGTAAGATTTATGTATGTTAATGGCAGCTGTTGGCAGGAACCTCTGTACAGATACCTTGTTTGTTATTTGCAGAACTGAGAGCAGAAGCAAATAATTTCAAGGATCTTTGTGTTGTTTTGTTTCATTTTATTTTCCAAAGGTGCTCTAAGACTTGTTATGGCTTCTCTCTCTCAAAACTCAGTGCTTGCATCAGTAGTGTGCTAGTGCAGATAGGCACTATTACACTGCCTGCCCAACTAGGTAAATAAGTTCTGATGTCACGCTTTGGTTGTAGAGCAGATCTCTCCTCTGCAGGCTGCTAACACAGGGTCTGTGCTCTGTTGATGCTCTTTGGTCTTCTGATAGGTCCTGGGTTCAGGACAGAGTGGTGCTTACAACCTCTCCTCTCACCTTAGAAGCAACCCCAAATGCTCAGCCCTTACTGGAAGTACTTGGGGTGTTTAGAAAGGGCCAAATCCTGGAGCTCCGGACCAGACTCCCATCCACATCTGCACTCAGTAGAGGGAGGGGTAGGAATCTGGTGTTATATGGTCCCATCTCCACTTCAAAAGCATTTCTGTCAGGCAGTATTTTCTGGTCCGTCTGCTGCCTAAGTAGAAACTGCTGTCTGCTATAAAAGTGTTTCTGGGAAAAATGGCAATAGAGTATGATTTTGTGTTTAAGATGCTGGTGTAGCAGCTTTGAGTTTCTATAGGGTAATTATCAAAGCCGCAGTTGGCTGACCACAGCCAAGGAAGAACCGGGATAATGATCCTTTCTGTGGAACTACAGGCAGCCGTTGGCCCCGTTGTGCTTGGCTCTGTATAAACATGCAGGAGATGCCTCTTCTCTGGAGAGTTTAACTGGCAACACTATTAATATGCCCTTTCAGTTGTTGAGATGATCGCTCTCATTTCAGAGTTCAGGGCGTAGTGGCAGGGCAGTATAGAGATGATTATGCTGCTATTGCTTGTGTGTCTGTGCGTACACGCACGCACATGCATATTTGCAGATGAAAAATGATGGTGGTCCGGTGGGGATATGGCTCTTGTCTGGGAATCAGGGAGCCTGCGCTCAGTTCCTGTGTTTGCCATATGGTATTAGCAGGCCAGCTCTCCTTTTTCTTCCATTTTTCTCTCTCTCTGCCTCTTCTTCCACAGGCAGAGAGTGGAGATAATGATATCCTTTTTTTAATAAAAAAGGTTTTGGCTATCAATTGATGGATGGTTTTAAAATGAGCACGGTGATTCCCACTGCTTAAAAATGACTGAGAGTTTAGATATTCAGTCAGAAAGGAAGTTTGGTTTCCACCCCCACCCCCCTGGGAAATGCCTCTTTTCTTCTCTTCCATCTCCCCATTTCTCTCTGTATGCTTGTTTTCAGATAAATTGTATTTTGTTCCTGATCTGTTTTCTAGTGTGTTCCAGCACCTTTCTCACTGCCAGGTTAACAGCTCTTCTCTCCCAGTAAAGTCCTCCCATTCCCCCTTTCCAGAGAGCTCCGTAAAATTTGTTTCTCCTTGTGTGTCTTCTGAAAAGCATTAAATCAGGGTAACCCAGCGCTTTGACAGAGTGTGGTGCAGGAACTATGAAGGTGAGGGAGCAATTCTTAGCAGGAAAAATGCTCCATCTCCTACACTGACTTTCTTAGCCTCAGCAACCCAAAATAGCTGCCTACAGAGGACTCCTACAAAAGTCCTTTTTTATCCTCAGATTGTTTCACCCCCCAGCTGTATGCAACCTCCAATTTAAAACTTTCTTCTTTCCCAACTGGTGTCGTTCTCTTCCCTTTCAGTCCTGCTGGGATCCAGTACTGCAAACGCAAATGACCATGGTGGAGAGTAGCCTACAATTATTTGTGAAATTTAAAAAGTAAAAAAAAATAAATCTGAAGATTAACCGTATGCAGTGGTGCTCTTATTTCAAAACCCATGCAGTAGGCGGACGAAATATGTGCTTGGTCGGATTTCCCCCAGGGTGCAGTGCTTGAGAGCTGAAGGCAGGAGAAAACCCCTCAAGAAAAACCGAAGGTCTGTGTGTGTTCATCTCCCGCATGCCACACTTGAAAGCTTTTCCTTGTAGAGCGTGTGATTTACATAAGGAGCAGTCATCATTCTTCTCCACTGATCGTTCCTTATGTATATGCAAAACCTCACTGATGAGGAGTGTGGGATTATATTTCCGTTAATTACAATGTTCTTTCTGATCCTCTGGCCAGTCAGAGGAGGTTCGGTGAGGGTTAGATTGCTGTCGAGTGAGAGGCTCTGCCTTGAATTTCTTAGCGCAGGAATAAGCTGTCAGCGGCGACGTGCTGCTGCGGCGCAGGTTTGGGGGGTTCGGCTGATGGACAGATTGCGTACAGCCCTCTGACTGGGGAAAGGCTGCAGCGAGCCGTAACCGTATGCAGCTCGTTGGCTTTGGCTTTGATTGACCCAACGCTGCATGAGATTAAAATTAGGCAGCGAATATATGCAAGTTTACAATGAACCGGGCTGCTGGGTGTTGCGCACAAAGACGCGGAGAGGTAGATATGGATGGGGGAAGTGTGATTTAAAGCGCTGAAGACAAAGCCTGCAGCCATAGGCCTGGCTTCTAATCCCATCGCTCACACTGAGTTGTTCTAAAATCCTTTGGCAGCACTTAATCTCTGAGCTTTAATTCTGTGTCTGTAGGGTGGGAGTGCAGATGCTTTATCCATACTTTTGTGAAGTGCTTAAAGATCAATAGAAACCAGTTCAAGGTATTATGGTTGTTAATGTAAATGCTTGTTATATCACAATATCTCCAACATGTTTATTCCATGGAATATATTTATCCATAAAATTCTGTCGTATTTATATACAGCTCCAAGCACCCTAGAAGCACCTAGGTGTTGACAGAACAGCTGCAGTCTTTTAATATGTTCAATAAATACAAATGGATATAAACAGTATCCATCTGTCAGACTCAGTTAGATGGTTTAAACATAAAGCTATTTTGTTCCCGTAATTGTATTTAGATCTGAACTGATAGAGGTTTGATTTTTCTTTGCATAGTGATAAGCTACAAATTCCTTTGGATTGCTTTGACTCCTGATTTATTGCAGTAAATTAAATAATAATCCATTCTGTCCTGTTTCACCCCTCCTCCAAGAAAAGAAGAATGAAAAAATAACTGCCGAGGCAATGAAGCATACCGCTTACAGTAACCCACCTTTCCCATGCTCGTAAGCACCTGGGCCTGTGACCTCTGTGTTTACAAGATATTTATTGCTGCTTGCACTTTCCACTACTACAGAGTTATCACTTCAGTGCCTTGTAAAATCTGATCGCGTTTAATAAATGTATTCAGTGTTATTGCTGAGCTTGGTGGACAGCAAGTCTGACAACTTACCTTCGTTCTTTTCCTCACGTGCACAAATGCACACACCTTCGTAGCCAACATATTTTCTTACCTACGTATATTATTGCTTATGTTGTATTGGAGGCAATTTTGGATGCATCTCAATTAGATCATTTTTCTAATTAAATAAGTGCTTGCGGTTGTAATGTGAGCGTGTCTCTGAATACTGAGTAAGTGTGATTCACTGCAGTGATTTTTCCAACTTCTGTGTGATGTTTCCTTCATAAAACTCAGCTTCTGGCGTGGAGGCATCTCATTACCTTCCCCATGCTGACCTCTCGAGCTGATGTTAGCCAGATGTGCTCAGCTCCCTCCTTCACCACAGACTTCCTGTGTGACATCAGGGAAATCATTCGGTCTCGCTGTACTAGTTCTCCATCTGTAAAACAGTTACCGTAACCCTTACGTACTCCACAGAGCTTTTGTGAAGCTTAGGTTATGAGCACATGTGGAACTGTATTTTGTGGTAGAGGAATGTTTGAAAACCTGCGGTGTTCTTTACCTCCTCCTCCTTGCCACCAAGTACCTGAGCATGGGGCGGTAGCGAAGCATACGTTGCCTTTCTTGTGACAGAGGTGGCTTTTGGTTTCATTCACTTTTTGTGTCTGAGCGTCTCTCCTTAAGGAAGTGATTTGACAGCATAGAAACTCCTGTTTGTGCAGCTGAGAGGGTTTAGGCACCATCTCCTTCGTGTGGCCTCTCGTGGGTCCGTTCCCGGCCCAAGCAAAGTCGTCTCCGCTATCTGGTTGCCGCTGAAATTGTGTGAGAAACGGGCGTACAAACAGCTGCTCTGAGCTGCAAGGAGGCACGCAGTGATGCTTCTGTTCCCTTGGTTTTTAGCTTTATTTTTTGGGGAGTATCTTCTGGAGTGTCAGAAATTGGGTATTGAACGATCGGGACTTTTGCTTCTTTAAGACTGACGGAAGCCTCGTTGGTGTGGCGTGTTTGGGCACCCTGTAAACTGCCGGACTGCAGCATATGGGTTAATGTATCCTCTTGGGTTCTAAGGAAGCTGCAAATGACTCTCAAATCTCACTGGGGACTCAATATTTTTAATTCTACATATATAAAGAGGAGAAGGTCCTTTCACATTGTCAGAATTGAGAAAAAATAACAAGAAATTTATGAAAAGTTTTGGTTAAATGCAGTGAAAGAGATTCTTGTCTCTTCTTTCATTGTTTTTCTTTGAATGTTCATCTTGTAAATATCAAAGGCTTCATTGCATTGCATCTTGGTCTTGAGTAATTATTCCTAAAGCAAACAATTGAGTCCATCCAGGCCAGTGTGTGTTTATGGTATAATTTATTGGCTGTCCAGCTCAGGATGTGTTCAACAACTGGTGCATAATTGGAGAAGTCACTCGATACCAGGCCTTTTTGGTGAGCTTCATTGTATCAGATGTATGATATACATCCCTGAGATGTATGGGAGCCGCATCTATCAGCAGAGCAACTCGACATTAAACTTATTTTCCTACCCAACAAGGTCAATTGCTCTTGCGTTTTATGGAATTTGCTTGAGTTCTTAGAAGTCAGGTAGAACTGGTTGTAAACAAATAATAGCTCGGGGTAGTGTCACTAAATAATAAATACTAATACTGCTGCAGCAGAAGTACAGTGTGCTATGCTGTCATTAGCGGTGGTTTTTCCCCCTTGCCAGAGTTTAAGATGCAGATTTCATCACTGGGCCAAGTCAGGTGTCTGCTTTGAAAAGCCTTTCTCCCAAAAAGCACTGGAGTAATGAAGATCAGGAAACAAATTCTGTGTGACGGTGCAGTGCAATCTGCATTAAAGCCTGTCTTTTGTGGGCAGCTTTGATTCTGAGTTGCTGCTTCAGACCATCTCCAAGGATTTCAATATAGATCTGACAAGTGTCATTGAAGACTGCTGCTAAAATTTACAAATGTGCCCAGGTTACATTTTCTTCATGGAGTCTGGCCTTTACTAATCAAAATTCCATGGACTTCCCGACACGCTTGAGCTTGAAAAATTTCAGAATCACATTTGAAAATAGATGGTAGGCCCTCTGAAATAGCCTCCTAGTGACTGGCCAGCTTTTGCTGGCTTTCTCTGAGCCAGTTTATACTTTTAGAACATAAAAATCTCATCTTTTTCTTTGAAGGTGAGTGTTTGCTGTCAGGGAATTGCTGTTACTGGCAGCATCACTTTAGAATAGAGAGCCTGCCACAAGGATGGAGAGAATGTAGAAGATTAATTAACAAGTATCATTTTGGACAAAGTGCCAAAACCAGAGGTTGAAGAAAACAGCCAAATTTTGTAAAATTAAAGATTTTAGTCCAGGATATAAAAATCGGCGCTCCTGAAATCTACGGAGTCTGTAGCCGATCTCCTCCTGATGACAGCGGGAGGTTTGGCTGGAGATCATGGCCTTTATGTAGTAACTATGTTGATATTATTTATTCAGAGCCTTATTGTCACATTCAAAGGAAAAATTTGCTCCTTGCTTGACCAGTACCAATTCTGACCTTTTTTTTTTTTTTTCTTCCATTCACTGTGTCTCCACCTCTGTTTGCGTTTTGCTTTGTTTTCCATGCCGGAACTCCTGTTCTTTGCTCCTTCCCTGTCTGTCTTACCTGAGAACATATCTCCAAAACCTATGCCTGTTTTGTCTACAAACTGAAATAATTCCAGTTAGTCCTCCAGGATCCAGCCTGGAGGACAGCTTTGTCTCTGCCCTAGAGGCAAATACCTTTTAAAGCAGCACCAAAAAACTAGCAGCCGGGTACCTCTTACTGGCTCCATGGGTGCTTTGGTGTTTGGAGCTGTGTGTCACCACTGCCGTCTCCCTGGTGTAAAATGGGTGGTTTGAGCCTCCTCTTAAGCGTACACCTCGTCTTAAGCTGTTTTCAAGGTTTCTGTGTCTTTATGGTTCACATACAACATCTGATTATTAAAACGGGTCCAGTTTCTTTGAAGGCAAGAAAGGGAGCCAGATGTTAATGTGAAGATGTGGAGACTAGAGACAAAACATAAAGCTGTCATGCTCTGGACTGTGCTGATTAATCTTGCACTTAAAGCAAATATTCCTGAGTAAACAAGAAAGCGCACTCTCTTGTGCATGACGGTCTGTTGTAGCAATTAGCTAAGTAGTGAGCCCTGCCTAACCCCTTACCTGAACCGTGCAGGAAGATATTAGTGCTCGTGCACGTAAATACAGTGTAAGCAGCGGTGAGGGACAGCTGACAGCCTCCGTCTGTGGGGCTGTGTTGGGTTTCCGCAGTAAAAGCTGGGGAGGGATGGGGAGTGTGGAGAAGGTGCTGATATGTTGCCGTTGTTTGTATGCAGATATCCAG
Source organism: Pluvialis apricaria (assembly GCA_017639485.1). NCBI lineage: Eukaryota > Metazoa > Chordata > Aves > Charadriiformes > Charadriidae > Pluvialis > Pluvialis apricaria. The sequence goes on from CM030024.1 coordinate 10,998,204, forward strand.
AGTCTTTTCCTACACTTGTGACTGAAACCTGTTTAGGTGGCACTGACCTCATCGAATACACATTGATTCAAGAGAAAAAAAGTCCCACTTACATTTTTCCATTTGCCAACCAACAGAAATGCACAGACATAACTGAGCTCCTTCAAGGAGGCAGAGTGAGAATTTGTGATTCTTTTTCACTTCCAGTCTAAACTCCACTATTAAGCATCTATTTCCAGTGCCCCCGCCCTTCCCTTGCTCAAGCTTTCATTTTGTCCTTCTTTTCCCTGTCAGAGAATATTTGTTTTTAAGACCTTTAAGACTGGCAGCACTGGAAAATTAAGTCGTCATTTTGTCTGCAAACCTGCCGCTGTGTCGACGGGCACAGGGCAAGCTCCTCGCCAGTGACTTCAGCCTCTGTCTCGGATGATCGTCCTGCTGTAGGTGTGAGAGGTAATTCACATTCAATGCCCGTCTCTCCCCGGTCTCTTGAGCTGCCAATTATGCAGCATTGTGTCAAGTTAGATCTGGGGGTATGCATATAAGGACCACGGTTAGCTGGTGCTGGGCTTAGAAACGCTGTGGGTACTGACAGTCAAACCTGCCAGTGAGAGGAAGCGAGTGGGGAAGGACAAAACAATCTGGATGCAATTAGACTCCTTCCCGCCTTCTCCCACAACCCCTTTCAAACATAGAAACGTGCGTGTGTCTTCAGGGCTGAAAAGGTTTGGGCTCCATTCCCCGTCCTCTCACTGCCTCCCACTCCTTTCTTTATGTCTGCGCTTGTGCTTTCCAGCAGGGAAGAAGAAACGTTCAGTCCCACAGGGAATGGTTCCTGCAGCGTCTCTGGCTCAGAGCATAGCTGGAGGTGGTGGATCTCCCAAGGGAAATTTCTTCTCGTGAGGTTTATGGCTCAGTTTTGCAGATTTGAGGGAGGCTGCTTCCATTCAGAAAAGCAGATGGAAGACGAGAAAGCTGTCAGAAATGCACCTCCTGAAAACTTTTTCATGCACCCCGACTGATTAAAATATAGCCTACTTCTTTTTTCTGCTTCCCCCATAAAAGATAGGTTGGGTGGAGCTCCTCTGTCTAGAGGAAAGGAAGGCAGGGTAGTGGAGACTAGATTCTCTTTCTCTCTGTCTTTTGATCCTCCTGTGTAAGTTGAAGGTTTTAGAAATTATTAAAAGCTTCATGCAGTGTGAATGCTTTCAGAGAAGACTGAACCTGCAGAACTAAGTTCCAGTTGTATGATTTTCTCACAAGCTCGGGACTGTGATATTAAATAACCATCATGCTTATCAACATGGTCAGAAGAACAAGATGAGTGCAGACGTGGTTTGACTTCTGCAAATTTTCAAAGCCTTGTTTTAAATCTGCTCTTACCAGCTTTTTAGGAGACATTGAAGTGAAACTGGGGAATATAATGCTGATTGAAACAGGCTTTCTGTGATGCAGGTTTAAAGACAAACAATAAGCTTCCCTGCTCTGTAAGTGGCCAAAAAATAGCTAACACCTGGCATGGTGGCATAGTTAATTTAATTCCTCTGATTAAGAAAATGTTATTCTTTCCCTTTATTCTTTCTGATAGGCAGCAATCGCCTGTCACTCCTTTTTAGCATATCCCACACATTAAATGAATGCTTCAACTTTGATAGTGAGTAATAACATGAACAACTTTGCACTTAAGCACTTTGGAAACCACTGATTCCATTTAAGAAACTCACAGCTAACTCTGCCACTGTGTATTTAACAGTAATTTTACATACATGGAAACCAAAAGACGATACTAGTAAAGACTGCAGTCGTAAATCATGCTTTTGATACAGAATCCACTCTAAATTGATCAGCCACTTTTTTTTTTCTAGTAGAAAAAAATTGATGTTGAGCTGGAAATGAAACTTCTTTCATGAGGAGTGCAGTCTTTTCTCCTAGTCTCCAGGCATTACTGCTCCTCCACCCAAAGGTATCACTGGTTCTGTCTCAGTAGCGAGTATAAACCCCCAGCAACATTACAAACTTGTAGGAGGAAGCTCTTTCCTCAGTCAGTTTCCTTGCATGAGTATAGGTTGCAGCCAGTTTAAAATAATGAGCCGTTTTTTATTATCTGTTTTAAATGTTGCATTGCTACATCCAGCAGCCCTGTAGAACAACAAGGCAATGTCTTGAGAATCTGCCTGTGCTGCCAATGTTTCCTCTAAACAGCAGGGAGAAAACAGTCTCTTCGTTCTGAAGCGGCATCAAAAGAGCTGTCGGGTGTGTAATGCCCTGTCTTCCAGCCTGCAGTCTCTGAATGTGAGATTCACTTTATCATAATACAGTAAATCATCTGAGAAACACGTGCTTGGGGATGAACAGGATTATGTTTTCGTTAGTATCTGATTGCCTTTTTCAGCAATCCTTTCTCACGCATAGCTCCCATTAAAGTCACGGCTCCTTGCAAACGCTGTAGTTTTTGGGGCTGTCGCATGGTGGATGGGAAGAAGCTGTGTTGGTTTCTATCTCGGGTCTGTTCAGAATCAGCCTGATCCTCTTATGTCACGGCAGCATTAAAGCCGTCAGGTTCCACTGACAGGAACAGAGACCCAGAACTGAGTTACGTGGGTGTTCTCACTTAGGAGAGTTCAAGACATTGAGTTTGAGTCTGTAGTACTTGCTTCGAGGTTCCTGGGCAGATTTTTCTTTTTTTTTTTTTTTTTTCAAACTCTACTACCATTTCTCCTCCATAAATCAGGAATGGAAGTATCTCCGCATCATCAATTCCTGTAGGCTGGAGGAGGAATCGGAGACATTCAGCAATCTGTGAAATAGAGATGACCAACCTTTCTGGCACTACAGACTGCATGCTGAAAACCTTTGTATGGCTGGAGTGACCATACACACACCATGCAGCGTGGAGAGCCTCGGGAGCGGCCCATGAGGAGGAGATGCCCCTGGTTCCGCAGGGAGGGCTGGGACAGGCCAGGGCTGTGCAAAAAGCTGGCCTCAGCCTCAGCAGCTCCTGCTGGCCCATATCCCCCGCACCCGATTCGGCTCGTCTCGCAGCTCCCGTGCCAGCACCGACCCCTGGCCGGCCCACCTCAGGCATGGGAGTTTGCTGGTTCCCTGCTGTTCACAACACTGCCTGGGGCTGCTTCTGCTCTTGTGAAATGGGACAGCTGCTGCTGCATTTCATAAGGACTGCCTTGTTTTATTTTATACGTTAGAAGACACCAAGCCATCTCCTTTAGACTGAAGCACATCCTCCTTAGATGACAGCAAGCCACTAGAATACAATGGTTTCTAGTGATTCCCCCCCACCCCCCCTTTTTTTTGGCACCTATTTATTAGCCATGTCTGCTTTTCAGTATTTTGGAAAGACAAGGTGGATGACAAAGATGTTTGCTGCGACTGAAGAGGCTAAACCAAAATGATCCTAGTCAGGAGATCTGGGGCTATGCTAGTTTCATGTTTTCTCTGAGGTCTTCTCTTTTCAAACAGTTTTCTTCATTGAGACCCAGGAATAGATTAACCATCATCATCGTTTCTCCCAATTAGAGATTGGGGAGAAAGAACTACAGTAAACTGATGTTTGTAATTGTGTGGTGAGCAATTACCCCTTGGGACATTCAGGCTAAAGTGGGAGGAAGGGCACAGTGGAGAGAGGCATGCTGCTAAAAATGTCACTTTAATTGGGCTGCCTGACACAGAAGGATTTTGACATTCAAGAGGTTAGACCATCTGTTGTATAGTAGGCCTTGCTTTATAGATGTTTAACTTTTTTTTTAAGAGTACACTGAAGAAGCATTACTGATTCCCATGCCATGAAGCTGTTAGACATGGAAAGCTGAGTTGAAAACACTTGAGCTGAGGCTCTTGAAAGCAGAAAAGTGGTCTCAAGCAGTTTAACCGCTACTTACAGTGTGCAGTTTGCTATGGCACGTTCTCCTCCACCTAGCCCCAACCCAGCTGGGTTTCTGGGGGGAATTATCTTAACGCTACATAGAAAGACACATGCATGCCTAAGCACAAGGTTTTGTGTATAGTACATTCTGAATGTGTATGTTTTGTGTGTATATGTATGTGTGTGTAAGTTTAAATATTCATGAAATATCAATATAAATATGGACTGTACAGTACTGGCAAGGTTGCAAAATGGGTAAGACTATATAGGAGTAGGGCTCTCTAAGTCAAGACTAAAAGTACCCATGAACCGAGCTCTTCTCTGTACCTGGAGAAGTCCCGTGAACTACAGGAGGAGCTGTTTTCCTTCTTTGAAAGTGCTGAGAATGTGTACTCCACACATTTTCTCATCAGAAAGTCTGTTTTGGTTTCCAAAACTATGCAAGTAAGGAAGAAACGCGTTCATACTTTGATTTTTGGTATACTTTGTTATGGTTGTATAACTGCTAGCGTGCTTCAAATGCATCAATATTTTTTAAACTAATAGGAGTTACAGTGAAGCAATGTGCATACACAATTAAATATCTTTTGATTATTTTTTTTTAATGCAGGAAGGCTGGAATAGTAGCAGCTATCACTGAGAGTAGATACTCAGCATTCATGGTTCTGTTCCTGTGGTTTTCAACAAACTGGGGGCCTTGGCTCTAAAACAGTGCAGTGAGGCATCGTAGAGAAGAGGAACTTTCTAGAGGAAAAGGAATTTAACCAGCGAAATGACTGGAGTGTGCAGGGTCCGAGTTAATTGCTGTGTGTTAGATGTAAGAAGGTGTTTAGTTTAACTTTAAAACTAAACAGCACATTCACATTGGTCAGGATCAGATTAGTCTCCTTTCACTTACTGCAGTTACCCTGTAGGGCTTTTCTATGATTACGGTTATTTGTGTCTATAGGATTTACAATAACAGAACCCCGATCTTTGATGCGAGTTCTTGGAGCTATTGCAATATGTTGCGTAATGGAGACAGTTATTTGTGGTGGCCTCAATTTTGATAGCTAAAGGATTCTTATGGTTGCAGTTACTTAGAAGAACTAAGCTTTTGTATGGGGTCGTGGGACTCCCTGGCTTAGAAAAGTCGTCTTTTGCATCTGGAAGTTAAAGGTGAAATACTCCTGTCTCTCTCTATTGTGCGATTCTCTTCCATGCTGTCAACAGGATGCTGTCTTGCAGTGTTCTTTGTTGCTGCTTTTAAAAAATTTTGAAGGAAGAGAAGAGCAATCATATTTAATAATGCAATTACAATCAGGGGAAGATGTTTATCCTGTAAGATTCCAACTGCTGGAAAAGCCCTAGGGCATTCTGGGAAATGAGATGCAAATCTCCAGGATTACCTCTTCCTAAAAATACCAGAATCAAACAACAACAACAATCAGTGCTCTGAACAGTGTATTAAATGACTTGTCCGTTATTGCCAGTCAAGAAGCTTCGGCTTCTTCAGCCAAAGGACCAGTCCAAACTAAGCATTAACGCTGCGGCACAGCGCGATACTGGTGAAGGGAGAGCGATGTGTGAGCATGTTACAGGCACCTCCTCCCTGCTTCACTCTTTGTGCTGCAAAAACATGATTTAAAAGTGTTTGGTAGCCACAGCTGGAGTCTTCACAGGTAAAAGCTCCAAGAAGAAAAGAAACCACATCTTATTTTTCTCCATAATCCAAAGGCCCTTGGTTTCACCTGTGGCGCTTTGTAAATGAAGACACATCTTGGTGATGCTTTGACTAAACTCATTTGCAGAGTTTTGATTCATACACTAAGTTGGCCATGAAAAGTATTATTCATGGAATGAAAATTTTGAAGATACTTAATTTGTGCTATAGCAGCAGCAATGCATGCACTTAGCTACTTCCATAAAAAAAACCCAAAAAAACCAAACAAAAACCCCCTTGAGAGTGCACTACTTAACTCATCATGTGCAATATTGGGTGCACCCCATTTCTTTAGATTTTCTGGTTACCACGCAGCATTAAACCTAATGTCAGTTCTAAGATGACATCAGCCTTATTCTTTTAAGATCAAACATGAAACGTAACCGTTTCAAGATCTAGACTGAATTTAATTTCAGTAAGATGTTTGTTGTGAAAACGTTGATGTTGGCTCTGCAGATTTAAAGCTTCATTGGATCTCAACTAAATGACAGACCTATGTAGCAGAGCACATGAACCTGGACCAAAACATGCCTTTCAGTCAAAGGCATAAAAACTCATAAATAATTTCATATGATAATGTGCTGAACTTAACTTGTATCTATCCAAACTGAATTTACACATTTGAATCCACGTGCACTGGAAACAAAGGATTCAAACACATGTTTTCCTCTAAGAGCTAATTAATGAGAGCAGGATCAACTTTCAATTTTACATTCCGGCATTCAAGTAGCTAGATTAAAGATTATTTGGAATTAAAGATGTGTTTTAAATTAAAAAAACAATTTAGAGGTTTTAATTGTATTCTTGTAGTCATGTGCTAAGATTCTTGGGAGATTACTTCAGAAGGGTGAGATCCTTAGTTTTCATAGACTCCTCTTTTTTGGGGTGGTGGTGCAATAAATCTTATTTTATTCAAGTCCATTCCCTACGAGAAGCTGCACTTTGCAAGTTCGCTGTACTCCTTTATCACAGGGGGAGAACACAAGGTTTCTTCCTCTTGTGTGTCATTCATCGGCTTTGTTCACTTTCATTTGCTTCGTCACACGTTGTCTGGGGAAGGCAGCTTACCATTTACTGCTCAGGTACAGATTTGTGTCAAAACCTCTGTTTTCATTCCTCTGGGGAGTCTGGGATTTCAGCAGCGAAAGCGTTTGACGTTGTGTAGACATGTGACTGTCTCGTCACTCACCTGATGAATCGTGGATGCTCGGCTTTACCCCCCGCAACTGGCTGCTGTCTCCTGGGGTTACTGAGACGAGAGCGGTTAGAGAGCGCGAGCACAGAAAGCCACTTACGACACTCTGTTGCTCTAGTAACATGCTCTCTCAGACATCTTTGTGTAATCAGATGCTCTTGTTCCCTTATTGTTAAAAATCCAGAAAGTCAAGGTGATCGATTTAAGGTCTCTGGCTACCAAAAGGTAATACTGGGTCATTCTTTCATAGATTCCTTCTACTGGTTGAAGAACCCCCGTGAAAACAGTGTCCCATTTTGGGAGACAACGTACACGTGCCTTAAAGACGTGAGAGTTTAACTGAATAATGGGCAGGAGAAGCACTAGAAAGGGTAAATATTACAGCAGGAGTAATTAGCATTTACAAAATTCCACAAAATATATTGCTGTAGTATGCAAATGGCATGTAAACTCAGTTATGTGTATATATTTGTGTGTGTGTGTGATGGTTTTCTGGATGGGAGTATTGAACACTGCTGCTGCTTGTAGCAAGACAGAGCAACATGCAAAGAAAAAGAGATGAGGAACAGCAATAGAAAGTGAATTGATAAGAGAATAAGACAATAAGAGACAAAAAGCAAGAAGCTGGTCAGACACCTCTGTGTGTCTGGAAGGGGCTGTGCTTGGCTGGTGCTTCCTGGCTCGGGTAAAGAACACATCCTGGTGAGGTTTTTCCTCTCGGCTCCGGGGATCCCTCCTCTCCCCTTCATCTGAACTGTCTTAGGGAAGAAAGGGAAACTTCGTTATGGGGCTGCCTCACCCATGCATTTTTACGTGTAAACCCAACTGTATGACATCTCTCATTATTCCAGAGAATTTTTAGCACTGCTGCATCAAGCCTTCGGATGCGTTCGCAGGTATTCCATCAGTTAGGTAGCTTATGTGCCAGAGGGACCTGCAAACAAGGCCGCTGGTTTGTACTTTGGCCTCTGTGGTTCAGCTGTGACTGTGGGCAGAATTTGGTCCTTGAATTAACAACCAAAGATCAACCCCTGCCTTTAGGCACCCACTTCTGGTGTAAGGGGAGGCAAACCCTTGAACTTCAAATTTAACATTAAATGCAACATACTGCAATGTGTAATCACTCAGACTGACTTTGCTGTGGGATGGATGGCGAAGTAGAGATCAAAGAGACCAAGCAGGAACCGAGCAGAGGGGAGCCAAGCGTTTCCCTGCCACGCTCCCACAGAGCCCGGTGCCGCAGGCGGGAGGAAGCTCTGACAGGGCAAGGAGACAGAAGCTGCCTGTTCCAGGAGTCCTTTCCCAGCCCTGGGGATATCTGAATCTGAGCAGAGTGTAAATATTTCCCCTGGACCATGTTGCTTGTAGACTTGTCACGAGTTGCTTTTCCAAGTGTACCAGGATTAAGGAGTGAGGACAGAAAGGGTGGAAAAAAACTTGCATAAATATTTTTTGACACTTGGTTTAAACATGCAGAAGAAGTCAATCTTGTCAATATTCCCATAGAGATCTTTGTGCAGCTGAGGCTTAGTGAAGAGCTTTGCTTACCACATGGCACTGACTTTAATCTACAGCGGTTTGCGTATTAAAGAGAAGGAGATTTTGAGGTAAATACCAGGTGATCACTCTGTCGTATGCAGGATGGATCTGGGCCAAGACTAATCTTAATTTTTAACACTAGTATGATCAAAGAGAGGGGGAAAATACCCAACTGTTCTCTGGCCAGTGAAGCGGGCTATGTACTTGCTTATTCCTAGTGTCAGAAGTCAGCATCTGCACTGCCAAGTTCAGAGTCATCAAATGGCTTTTGTTAGGGGAGCCAGCAGTGCAAAGCTGCGAAATTGGAGTTACGGGGTAGGTGAATTTGACAGTTTGATGGGTTTGAACTGGGTGGGGATAGGGAATTTAAATCTTGATCGCCATGATACGCGGTAGTAAGGACAAGGCAGCTGTGCTTTTCAGTGTTGTTGCTAGGCTGCTTTTGGAACTGTGTAGAAATGATCCCGAGTTTTATGTTACTAAAAGAAAGGGTGGGAGGAAGGAATCCTACCAATTGAGTTGTGTTTTATTAGCTGCTAGCAGTGGGCATAGGATCTATGTTATGTAGCTAAGCTGCTCCGGTTCCATCCCGGAGAGGTTACATGTGCTTGCATGGTTAGTAAGCCGAGCTTAATTTATTCTGCGGCTTTGGCAGGCTCTGGTGAACTGATTTGGTTGTAGGGAATTATGGGGGAGAGTATCGGATGCCAAGCTTACTCTGGTCTGATGAGACAGAGATTTGGAGTTGTTTAAAACCCTTCTCGCTTCATTTGGTATTTGGGGTCTTTTTCCAGTCTGTTAGTAAGTGGGGGCACGATTCTACCCTCGGTGTGTATAGAGGCAGCGGAAGGGTTTCTTCATTTGTACAAGGACAGGGAGCTGCAGACACCCGCTAGCTTTTAGCTGACTTTGCCATCCTTGTCAGAAGGGTGTCGCAGGCTGGCTGTGCAGATAGCCAGCTTCTGAGTCACGGGAATATGCAAAAGGGGACGCTGTTGACCCTTGGATAATTATCTTGATTTGTTGGCGTATGACTTATTGGTCAAGGAAATGCTGCTGTTTAAACTGGACTGATGAATAACGTGAATGAAGGGCAGTTCAGTTCTCCTTTGTCAGAGCAAGGGCATCAGCCCAGCTTTAAAGGCAAAACCTGTTACCGTGGCTCAGTTGTGAGCTGAAAAAAGGGAGCAATCTAATTAGGCATTGACCAAGAAAAGTACTGGCGCTGTTCTGCAGTCTGGAATGTGCATGTGTCACTAAAAAAATATGCTTAAATCCAAGCTACAGAATTCGGGTGTAAATCTGAGTGGTTTTTTTTTTTCCCTAGGTTGGGGAGGTTATTGCTTTGAGTTTTCTCTCTGACTCATTTGAACCGAAAATGTGTTCAAATCGTTGTGACTTCCACACTTTTTGCTGCTGGTCTGTTATGTAAAGGGCTTACCCTGCTCTGGAGCAAGCTAATTTTCATTGTTCTTGGTTGAAACAGCTTGGAGTTCTCGGATCTGTGGGATACAATGGCACTGTCATGTTTGGTGCCTGCCCAGAGTCTCTCCCTGGTATTCTTTGTTATAGCTGCACAAATACTTTCCCATTAAAGGAATTAATTCTTGCCCGATCTGCATTAAGAGCCAGGAATAAATGAAATCCAGCCTCTTCCATTAAATAGTGCTATGAGTTACGGTGGAGAGAAAAAAACCCATCCCCTCTTCCATCAGGGAAAACAAAAGCGCCTGCTTTTCCAATTTGGCGGAGGGATTCTAAGGATATGTCCCTAAACCTGAAAACTAGCCGTAGAGCCCAGATCTATCAGTCTCGATCCTTGTAACTTCTGCGTAATTATGAGTATCCCTCCTGAAATTTTGGGCGCTCTCTGCTGCAATCCCACTGCAGCTCAGAGGTGTCCTGAGTGAGAGAAGCACTGCTTAGAGCTCTCTTCTGCAAACCCACGTACAAGAGGTCTACAGCAAAGCAAAGACCCTGTGGCATTTCTCCATGCACTGCTTTGCTCTTTAAGTGCTAATTCTCCTCTGAAGTGCATGAGCTTGATTCGGCTTTTATTTCCCAGAGTATAATTTGGAAGCAACTCCACTAGTGGTAGATGGTATCAAACAGGTGTCACAGAGGGAAGAATTTAGCCCTAAGCTAATAGAAAATTTGTCCTCCTGCATGTTCTTGGACTCCACTTGTGAAAGCTGCAGAGTAGTTTGGGATAATATCCACTTCCATTATTTAGCTGCATAAAATACCTTGAAGGCAAATAGCGCATCTATAAATTAAGCTTCTGAAGTGTCGGTCAGGTTACTCAGGGGGTTTTTGACAGTGAGATTATTGACGGTGTAAAGTGATAGTTCTGCTCTTGAAAAGCTCATTCTCCTAACACAAATCACAGCACTGCCAGGATTTATTGAACTGCCTGATGGAGAGGTACCGTACAAGCTACTATTAGTCCATTTCCTCAGCTTTGCCATCAGGAGGCTTTAAATAATTGTATTTGAAAGAAATGTCAGAGTGACAGAATTGGGTGCAGAAGGCCATAGATATTCCCACACCGCTCCACCCCGCCCCTCTTCTTTCTCTCACGCTCTCTCTCTTGCTCTCCGTTTTTATTATTTGATAATTTCAGAGGGAGAGGGCTTCCCCAGCTGCATAATCAGAATGTTTCAAGGCATTGTGTCTGCTACTTTAGGCAGTCTTGCCTTGGTTCTGCTGCAGAAATGGGAAGCTTACCAGCTTCATGCAGTCCTGCAGATTTGTTTAGACAGCCAAGGATGCTCCTGCCAGGGTTTGGGCTGCCACAGGGGGTTGAAGTACCAACTGTGAATAGAGCAAAATATATAACGGTGCCGCAGCGGTGGCACTGCGAGGCTTGGCAGCCTCTGGGGAACAGAGGTGCAACCCCCTGGGAGGCTGTTGGGAAGGCAGAGGCTTCTCACCAGTCCCTCTTTAAACCGGCTTGTTGTGCAGCCTTCATGTGAGAAGAAAGGCAGCTGGTGGGCATGGAAATCCAAAGCAGGAGGCGCCGTATTTGGTGCCGTACTCTTGAAAACAAAGGACAGTTACGTTCATAGAATCACAATGTGTTTTCAGTTGGAGCAGGCTGCTGGAGGGCATCTAGTCCTGTGAGCAGGGCTAGCTCAGCAGGTTGCTCACAGCCTTGTCTGGTCAAGACCCCAAAATCTCCAAGGGTGGAGCTTCCCCAGTGTCTGGGCTGAGGGACTCTGCCCTGGTGGATCTGAGAGGAGAACGTAGGTGTCCTTGCTCTAATCAGTTTTATGTACTCCAGACGTGTTACCCACAACATGCTTGCGAGGTACCACACTGTGCTGACGCCGCATACCAAAACTTTCTGACTGCCTGTGTTGAGCTTGGTTGTTGCTGTTCAACACATTACTGGGGAGAGACAAACGCATCCCCTCCTGCTAGGAGGTGCCTTGGTCCCTCTCTGACAGTGGTTCTGGGGTTCTGGCTGAGCTGCCTCGCTTCAGCTGGGTTTTAGTTGTCTGCAGGAGAAGATGAGGTTAATGGTGGTGGCTAAATGTAATACTAGCCTTTAGTGTGACCTAAGTGACAGCAGGGTCAGAAGGGATTTATCCTCGGTCTTTCTTTGTCTTTAACGATGTTGGCATCGCTGACCCGCCCCATTAAGAGACCAGCAGGATTGAACTGGCCACAACAATGAAGATCCTGCCCCACTACAGGGTTGATGTGTTAAATGCCTTTAAATACAAAAGCAATAATTGATCCTCAAGGACATGAAACTGGGCTTTTAAGATAATTTTTATGGCATTTTGCTGCCCACTCTGCACTGTCCCTTAGAAAATTTTGACACAAAAACTGGTTTAGGATTCCTGGATTTCCCGATAGCCGGTTTGTGTCAGCTTGACATATATCCCAACTGTCCCTTTCCCTGGAGACAAAAGAAGGGTAGCTACCAAATAGTTCTCCTGCTGCAACTTTGAAGGTGTTTGTGAGCCCTTTAATTTAATAATCTCAAGGTAAGCAAGGTTCACAACTTGCTGCAGGTGGAGGAACCTGGTTTCTTGAAGCTAAGGGCATGGCACATTGTCCTGTGTATTTGGAGAAACCACTGACTTCTCTGAGTGCTTCGGACTACTTAATTCATACACAGAATACAGAAGTTAGGAGATAATACCTCCTAGAGTATCTTTAACACCGTTGCATATTAGCTTTCTTTTGTCACAGCAAGAATGATGGCCCTCAGGGTTTGTATGTGGATGTGTTTAGGGGAAAAGCATCTCTAATTTATCATGAGCAGTCAGAAAAGAGAAGAGAGGGGCATCCTTTTTTGCTGGGGAAGTAATTTTAGGAACGAAATGGACACACAGCCCTAATAAAACAGGCTCGTAGCTTTATAAAAGAGATAAAACTTGCAGAGTTCTGCTGGTTTTTGGTTTTTTTTACAATAAAAATGTGTAGAAAATGAGAATCATTATATTGTTTTTACAATATTTTTTTACAATATTTTATTATATTCTTTATATATATAGGTGAGGTGCATCTGTGTGCTCCACTCCATAGGCTGGTTCATGTGTCCTATGATGTGAAGAATTTAATTGTGTGATTCTGCCAGATTCTTGAAGAAAGCTGCCCTTTTAAATAGCAGATGGACAAGAAAACCGAGGTCTAATGTACCCCAGTCCTTCCCAGGGTGTAGTGAAGAAATGCCTCCTTTTCATTTTCCTTTTTTCAATGAAATTGGCCCTTCAGAGGGGTGGTTGGCTCCGGAGAGCGCTCAGCCCTGGTTTCTCCAGTAGAAATTGGGAGAATCTGTGTTTTGTTCTTGTCTTCAGGCCCTCTTGGTTAGATGTAGCTTTGAAGAAGAGACTCCTGGTCCGAAATGGGGAAATACCATTCCTTCTCAGTCACTTCAGTCCCACTCCCTTATATCCAGTCTTGGTCTGAATTGCAAACTGATTTCAGTTCCAAAACATATCTGATAAGATTTTGACTCCAAAGCGTTTCTCCCATAGCTTCTTATTATCTCAGCAAGCCCTGAACAATAATGAGCCTGTAAACACACGGTTTGTAAGCCTATTACAAGCTTCCCAGTATTATAATACGATTAGTCAGCACTGACTCATTTGTTTCGTAAAGGCAAATGGAGGGGATTCGGGGATTTGTTTATTTGGATGCACCAATTTGTTGCACAGTCTAACTTACTTGTTACAGAAATCACAGTTCGTGCTCATCAGCTGCCTTCCCTTTTGCTGGGAGGCTGCATGCTACATTTGCAAAATCCTCGCTTTCCACCAGCGTTATCCAGTTTGCCTTTGCAAAGGAAATAATGTTAAATGGAGCTTTTTATTTAATACAAACCTTTTCCATATAACTCCAGAGAGTTAAATGTGGCACAGAATGTAAACTCTGAACCGCTCTCCATAGGATGTCCGTGTAGCTTCCATCTTGAGGTAATTATATCAAAATACATGCCACTGCTCCCATGGAATGGTGATCCAGCTAGTACTTAGTGTCTGAGTTAATGTTTGGAATTGTTGCTGCTTTCTTTGTAACAGAGATGAGAACCCAGATGGTTTGGGTTATTGGTAATGGATTCCAGTGCTCTGAAATCATTCACTCAAATCCAGCTCCAGTCTGTAGTAACCCAAAGTAATTATTATTTGATTGCTAGCCGGTGATGTAAAGTGACTTGGTCATCTCAGCCTGGACAGATGTCCAAGTTAAACAGCACCAGCTTAACAACTGCCAGCAACTCTTTGAAATTCTGTAAAGGATATTGCTGAAGACACTTAGATAAATTGGGCTGGGAGTTTTCTTCTCTTGCTGGTCATTTGAACAGAGAAAAAAAATCCAGAATGGAAAGGCAGTGGAACCTCTGCAGACTCTTACCTGAAAATGGATTCTCTGGAGTCACGGCTGCTGAGTGCAGAGTGGGAGGGAAAGGCTTATTCTTTGTCACTGAATCTCTCCTGTCTCGTATCTCTGTACTGGTGCAGAGTGCCTCTGAGGCACTGCGTTGATGTGATAGCATTGTGTGCTTGTGCATGGGCAGAAGTAATTACTCGTGGAAAAGTGTTTCTTTGTCTGCCTTCTAACTCTGTGGATTTTGTGTCTGCTTTCTTGGAGTTCTGTTTCTCTACTTATCCTGAAAGCCTTTAAAAAGAGGAGGTTATAAAAAACCCCACATGTTGAAGTTGTGTTGTTTTTATTCCCTCTTTCTACTTTTGATAACACAAAGAAATACTGATTCTGGGAGTAAGGCAGAGATAGATTTTGGCCATGTAGACAGCGAGCAAAAGGCCTTTAGAACATCTGAAATCCTGTTCTCCAAGCAAAACAATATGGCAATGGAATGTAAATGGCCACGCAACTTGCACAGTGCTCTTCTGGAGTGATTCTCACCCTTACTTTCCTTCAAAGTTGAGAAGTTTTCATATCTCTAGCTCTTCATCGGCTACATAGATCAAGTAAAGATACTGATGTGTTTGGCTTTAGTGTGTAAGCAAGACGATGTGGACACGCGAGATGTGAATGTGAGATTCCATTGCCTGCAGATCTGTTCATCACGTGTGAATATTGCCGTCACCTGACAAAAGCAGTATGAAATAAATGGGTATGTGGCACAGTCTTTCATCACATAGCTGGGAGATACAAAATCTCTTGACCTTTTTAGCAGCCTCTTGAGGCAGAGTCAGGAGATGTGGTTTACTTGACCTAAAGGTTCCTCTTTTCCTGCTACTGGAAGAGAAATTCTATTGTCAGCTGAACTTCTGGCTGTGGCCGAAGGTCTTCCATTACTGTCTTTTATCTCTGAGGCTTGGCTCTTGGCCATGCAATTGCACTCACTTTGCTTGCTTTGACTCTTAGTTGTCCTCTTTGAGTTGTGAGAGGTTTAGCAGCAACCTCGCCAAAGCCGCTTCTCTATTTCTTGTGCTGTAGTCAAGACTGTAAAATGGCTAAAGAGCATTTGCCAGGGCAGTTCTTTCTTGGGGCCCATTGTGCCCACTTTGTGGGTGCTCAGGTCAGTGGGTGCCTACATCTCCTGACTTGGGGACAGCCCTAAGTGACCTCTCTTACATGACAGACCATCCGCCTGGCCTTCATGTGGAGGTAGCAGCTGGTGAGAACATTAACGGCAGTTGAATACGTTCATTGGTGTTTCCTACTTAGCTGGAAATATATGTTGAATATAGTACTTAAGTGTTTGCACTGGTGAGGGCGTAGACCTTTGGGCCATTTCTCTGTGAACTGTAGAATATAAACAGCTGTGAAGAAAGACTGCTTCACAAATTATCATACACTTATGGATTTCTCCTTCACAAAAAGAATATTATGTTCTAAAGGAAACAAACTTCAAATGAATTGACTTGACTTGATTGGCTGATACGCTATTGTGAATTAACACTGCTGTTACGCTCCATTGAAAACTTCGCGTTGTATTAATGCTAATTGGTGATGCTAGTACTATTATTTAGGCTTAGCATTGCTACATGTGTTAGCATAAGCTTCAACAACCATGTGGTTATTCAGAAAAATCTCAGCAGTTAGTGGCGTATGAGTCAAGAAGCCTGTGAGGGAGGACGTGAGATTCAACTATTTTGTTCCCTGGCCAGTGATCTCTGCTACTGAAATGGGATCTCAGTTCCTTGACCCTGAAAACAGCAGCAACAACAGGAGAAATAAATGCTGTAAACAGCTCTATAATGAAACCTCTCAGACAGCCTGTCAGCATGTGCTGATCTTTTGCCTTCACTTGCTGCTATGACAAATTAGGTTGACCTTTCCTTGCAAGCATCTTGGGGGGGGGAAAAAAAAATAAAAAAAATAAAGTACTAGAATTTGAAAAGAGCCTAAGGGAATTAGGTACCCAGTGCTTATTGAAATTTAGCTGGAGTTGGGCGTTTAACTCTCATAGCTGCCTTTCAGAATCCCACCCTCTATAAATTATACCGTGCTCTGGAGGTGGTGAGAGTACCTGGGCTTATGGCATAGGGCTGTAATTTAGCCAAATAATAAGAGCAATATACTTGAAAAGTCAGGATCGATACTTTCCATGAGTTAGATTACAGCGGCACCAGCATGAGAACTAACAGCAAAAGCTGGTAAGTAAAGTTTGAGGAATTGCTAATCTCTGGTTTATGGCTCTCTCCAGAAAGCATTCAGCACAGGGCAGCACTCAGCAGTGATTGAGAACCCTTCCAGGGTCTCCTTCATCACATGACGTATGTCTTATCTGGCGGTTGCAGGTTCCCAAGGTCTCAGTCCATCCTGGTTTAGATTTTTCAGCTGTCATGTATCTTTCCGTAGTTTACTAGGTGATTTCTGTCCCTCTCCCCACCACTCTCGTGGTAGCTTTGCAGTGTTACCTAAGACAGGACTCCAAGTGAAAATACCCAGAAGAACAGCAGGGTCCTGCGGATATTGTGTTGGATACCAACAGTACTTACCACCTATGTTTTTAGATGCATCCTACCATGGTCTTTAAAAGAGGGTGTTATTCTGCATTGATGAAACGCTTCTCCTGATGCAGCTGTAATTAGGACTGTGGAGCATCCTTGGGGTCCAACCTGGCTCTCATTTAAATCAGCAGGAGCAGAACTGATCCCCTTTAAACACTACTGCATCAGTGCTGCGGCACCGTGATGTATTTTGTTGTTTTCCTTTCCGTTAACGACGCAGGAGGAGTGAGAAAGATAAATAATGTTGTGGGGAGAGAAGGGGGTATTCGTCTTTGAACAATGATGAAGATAAAGGTGGATAAGCAGGGCAATTTGTGAGTTTTATTCTCTATCCCACTTAATGGGCTGCAGTTATATAAAGAAATGGAGGTCTCAGTTAATCTTTATATTGTCTCCTTGTTTAGGAACACAGTTACTTCAAATTAAAATTAGCCTTTTGCATCTTGCTGGAAATGATACGGTTTCTTTGGTGTCCTTGTTTACTTTTCATTGATCTAGAGAAACAGAATTTCTCCCCCATTTTTTTCCCCTAGGATGTTAAAAATAAAGGGATCACCTTTCTGCTTTCAGCTGCCATGGCCTAAAAACATAGGAATGAGGAATAAATTCACCATGGTTTGAAGAAATCCTCTTCAAAGAACCGATAGGGAACATGACAGAGAGTTAGAGAGACCTCTCCCTCAGAAGAAGAGTAATATATATTTTATTCTCTTATTAATATTTCATTGGCAAGAAGGTCAAAATCTACATTTAAATGGAAATATTTAAAAAGCAGAAGCATAATATTTGACTATCTGGAGCTTTTATGGGTTAGAGAAAACCAGAGGCTTGAACACATTGGTTCAAAATTCGTAGGGTGGGCTGGGAATTCCTTGTGAAATTTATACAGCAAAGGAATCCTCCATTTGCCTTCATCGACACCTCTGATAAAGGGTTTATGTTCTTAATACAGAGCTCCCTTTTAATTTAAAAACCCTTTTAAGTATGTCGTGTCAGATAGAAAGGAGTCTTTAGATGACATAGTCTATCACTGCTTAGAATATTATCTTGGTAGATAGAGCGATCCATGGCTTGTGACGCCGCTGTGTTATTTCTTCAAGGGACGGGGGAGATGAAGCGCCGCTGCCTGGTGTCGGCACAGGCTGGGCTTTTGGGGGAGCCCGCCCTTGAAGCGCTCAGCGGGGGGGTGCGCGGGTCGCCAGCGCTGCCCCTCCATCCGGCTGCAGTTGTGATCTCAACACAAAGCTATTGCAGATCCCATTTGGGTGTACGGGAAAATCTGTGTGATTTGAGAGCGAAACCCATCTATCTGCACAGATAGGATCCTGTACGTCACTTAAGTCAGGATATGAAGTGGCACGAAGGGTTCCTGCCTTCCACCCAGGCTGATTTCTAATGCACTCGCTTTCCAGTCTTAGTAGTTTTGGGTTTCACATCAGTGACTTGGGGCTGAGATTCCCAGGCTGTGGCAGCGGTGCCATTAACCTTAGGAATGCTAACTCAAAACGTCACGAGAGAAGGAAATAGAAAGCTCAGTAGGCTGTATTTTTCTAATAAGATGGGGGGGAAAAAAGAAGAACTTATTTGCTCAACAGAGACTTGCTCATGCCTGCACCCTGCACTCACCCGCGCGGAGAGGGCCAGGCTGGATGGCATCGCTGCGCGCAGCCAGGAGCTGCCGCTGGTCCTGCGGGTGCCCTTCTGTAACGGGCACAGCGTTCCCTGGCTGTGGGGGGGACACCTGAGCAAGGGCAGTTTGGGAATCCCGGGCTTAAGGGAGACAGCAGGCAGCCCAGGAGAGAGAGCTCTGAGCAACTGCCCGACTCCTGTCCGGGGATGGCATTGATCCCTGCCTTCCCCGCAGCCTGTGCCTCCGGCAGCGGCTGTAGGAGCAGCGTGCTCTGCAGAGGAGCGATAACATTGATTCCTTACTGGTGCAACAATATTTGATCGAGTCCCACTGCTGGGCAGAGAGTTGGATGGTGGTTGTTGTTTTGGGTGTGGGTTTTTTTTTTCTTTGTTTGTTTGTGTGGGTTTTTTTTTAGTGTGTGTGTTCTTGTTTTTGTGTGTTTTTTTTTTTTTTAAATCGGCATTATATTGACTAGCAGCAGTCTGCTGAGTATTCGTGCAATTTGGGCTTGCCTTGCGGCCACGGCTTTCCAGCACGCCTGTGCCTGGCAGGCACGGGTGGCGGCTGGAAAGGATACAGAGGAGCTCGGTGCTGGAGCCCGGTGCAGCCGAGAGAGGCTCTGCTGCCGCTTGACAGACTTGTAACCAGATTCCAGTTTGTGCTGCATTGCCCCTTCGTGTAACCCTATTAAAGAGCTGTAAATAGTAATATAAATGATGTTACAGTCATTTGTTTTGATGTATCTGAGCCTTTAATAAATCAGCTGCAGCTTGGTTAATAGGAATATGAGAGTGTGGTGTTTGTTGCCAGCAGCTGCTAGTAAATTACAATGCAGTCATCTGTTTTACAAGGGAATTAAATGTTTGTTCTCTTGCTCCCTCTCCCTCTCGCTTTCTTTAGAGCATCAGAACTGTGCAGAAGCCCCTGTTGTTTGCTAGGTGTCCTCTTTGCTCTTTTTGCACCTGGCTGGGGTGGCGGGGGAAGCGTGCGCAAAGAGTTTCGAGTCGCTGCAGTGTGTCAGCTCCGTATTCCAGCACTGCTGTGTGTGTATCCTCCAAAGCAATGGTGCTTGCATTTGATTTTGCTTGGGTAACAATTTCTCTCGTGGGTTGTCAACAGTGTTTGATCCTGGCACCTACAACACAGACCTTGAAGAGCTGAGCTGAAGAAGGAATTGCCTTAGTGGGCAGTTATAATAGCCTGGTTTTGTGTTTGAACCGGCCACGCACTGTGCCAGCCCCATACACTTGCCTGGACCGAGGCTTTTTCAGGCTTTAGGATGGTCTGGAGTGGACTCAGGCCTGATTATATGTCTGGTGTTACGGATGTGTCAGTCAAAATAAATTACCCGTTTCAGTTTCTTTTGTAGGTTGTGATCAGAACCGAGTGCTTGTAGCCACAGTAGGTTGAGATAATGTGTACGTGTGTGATTGTTTTAGCAAGATCTCTCCTAGTAACTGGCTGAGTTGAGGAAAGCATCAGACCCCAGAGAAGCCTCTTGCCATGACTTTGAGGATTTTCATAAGCACTTCTCCACCTAAAGGCTATCGTACAATCACAGCCACCCTCTGTGCTGCATCCCTTTGCTCCGTCCTCTCGTGAAGAGGTTGCGTGGAACATTTCAAATTTCAGTACTGCAAAATTAATCTCACCCTTCACTGCTGTGCTTAACGCTAGATAAACACGTAAATGCGGTCTGGGACTTGAAAGTTATCTGAATTAGTCAAAATAGCTCCTGGAATTCTATTAAAAACTTGTGATTTTTTTATTTGGTGGAGGAGGGTTTGGCTGTGCTCTTTATGGTATAAAACGTTTCCATACTGTAAAGTGGTGGTAGTTTCCTCTGTCACTGCAGCTGTGTAATAATTCATGTATACAGACCCAAAATGACACCAGGTTTGCCAAATATTGCAATTAAAATGCAACACAGAAGCTGGGTTCTACATGTTTTCTAAATTTTTTTCCTGGCTTTCAGCAACGCCCACATTTCGCGGCATGACAAGACGTAGTGCAGAACAGGAAGCAGCTACATCATTCTGGAGGCGTTTGCGTTAACGAAAATTATCCCCTGGCAAAGAAGAGCAATCTCACCTAGGCTTTGCTTTGGCCTTGGAGTTCAAGCAAGCGTTCCCAGTGTCCGCACGCAGCTGGACAGAATGCTTTAGTGCGCAGCTTTAGTGTAACTGGAGCAGTTGGTATGTCCTCGCTCAATTTGAAGGCTCTAGGAAGGAACTGTACCGGACACATTTGTGCAGGTGGACACTAACTTTGCTCTCAGTCTGTGCAGTGTGTGCAATCCAAGGATAACAGCACAAACCTATGTAGCCTTATCTTTATTTATTAATATTTTAAAGGAGAAATAATTGCATTTGTTGACATAGATACCGTTCCTTGGAGACTGATTATTAATACTTTTGTTTATGTCTTGTGGTCTTAGAAGAACCTCTTTGGTTTCTGAGGGTGATTTTCATGCAAGGCTGCGCTTCGCGATACATTTGAGATCTGATTTGGATAAACAGACCTTGTTATATTAGTATGACTAGCTTTTGTCAACTCCCAAACATAGGTTTTGTGGAAGGTGACATTGCCTGACAGATGAATGCCCTGAATGTCTGATGCAGTGACCACTTAGATCTACACTGTGGTAGTGGTCTTTTTTTAATTTCGTTTAATTTTTTTTGTATTTCTATTTTAAGAATAAATGTATTCTACTCGAAAATCAAAGTCAAGCCCAAACCAGTAACACACTTAAGCACATGTTCGTGTCACAGTGAAGACTGTGAATGTTAAGAATGCATATGTCCCTGCTGTTGATACCTTTCGAAAGCAAAATTCCAGCATGGCAAAATGATTTATTAATAAATAGCAATAGAATTTTAAAGGGGCACAGGTTTCTAGTGTAGCTCTGTGACAGAGGCCATCTCAGTTTCCCTGCTGAAGTCGATGGCTGAAATCCTGCGCGCGTCAGTGGTATAGAATGAATCTTATAGCAGAGGTTTGTTTTCTTTTCACTGATCAGCTTGGCTCTGCATCATTAAATCTAAAAGTGCTTTGCTGAAATCAGACCGAGGCCTCACTTTTGTCGTGAGACTTGCAGTTTGCGCGTTCTGGTGAGCCGATACGATTTCCAGCTTTTACTCCACTGTATTGTAAAAAGAATATTGTTGTACCGAAGTTTGTTGGAGGCAGGTTGCAGTGTGTTTTAAGCCGAAAACCTAGAGAGATTTTATGGGTTTTTGTAAGGCATCGTCTCAGTAAGGTATCCAGGGGAGTGGGTCGCTCTCCCCGTGCAAGCTCCCCACGTGGTTTGGCTGACTTGCTGATGTTCTCCAGACACACTTTATGAGCTCTGCCGCAAATTTATAACGGTGAATTAAAATGACTGTATTTCATACTTCCATGGGCTGTTGTTTTCTATTTAAAAGCCAAATGAGTGTGGGCTGTGGTTTCTGAGGAGAAGAGCCCAAAGTATGGTTTCTAGATTAAATCAGTTCATTGGGACAGTAAGACAGAGTTCCATGCTCTGCGTGTCTGGCTGCCTCCGCTGGAGCAGCGAGCTTCGGCGGCATCGGTGTGCTGGAAGGAGCCCTCCCTCCTGGGCTGCTTTGTTTCTGGTACCCGCTAGGAAGAAGCAAGGAATCTGCAGTGCAATTCCTGCCCACGTGTGCTGTGATAAAGACAGTGGTTGAACCGAGACTGAATATTTGTTTCATTCTGCTACCTTAACAGGCGTTTCTCTTTTCGCATTATTCTGTACTTACCCTGGAGTGCCTGCCCACTTGAGCTGCGAACAAAAGGCAGCCTCCGCCGGCTCTTGTGCCCCTCCTGTAAAGAGCTGCTGCTGAGACAGTCGTGTGAATCTCTTCCAAACTGGTGTCACAGTGAAGCTTTTCCTCTCGTTTAAAGTGTGGAGGTTGTTGTTTGCCTTTTCCTGCTGTTGTATTGAGTGAAGTAGGGACACCGTGTATGTGCCTAAATGATTTTCTGTGTGCTGGATCGAATGCTCAGCAGTGTAAGCTTGTTTGAATGAAGGCACGTGCGGTAGCAGCCCGTGGCCCTACGGCAGGACATCACCTGCTCCCTCTGTCCCACAGCTTGTGTATGGTTTTGGCAGGCTCTCGCTTGTTCAGTGCTCTGGAAGGAGGGGTCACAAGTAGGGTGCAAAGAGAACAAATGAACCAAAACCAAAGCGGGGAGCTACGTGAGGGTCTGTATTTAAAATAATAATAAAGATAATGATAAAGACAACCAATAAGTAAGCATGATATCTCTATTTAGAGATATGAAAGCTCTCATCTGTCGCTCCTGGGTGTTCGTAAGGGATCTATAAAGCATGTGGGCAATGAATGCGAAGGGGAGGTAGCAGTGATTGCCACACGCATGTCTGCTTTATTCCATCTCCAGGACTCTCTGTAGTCACCTAGTGAGACTGTGCTCAGGAGAGAGAGTTTAGGGGACGTATCCAGTGCAATGCTGTGGTTTTGTGTCTTGTCTTTGCTATGCCCTGGTCATGCTTGGATTTCTCGGTGTAGCTGTTACCCACCACTGCTGACTTGTGCTGATCTGGCTCCATCCACCGATACTCTTGACTGGGCTTTGAGGCCCCGCGGGGAAGTGCCAGCTCTGACAGCGCTGGGTTGTCACTGGACACCGTGACATAGGAGGAATATCCAACTGCAAAGGTTCTTCAAGGTAAATGCACCTTTAGGCTTTGATGGTTCTGTCACAGTCTTTGAATTTGGGGGACCCGTTTCTCCATGTATAGCGCCTGGCAGCAGTGCAGGGCAGTCAAGAACTGCCATGGGAAACGCTTGAATAACCAACACGTGTTTCTGGGTGTGTTAATGCGCTCCTCCAACCCCGGGAACTGCAGTGCTGGGGTCTGCCGTCAGCTGGAGATTAGCTCCAAATAGTATCTCTAAGTGATCTGAGTAAAAACTCAATCTCTGTGCTTAAAAGAGTAATGTTTCCGTAAACAGGGATGCTCTCTGACAACTGCAATGAACTCTGAGATAACTCACTGATGATCAGTGCTTTACAGATTAATGTTGTCAGGTAAATGGGATTAGAATTACATTCTTGGAGTAGTTTACGTTGCAGCACTTTCAATTTACATTAATTTCAGGTCAAGGTAACTTTTCTCTATCCTGTTGCCGAAGGGCAGAGAATCAGAAGCCAGTCTCTGGCACCCCAGTTCTTCGTGCATCCTGTGTTCAAGACAGATTGCTGGAAATAGTTTTTCCATGAGCTTGGATAAATCAGACTTAATGTATGAAGACTTGAAATGCATTTTCTAGGCTGTAGGAATATATATTTTGTAACAGATGCCATACAAATGCCTTGTGTCCTGTAAAAATATATAGACATTTTGAATGTGATGGGAAATTGCAATTTATAAGAGCATCAAGATTCTTCAAGCCAAAAAGCTACAGACAGTTGTAAGAAAGATTGTCTTGTCTGTCAGTGCAAATGCTATTATACAACTGAATCATAACTGGCTGCACTTGACTAGCTGTATCTGAACTTCTGTCAGCTGTTACAGATAACTCTATTCTCTTTGTAGGGTTTTTTTTCCTTCCCCCGGGAACTGAGCTGAACTTGTTCTCATATGGAGATCTCTGCTATGGCTAGAGCGTTTTGTTTCGATATTTATGGAGATCTCTGCTATGGCTAGAGCATTTTGTTTTGACATTTAAGGTGTTTCTGTTTGCTGCATTAAGACTCGGTGGAAAACTTGTCCTGCGTGATCTCAGATCTGACTGATGCAAATCAGCTGTGCTGGATGGTGGAGGTTTCTGTTCCTCAGCTTTGAGCATGGATGAAGCAGTTCTGTTGAAATAGCTGAATCCTGCCCCAAAACTTCAGCTAAAATCAAATATTATTTGCCGAGTTTCCAGAAAAGGTGGTTAATGCTCTCAATTTTGTGTAGGTTGGTTTCCACCAAATGTTGAAACACAGGAAGGATGCCTTCTGGTGTCGGAGCGTTTTTTTCATTTAAACTGTGAGCTGGAACTAAGAAACCGTTTAATCTAGTTGGGGACATTTTCCGGCAAGATTCCTAACCCTGTTAAGAGTGAGATGAGTTGGGCATTTTGACTTAAATTCAAAATTCCCACCAGCTTTCAAGAAGACTAAAAGCGGATTCTGATGATGGCTATCCCTGTAACACATTCATATGGCTTCAGAATAGGTGATGTGGGTATTCCTTGGGCTTCTTGTCCTAGAAAAATCAGGTCATTTTAGCTGGTGATTATTAGCATGATGCTAAGCCTGAATGTCACTGGGAAAAGCTGAGAGGTTCCGTGGAGCGTCACATGAGCCTGAGTAGCTTAGCTGGAGGCGTAGAAACTGGCCCTGTGTCCAGGGCCAGGTAACGCAATCAATATACGTGGCAGAGCATTGAAATCAAAGGTGTATCTCAAACATCGCACCAGCCAACTTGACTTCTCATGGTTCTTCCTTGTAATCTTACTTTTTATTGCAAATTAACCCATCAAAGCTATCTACAAGTAGCTGCAGTGGAGTATATCTGTGCATTTAAATACAGGGTAGCCATCTGAACTTCAGTAATTACATTGTAGTAGTCTGGCTGAACAATTTAAATATCATAAATCTTTCTGTCAATGTAAAAATGCCTTCTTTCTGTCATCCAAAAATCTGCCCTTCCCTCCTCCCCCTTTTTCTTTTAAGCAAGTGGTTGCTGTAAAATCAACTATTGAAGTGCTGAGGGTAGAGGGCTCAGCTGTATGACAAGTTGGTGGCTAAATGCCAGGGATAACATGCTTTTAGAAACATTTTTTTTGAAATTTAGGATGTGAATAGTGTGGTTTAAATAAAAAAAAAAATGGTTGTCAGCTAAAAGCAAAGCCTGTCTTGGGAAAGGAATAAATAATGACAAAGTGTCAAAATATTAAAAAAACCCCAACAAACAAAAGTTCCTGTAAATAGCATTAAAAAGTTCATTGACAAATATTTGACATGTGTTTTGTGCTGTGTCAACATTAGTCGAAACTCCTGGTATGTTTACCTTTGGTAATACTGTTTTTTTCCCTTAAGTAGGTTATTTATTTTTAATGAAACACAAGTAATGAGACCAAGGAATTTCTGTCTACCCCTCGCACGTCCCCCTCTTCCCCCCGCTTCCTTAGGAGAGAGGAGGCTTGTTTGCTAATTGTGATCCAAAATGACAAAGGAAAGGAAGACTATAAAATCCATTTTTAACTCCCAGGAAATACCGTGAGCATCCGAGTGCAAGTGTTCTCAGTGTAACGGCACAGCAGTAAAATTACATTGACCTCGTCAACTGTAACAGCTCTCACTTAGCAGCTACTGCTCCACTTAGCATGGCGCCATTCTGCAGTGATTGTTGTACTTTGAACTTAGGGCCTGACTGCAGGAGCAGAGCACCCATAGCTGCTTCTGATGTTGATGGGAAGTGTGGGTGCTCAACAGGCTATGAAAATGGAACCGTTACCGTTCAGAGCACCTTTAGCAGAGGACTTCAGAGTGCTGAGATTAACACCCACGTCGGAGGTCAGACCCCGAGCTGGTGGAGGAGCCCAGACTAATGCTAACTCTCAGCCCATCGCTTTAATCAATAAGCTGGAATTCAGGACTGCTGTTAAGTAATGCGTTTGGGGGGGGGTGGTGGGGACTTAAAGGAAGATGAAAAATGGTTATGGACCAGAAAACCTGGGAGTTAAGAGTGGATCAACAATTAAATTCCATTCCTGGCTCTTTTCCCAATAACCATACAACATTGGACATGCCACTTGTTCTCTATATGCCTGCCTTTGTCTTCTGTGAAATAGACTTAAGTTCTTTTCTGTGGGTTTTTTGTTGTTGTGGTTTTTTTCTCTCTGCCTTTCTGGTGGCAAGCCCTGAAAGCTTCAGGTTATAAAGTTATTGTACCACAGAATTAAATTGTAGTTTTGTCCGTGGATTTTTAAATCACCTGCAACTAGAGCATCCACGCTCCTGTTTTAGCAATACAGAATAGTGCTAATTCGCATGTTACTTTAAAACAAATAAGTTTTTAAAAAAACATAAAAACATGGCATACTTATTTAGCCCTTAGCGTAGGCTGATTTGATCCATCTAAAAGTCAAGCAGTGTTTTGAATTAGTGGACCACAGAAATGCTGTTCATTGTCATAAGGCTTGTTTTAGTTTGATCCTTAATTTAAACAGAAAACTCTTCATTTTTCAATGTTCTGATTAAAAGACGCATTTTAATTCTGTAGCCATTAGGCATCTAACCCCAAAATGTTTTACTCAGAGTCAATAAGTAAGAATTGCTAAGCAATAAATATTTTACTTTCGTTAGGAAGACATTCATCAGAGTAGATTTTTATACTCTCATTTTCATTCCCTGTAACAGAGTTTATTATGCAGATACAGACAAGTCTTTTGATAACAACAGTGGGAATGGTTCTGGTTTTACTCAAATTTTATTAGACTCTTTTTGAGCAATAATTCAACTCTAATCCCACAGTAGCAAATAGTTATGTAAGGGGCTGTGGTCTCCTGTGGGCTTATTATAGAGAGGGAGGGAGGTATTTCTTTACTTGGCATTACCACATAGCTTAGCACTATTTCATTCCCAGAACACAGGAGAGTTTGTTTCTGACTTAAAGGTATCGTTGCATTTAAATTTTGGGAATTGAATGGTTTTTGAAAAGATACCGGCTTGAATATGAGGGTGGTTGTTAGCTGACTGTTGGCTGCTGCCAGTATTTAGTCTCTGTGCGTGTGGTTACCCATTTCCCAATGCACAGTGGCGATAAATGCAAATATCAACATGTGATATTTTCCATTTACTCTGCCAAGTTGTAAACAAAGCTCTCGGTTGGATATGATCCCTTTTCAATAATAAAATATTTAAGAGGTCCACAGAGGACCTTTCATTTTCCAGGTGAAGTCAAGCTAGATCATGCCTGTTAGCATAGCCCCGGTATGGGACACAGAGACTTGTCCCAGAAGATATTTTCCTTCAGAGTCATTCCCCCACAGTAAGCAGAGCTCCTCTTCCTCCAGCCAGATACGGAACTGAAATAAAGAAAAAATGATTTTGTGCTTCTGCAAAAGTTTTTTCTGACATATCAAAATGTTACCATTCTGCCTTAGGACAAAAGAAAGACTATTCCCAACAAAATCTTGAAATAAAATTTTTGAAGATGTTCCACATCCCAAAATAGCTGTTGCAGCAGCAGAAAAAGAGCGTAGAAGCCCTCCACTCCAAATTATGTTATAACTCTGGGCACCAGCTATTTGAATCAGAGCTGGAAAACACAGCATCCATTGAGCTTTCTGCCCGACTTGAACCTCATTCTCCTACATCTTGGCTGACAGTCAGTTTTTGTATTTGTTGGGTTGAGAGGTGCTTATAGGAGGCACTTAAGTATTTGTCTTCCTCTGGACATTTCTGTACTTAAATTCTCTCAGAATTTCCACGTGGGAAGTGGTTACCTCCAGCCTCACTGCCCACTGATCCTTTATGGGGAACAGGGTTGCATCCTGTGCTCGCCTGGATGAGACAAAAGTAAGAAAAAAAAAAAAAAGGAAAGTATTTTTTTCTGAGACAGGCAGTCTGAGATGGGTATGTGTCTTTGTGCAAAATTGTGCTAGAAACTAGGCACAGTTTGTTTTCATCCTGTCCCTGGTAGCTGCAGCCAGTCCTGCGCACTCCGGTGGGCTCGACGGGAACTGGCTCCATCCAGGGGCACCCACCAGCAGTAGTTTTTGACAGGGAATACAGTTTTTCATGGGAAATCCTGCATAGCCTCATTAGAGCTGTACTAACCCAAATTTAGGAAGCCTTGCTGCTGTGCCTGTGAAATAGCGTTACCTGCTGTTTCTGTCTCAGAGATAGGGTAGCTGAAAATACTTTATTATCACAACTTCGATTGGGCTCACCTAAACAGAGAAATTAGTAGGAATAACCCCCCCCCCCCCCATTGAAGTTGAAGCAAAGTATTTCGTATTAATTTTATCATTTTTTTTCCTGGGAGTAAGAAAAGCTTGTTCCATAACAGTTTGGTTCTGTTTCTGAAGTGGTTTTAGTTAGCTCAGTTTAAAGAACTTTTATTTTGGAGTAAAATAGTCTCCTCAGGGAATTAGTTGGGAATAGCAATTCAGGAATAAGTGCCTGTGTAGACAGCCTCTCTCCCCTTTAGTTATTTACTTTTTTTTTAAGCCCCGATCTGCAGGATCACATCTGCATGCCTATTTAAAACATCATTTCCTTTGCACAGAAGCACTACTATGGCTAAAATTTAATTCTGATATTTAACTGAATGAAATTGCTTGCAGATGACTGTTTGAAAGAGAAACAAACCACATCCTTGTGTGCTGCTGCACTTTAGAGGATTTGCGAAATATTATACTAATGCAAAGAATGTGAACCCCCCTCTGAAAAATCTGACTGAATAGTTTGATTTTACTCATTCAAATTATACCAGTGCATTTTTCTTTAAAAATCATGTCTTGTTATTGTTGTCTTACAAATAGCAGCCAGCAGAAATTGCAGAGAGCAAATTCATCCAAAAGCAGTACTGTCTCTTGTTTAGATTCATACTGAACCTACCACAGCGTCTACTCTGACACTGTTTCAAGGACAGATAAAAATTGCCAGGAAATATTTCAGAAATAATTGCGATGAAAATTAAGAATTTTTCATATATTATGTGGCTGTAGGTGACTAAAAACACATTACATCTAAGAAGTTGGACTCCAGTAGGAGCTGCAGAATAAGCCATGCTGGTCCACTCCGAACCACACATCAACCGCATTACCAACATGAATGAGAAGAGTTTCCATTTCAGATGGGTGCAGGAGGGAGAGAAGGCATGAAGGGAAGTCGTTCCAAGTCACTTGGCAAGCCTTTGGTGACCAGGATGCTTTAATTCACAAAACACTCAGGTTTTTACATCTACACTGATTCCTGCGTAGGTTTTGAGGTTGTTTGCCTGTAGTTCAGGTCATGTGAACTGCCCTTCCCGTCATCAACCGTACTGTACAGCTTGTATACTCAGAGCTATTCTCTTAACATTTATATTTTTAAAAAGCAGCAGCTCCATGAACTGCTCGTTGTCCTAGTGGTGTCTCTGTGCTTGATTTTGCTGCTGACAGTGGAGGGGGTGCAGATACAGTTAGAAGAAAGGAGTGGGCCGCTGTAGGATTGCTGCTGCGTGCCTTCCTCTGCTCAGTTCACGCAGGACCGACAGGGCTGTAGGGGTGAAGTTGTTCCAGCGTGAGCAGAAGCTGGCACCTCTTTGCAGTACACATGGGTGGCACGTGCATGACAGAGGTGCTTATCTGTGTGGCTGTAGCCAGAAAGGCGCAGTGGGACGTACATCAGCAGTTTTCTCGTTTGAGGAGTTGTGGTTTTCCTTCCCGACATCTCTGTGACAAAATCTGGTGTTTTCTGCAGAGCTAAGTGAAGAAATCCGGAACGTGTGGGTTAAATGGTTATGCCAGTGCACTGTTTGAACCCTGTTCTAGTCTAACTTCATCCCCTTTAGACCCAGACAAAGCAGGCACTGCTGTGAAGCTTTGGCATTTTCCGGTCCAGGAGAATCTCCAGTACCGTCTATGGTACTAATTTTGACTAAAGTCAGAGACCTCTCAAGGAAAGGTTTGTTTTTCCTGGTGATATGCAATATGCAGTAGTTTTGTGTTCTGATCAAATCAGCCTGGGGCCAAACTAAGTAATATTTTCCTCTAAAGGTGCTGTGCTCCTGAAAGAACTGATAGTTTTGGCTGAACTTCTGCGCACTGTGACTCATCTTTGAGTAGAGGTTGACATTTTGGTGGTAACCTGCATTATGTTCTTATTATAGCATTTGCAAGCTTTCTGTAGGGTAATCTTTAAAGTTGATCTCTCCTTTGCCTTTAATCTTTCTGTATGGTTTTACCCTTCTTTTTCCTTCTATTTATGGGATTTTCTTTTTTTCTTTTTTTTTCACGTGAGATGTCTGAGCTATTTCAGTGATTCTTTTTCCAGCTTCCCCCACTTGATTCTCTTCTGCTCTTGCTCTTTTGTTTTTCTCTATTCCCTCGGTGGACTTTTCTTCTCTGCAGCATATTTTGTTTCCTCGTTGCCTTTTGTTCTTCATTCTGCTTTCTCAGGGTGTTCCTCACATCCAGGTTCCATCCCTGGTTCCCTCCTTGCTCCTCGGTCCCCTCTGGTAGTCTCTAAGCATAGAGAGAAAGGGGGGCAGCTGGTATCAGTTCTCTTTACTCTCCGTTTTGCTTCTTTTTGTTTTCTGTCTCTGCTGAAGAGAACAAATCTTCTTTTCATGGTGCAATAGTCTGCATCCATTTCGTTTGTTCTAATTTTATGGTCCTTTAACAGCGAGGTGGGTGGGGAGGCAGCGGAGAAAGGGAGAGGGTGGGCAGGCAGGGGGTGAGGTATGGCCTCCCGCCCTCTGAAGCCAACTTTCTCCTCCCGGCTGCTGTGTGCGGTACCAGATCGCAGGTCTTGTTGGTGAGGGAGGACTTCCACGTCGGTGTTTCTGCAGTGAACCCGGGAAGAGGTGTGCAGCTGGGGCTGTCTTTCCAGGGCAGGACTTTTTCTTGGTGCTTGCTTTTCCAGCCCGCTTTGCTTCAGCTAACATCAATAATAAAGCTTATTGTACAGCACAGAGCTCCCGTAAGGTTTTAGGGCTTGTTTCCAGGCTCGATTCACCAAGCTGCTGGGTCCTCACTGTCATTGCTCATTCTTATCTTAAGGGCAAATGTTTCAGAGGGGCAGTCAAACAGAAGCTTTGGTAGCTTTAAGAAATGGTCGTGTATATGAATTAACATTGTGCTGTAGATGAGGTAATTAATTAGGCAAAAGAAAACAGTCTTTAGTACTTTGCTGTGATAATTAACAATGGTAAATCTGCCACTGGTAATCTACTACTGTACGCTGGGAACAGAAAATTTCAATTGTTCAACATCAACCTGTTAGGTTTTTATCTGTTTGCAGGCGGTTTTTTCCCCCCCCCAATAATCCTTTATCAGCTTGCACTAAGGTGAAGCATATGAACGTGGAGGCCTTTCTCGAGATGCTTACTTAACCTTTAAAAAACCACTGACATTTACAGGAGGTGCCTCTTTCAGAGCAACACACTGCTTTTACACCACGTTACTGTGTGTGATGAGCAGAGTGCCTCTGAACACAACCAGCATAGCAGTAACAAAGCCCCGCAGGATGACAATCCCCCAGTGTCATTATTCTGCAAACCATTTTGTAGGAGAAAGGTCTAAATGCAGATCATGTTCTTAGTAAACCCTCAGCACCTGATTCCCAGACCGTTTGGCCAGCGAGCCTGGCATGCCGGCACTGCCCGGGCCCATCTCCAGAGACCTCTGGTTTGTTTTGGCCAACTGGAAAGGCGGTGTGTTGTGGTTCCTTGTGTGAAAAGTTACTTTTTGTGTTTAAGATGCAAGTTTATGCTTCAGGTGCTGAGGTTGCCTGTTGATGGTCAACACAGGGGTCATCTAACCTTCAGAAAGCCCCAAGGTGTGTGTATATATATATCACTAGTTACTTAAACCAGTTGAAGTATTTTGTGATCTCTGAAATCAGACAAGATATTTTAAGCTGGATGTGCAGCTTCTAATGATGTAGCAGATGCAGCAAGTGGAAGACAATTTCTCTAGTATATAGTAAATTAAAAAGGGTTATAAAGAAAAGGTTGTTAGTAGTTTACACATGGTTCCATATTGTGAAGTAATCACTCCTGATGAAGCCCCTTTGCTTTTCTGAACGCGCACTGGGTAATGATGTGACTCTCTGGTATCTTACCCAGTGATCTGTAGGAAAAGTTCATTTCAATGTCTTTACCTGGTTTTCACTGGTAGGCTTCATGGTATGAATGAATGACAGATTTATGGCTTATGTGTTACGTATGATATATATATATATATATATATATGTTTGAAATAGCACACTTTCAATGCTGCCTTTCATGCACAGCCCCGCTAAGGACTAAATAGACCAGGATGACTCAGTGGGGGAAGAGAAAGAGGGGAAAGACACAGCTGTAAATAAGGTTTTATATGTGGCTCTTCTGAAACTACAGCCAAGGTTTAAACGCTTGATGATTGAGATACTCAGATGGCATACCACAATGTAGTGCTTTGTCTTGGAGGGATTCTTTAAAGCTATCCTTTATACATCTCTATTTACCATATACTTAGAATTTAATAATAGCGATGGTGTTTTAAAGTACTGCATATTTCACAGGGTTAAATGCAGGGAAGAAAGAAAAACTAGTAAGTCTGTCAGATAGGAATAGTAAACTGAATTTGGAAGCTGGGCACCTTCTAATATATTGGGTTAGAAAGTGAGTCTTTAAGGACAGTTGTGGTGGGAACAGCAAGGCAGTGAAATATTTTTCCATACCTGCAAATAGTTTGCCAAGTAGGAATTGGCAGGTGGTATAGCTTAAAAATACCTTTTTTTTTTCCCCTTAGAGTGGGCTGAAAGCATAGTAGGAAGAGTGTTAACTGGGTACATCCCTTTGATTAAGTCCGTGTGGCAAAAGGGATGATAAAGTTTTGTACTGCCGTGAGAAGTGAATCCTTTTCCGCTGGGCTGACACATCAACCTGTAGTGAGGGAGCATGTTAGTCACAGCAATTTCATGGCTGGTAAAATCTAAAAGCAGAGACTTTCACTGAGCAAGTATGTGTGCTTCCATTTGGGATTCACTAAGGAGGAAAGCAATTAATGATCCACTTCTGGGAAAAGGAAGAAAAAAAAAAACCAAACTCTGTTAGTGATACTCCAAGGTGCTTTCTCCCTTTCGGTGAGGGGCTGAGACTCCCCCGTGGCGCTGCCTGGCTGTGAGTGTGTTGAGCTGCCGGTTGTGGAAGAGGGTGTCCTCCTTGCCCATCAAACGGGCGATCAGCTGGCACCCTCGCCTCCACCTGAAAATTGTGATGTTTCTCTAGTAAAAGGTACCTGCTTGTATTTCTTCTAGAAAGTTGCCAACAAAAAGAGTTAACTTTTTCTATTTGCTGCTGTTTATGCCGGATTTTTGGTTGTTTTACTTATGCAGTTGGCTTTGCCCCTGCTGAGACAGTCCTTGCAAATGAACAAAAGGAAGCAGAAACCCCTTTAATTTGATGGGCTAACCCCTTAGGCTTGATTATTTAAAAAAAAATAATCTTTTTTTTGTTTTAAATGAATCTGCTAGAGTATCAGTATGTCAGTGTCCATTAAAGCCTACAGTCTTACTCATTGAGAAGTCACATAACTAATTAATAAATCTCATTCTGTTTTTTTGACCTCTTACTGGGGTCTGTGGCCTTCGCCTGACTGCTGGCTTTTGCAGGTACTTTAAATGCTGTTCTTTTTCACCAGTG
The DNA here is from genome assembly GCA_017639485.1 of Pluvialis apricaria. Taxonomy (NCBI): domain Eukaryota; kingdom Metazoa; phylum Chordata; class Aves; order Charadriiformes; family Charadriidae; genus Pluvialis; species Pluvialis apricaria. The sequence continues at coordinate 11,031,925 of CM030024.1, forward strand.
TTTATCTCAGCAGGGTACTGATAGCCTCAGAGCAGCAGTGCTGGATCAGGACCCCATAGTGGCAGATGGAATACGAGTGCAGGAGAGGGAGAATTCTTGCATTTAGAAATGGGTGGTTTTTCTCTTCCAGGTTACTGATGAAACAGAGAGAAATGGTGAATTAAAGTTTTGCCAAGTTAGGAGACAACCTCACGAGCACTTTGCGTTACAATATCTTTGCTTAGAGTCGATTACCTTGTATATATTCTGCTGGGGAGTTCAGTCAGAAAGACATCCAGTTGTGTCTTGGTCGTATGTCTTAGCCTTGTGTTTGCAAAGAGTGTAGTGTGTCTTTACAAATAGTAGTCCTTAACTTTAGGTGAGGCTGCCTCTTGTAGAATGTTTTCTTGTTTAAAATAGATGGGGGGAAATGAAATATAAGCCACTGCTGATGACTGGGCTGCACTCCGCACTCAGCGACACAAAATGCAGTACCTCCCGATCTGACAGAGCGATGCTTTGCTCCAGTTTGCTACCATGAATATTGGCTCTAACTATTAAAAATTTGCAAATGTCTCCTTGCTGCAGTGTTCATGGGGATGTGAAGGTGAGCAGCAGCTGAGAGTCAATAAGACATTTCTCTTTCCATGAACTGCTATGGATTACCTAGCAAAACTGCTTAAAGGGACTTTAATTCCTCCTTTGGAAAGCAGCTGGCAGCGATCACTGTTGGAGGGAGAACAGTAGGTAAGATGGACTTGTCTTCTTTGCCACAGCACTCCCTCTGCTTGGTGCTCTTCGGCAACCATTTAGCATCCCTTCTTTCCTTGTCCTCTCTATGCTTGTGCGAGCCTTTCACGTGCCCTTTGGCTATTTGCACTTTGTTCCCAAGGGCCACTGTTTCTAGTTCCCCTCTTACATGTCAATCAATCCTGTCTCTGCATTGGTTTGTGCTGTTTCCCCGTTCCCTTCCTCCCTGCTAGTTTCTACAGGCTCGTTTATATCTCCCTGGCTCCCCAGGCCCTGTGCTGCCCGGGGGCTTCTTTGGGCTGATCTGTCTATTTGCTCTAGGGTGTTTAAGGCTTCTCCTGAAGCTCTTGCGTGCCAGTCGTGATGCTTAAGGCTTCCTAGGGCTTTGCAGTCCCTTCCTTTCATCTCTCCTGGCCATTTTCAGCCTCCTGAGGTGCCTTAAGCTTCCTCTCCATCCAGCAGATGTTTTTCTTCATAGCTTTTGTTTCTCCAGTCATTTTAATTTCTGCTTATCTTCCATTCCCTATGAATCTGTTAGCTGTGCTTGCTTTTACTTTCCCTGTTCCTTCAGAGAGGATGTTAATGTTCAGACTTGACGCCCAGCTCATGCTCCTTTTTCTTTGGTTTTGCAACTCTTCCCTGAGCTCCTGACCGAAGCCCCCTCATGTACCACTGTGCTTTCTGGTTCGGGGAAGCCACCTTTGCCATCTTGCTCTGGCTGCCTCTGCCAGCACTTCTGGGTGCGATGGCACCCAGTGCCTCCTGACGTGGTCACAGCAGCTTTTAGCGCGCTCTTTTGCAGAGCTGCATATTTCTATGAAAAGTTGTTTCACGTTAACTTTTTTCCTTAATCATCTTTGTCATCAACTGGGTTTTGATACTGCCAGGTTCCCTAAATTAAGGATACTCTTCGTGCTTAATGTCATTGAAACCAAATTGTAATTGCGTTCCTTTGCCACCTACTCCATATTAATCCTCCAAAAGAAGTGTTTCACTCATCATCTGAGCCAGTGGTTTTAGTATGGACTGTGAAACCCTCGATCTTTAATTTTCTGCATGGAAGCAGAGGGGAGAGGGAAGAGAGGGACTGTGCAGTTCATCTGCTTTGTAACAGATAGGCAGTGAATTCATCTGCATTACCAAATCAGTATGTTGTGTTGAGGAATGAAGGAAAGCAGAGAACTATACCAGGATTAAGCTTTCTTTTGAACTGACATGAAAATCCTCTCAGTTACTAATGCTAGATTCCCTTTTGACCACTGCTGAACAGAAGTCCGTACGCTGCCTTGTCCCAGCTAACAGGGGTCCGGTGCAAACTGCTGCCCAGAGATTGCAGAAGGAAAGCTAGCCTGATGTCATATTAGTCTGCTGATACACTCCAGCGATTGGGATTCCACTTTTGTCTCAATGAAGACAGGAGATTAGAAAATGAACAGCCGGATAGTGATATACTGGAAAGTGGACATAATTCATGGGCAGGAGGAATAGGATTGTTTTGCCTGTCACCCTATTTTGAGGGCATTGAGACCTTTGAGAGAAGTTAAAAAAAAAAAAAAAAAATTAAGAAAAAGTCAATGAGAAGTTTTCTGCAGACCAGCCATCCTTAGTGTCTCCTGCAAGCTGCAAAAGCCTGCCACTGTCGCCTTGGCCTTAAAGCATATCTTGAACATATTGGATAGCAGGAGGAAGCCCGTACGTGCAGCACCCGCATGGTGAGGCTGGGTCTCGGCCATCTATCTCCAGTGCTGTTTTACGTTTCCCTTCCTAACTTTGCCGCTTCTTTTTGTATTCTGTTGAATGAGAGTCTCACCTCTGGCTCTGGCACTGGCACTCTGAGCCTGTAACTGGAGAAGCAGTGAAAAATCAGTGCTTTAAGCAACCTGATGTAGGTAGGGCATGTCCCTCTGCCCCAGGGTATGCGCGGGGCTGGTAGAGCGTGTGCTGGGCAGTGGTGTGGTTGTCCGCCAGAGGTAGTGTAAGGGTGGAAACCACATTTTCTCTCTTTGCTTTCCTTTCTTAGCCTTAAATCATGTCTTAATCTTGTCTCGTCTTTAAGAGCATAGGTTCAGACCATAGCGAGTGGTGTAACTGCAGCAGTTCCAGCCGGTCTCACCCGACTTCTTCCTGCATCCCCTCAAAAACGTCTGTCACAGATCCCAGTTAAAACACTTCAAGGCAGTTGCGCTTCCTTGTGAAGACTAGTCACAACTAAAGGGAAAGGCAAGAAGTGTCACTTGAAACAAAAGCCCTACTTAAAGCATTGTAAAATGAAATGTACTAACACATTTTCCTAAATCTTTAACAAAAGGTTATTTAAAAAGAGTTCAGCTGCTGTTGCCAGGGGACTGTGTAGGCTGGTGTCTCTGTTATGGTAAACCCTTAGCTGCATTTATCTGCTTAATAGCTGTTGCTGACAAGGTCATGTTCACACCTTTGAATTTCTGGGCCCTTGTGGCCACTAGAGACCAACCCGACACCTTTCGTCATTCATATTGCTCCTAAAAACTAACTTCCCTCTGTGCACAGAGAGCTGATACGGCTGAATACAAACGAAGCTCACGTACACGTACATCCAGTCATGCCCTCCTCCCCCCTTTATGGCGTGTCTCCTTTCCTTGTTGGCTGTTGTAAGCACGAAATGGGTATGTCTCAGCTCTTCCTACATAACAATAACTACTGGCAATACCTGAATGATTTTCAGGTAGATTCTAGTTTGATCATCTAATGTGTCCAGATCTATTCATTGGGACTTGGAGTCTTGGGTTTTCAAGAAGAGGTGATTCTTGCAAGGCTGAACAACTCAGAGATGTTCTGCGGGGTTTTGGTTATAGCAGTTTGCTTGCCTTCCTCCCTTACTGCTTTTTTGTGAGGATCCAAGATTGCAAGCCAGAGTTAATCTATCCAAATATGATGATGATTGAGCTAGAATCTAACTTGAAGACATTCAGGCATTGCCATTAGTTATTACTATGTATTGAGTTCTTCAGTGTTTAGAGGAATGGGTTCTATTTTTCCTCTGTCTTAAACACATAGTTCTGCTTTGGAACAAGATTGCCTTAATATCTCTGTAGGATGAAAACAAATATCAGAAATACAAGCAAATGCAATGTAAAATTGCACTGGATGGTCATTGTTCCTTTGTTTTGTACACTGTATATGTACTGCTTTCTTGATAAAGGGTTGAGATTATGTCCTATCCATGCAGGTCTCAAACGCCGACCTGTGCACGGAAGAGCCAGCGTGACTGTGCAGCTGGTGTGGGCAGCTGCAAAGGTGGCTGAATTCAGGAGGTGGGCAAAAATCAAAGGGGCTTCTTTCTGTTTGTTTATTTTTTTACTATAAAAGTGCAGTTTGTGTAAGAGCAAGGATAGAGAGCAGCATGTTTTTATCTGCCCCTAGGCCACAGAGAGCCTTGCTTTGATCTTGCATGCATATGATTGAAAGGTTTGGACCTAAGGGCTCTCCTCACAGTCCAGCCTGGGTTATATAAACAACTTTGTAGTTGATTTGCTGTCTTATACAGTAAACTAATTCTTTGAAAGGTATAGTGCGATCCCTTATATGGGAGAGGAAATGGATTTTTTGCTGACAGTGTAGTATCTTCTTAATCTTTGTTATTCACAGATGTTAATAGCCATTTAGAAGCATACTGAATTTAGAGAAATCAAGTGGCTTGTCATAGCAGTGGCTGTTAGCCTTAGAGGATGTTTTCTGTGTATCTTATAAGGTGTCTGGAAGGAATTTAGCAGGTGTTAGGCTCCTGAAAATGTTATATTTGTCTTAATGGATTCCAGTTCATAACAGGCAGCAGCTGAGTCAGGAGTCTCTGTTGTCTTGTAGTGATGAGTCCCAAGGATGAAGCTCTGCGGTGTTATCCCATTCTTTATGTAACTGCACAGGTGACAGGTAAAAATCTGGTAAAATTGTTTCTTTACTTTCTTTCGGGAACCTGTCAGCAGCAAGCTGACCTCAGTGATACTGTGATGATGAATGGGACATAATATTACCATACGTAGAACACAGCTCGATAAAGAATATGAAAGATTAGAGGGGGCAGGAGGAGAATAGGCCCGAACAGGGTGAAAGCAAGCTGTTATTAATAATCTGGTCTCAGCTTGAAGGAGTCGGAGCAGCACAGATTTTTGTGGCAGCACAGATTAGGTGATCGGACACACAGCTTTCACGGTAGATGTGTGCATGCAGTGGGTGTCTTGCTTTCAAAGGGTATGTTCTATATTTAGGCTTGAATTCATGTGTTTTCCACCTGGAGTACAGAGCAGTGAGACTTGTGAAGAACTTTAATTCCAGGAAGTTGCGATATATAGGCATTTTCTATTTCTTCTGTGCAGGGAAAACTAATAGTTTCCAACTTTTATGGCAAGTTCTGCTCCCTACACATTGCTCTGCCTGTTTTCTTGTCTGACCTTGGGAAAAATCCCAACTCAGCCATAGGTGATCTAACTTGTACGAGGCATAAAACCCCAGAAGATAAATCAGCGTTACTGGTTGAATTAATCAGACTTTATATTGATGGAATGTGCCCTTCCGGTAGGGAAAATTTCAATGTGTTCTTATTGGGGATCAGTGCAGATTGCGTGATGGCAATTCAGGCTGTTCCTGGGTATAAGCAGGGTTTATTTGATGCCAGGAGCTGCTTCAGCGATTAACTCTCCACCCTCCTGCAAAGATAAATTTGTGGCAAGGGGACTGGCCCTTACCTGGAAGGGAGATGATCGTTCTGTTAACGCTCCAAATATCTTCAGTCTTTTCACAGTGAGCTTGTTGGGATGCAGTGGTTTTGAGAATAATTCTGTACCAGTTGAATATACAAATTTATTAAGATGGGCTTTAAACATAGAGGTAGGAGCCCTTCTGTGTAAAGGAACTCAAAGCATGTTCATTTAAAGCTGACCATTAGTAGAAAAGTGTGTGTAAGTGTTTCCCTGCCCTGGGAGGGGAAACAAAAGCTTAGTAAGTGTGGCTCAGGAGGGATGCTTTGTACAAAACTTGGGGCTGCCTTGAAAGATGAAGGGTGCAGTCTTCCTCGGTCTTTAACTTGTCTTTGGCCTTCAGCACTCAGTGCTGTTTCTCCTTAGTTTCCTCCTATCTATCAGATGTCAGCGAGTGAGTGTGAAGTGCAGTGAGTGATCTTCAGACTCTATTGAACCCATATGGGGAGCAGAGCTGGGAGGAGAGCACTGCGCCTGCAAAGTCAGACCAAATGTTTTTAGAGCAGAGTAGAAGGCTTAGAAGCGCTCTCATCCTGGAAAATCTCCAAGGCTGATCACATTTGTGGGCTTTTTCTTTCCTTAATGGGAGTTGAAGCTGAGACGTTGGTACAAGTGTATTGGTGCTTGGGAGGCTAAACAAGGAGAAACGTAAATAAAAACTCAATAATCCCTCACTGGAGGGAACTAAGGAGCTTATCTGATTGGTTACAGCATGGAAACTACATCGGAAAAACGCATAAATCCAGAAAAGACTGTGGGGTTTTGTTTCCTTTTTTTTTTTCTTTTTCCAATCCAGTTTGAATCCTTTAAAACACTTAAAGGGGAGATAAAATGAGCAACTATCATTTGAAATGAAGGAAGAACTGATATGCTTGAAAGGAAAACGTCAATGCCCCAAAAATATCATAGCCCTGTAGATTAAAGAGAGGCAATTTATAACTTCAGATGACAACACAGAGCTGTTAAACAGAGGGACTTTATAAAATAAGTGGCTATTATCAGAGCTTGATAAACTGGCCTGAACGGTGTATAGTGAAACTGAATTTTTCATGTTCTCCTGCAAATACAAAGCTATGTTCAGGCTTGTGTTTCTGCAAATGCGGTTATCAGAGGCAAGTACTTTGTTCCATCAGATTAAAACTTGTTTCCCCAAAGCTGGAATGTCCATTCCTTCAGTAGCTTTTCCAACTGGTTTCCATCCAGGCTTTAGATTGTGGCAATCGGTGATCTTCCAACTTGCCACTGATAGAAATTGTTACTTTTTCTCCGTGTCCCACGTTCTGTGTTGCACGCGTACAGAGGCATACGGGAACAAACTGCAACCACCCAACAGAGCACCTGATAAAGAGAAGAAAAAGAAACGCATTTCGTACAGAAAGCCTTATCCTCTTCGTTGAGCTGCCTTTCATTGGCGTTTGTGTTGTTTGGTGTTTATCATTCTGCTTATCAACGCTCCAGTAAAAGACTTGGGAAAGTACCAGAGATGCTTTGAATGTTATTTTTACCTACCAGGGAGATTTATTCTCTCTGCTACTCAGGAGATGGCTTGCTTTTGACAAGAAAAGAAAATGGGAGTGGAGGGAATGTCTTTCTCTGTTCTTCCAGGATTCAGGGACCTCGTCCCATCACATTTTACTGATCCTTAGCCCTTGTTATGTGGCATGTGGGAAAACCAGGCGGGCTTTCAGCCGCCCGAGCCTCGGAGAGGACATACGTGCCCAGAAGCTTCTTTCTCCTTCCTCTGATATCAGTGGTTCTTGTAAAAGCTGTTCTCCCTGAAATCCTTTCTTGTCTTTTCAGCTTGTCAGGGCTAAAACTATTCCTCCTGAAATAGCAAATGCATGCTGTAGTTTTATATGTAGTTGCATTTTAAAAAAGGGGGGAAAAAAAAAAAAAAGAAAATTGTGCTTGTTTTTTCAGTGAGCTGAACAGTCATTTATTGTATTTCAGACTTCTAAGACCTGCAACGGCACCTATTCCCATGTAGCGGCAAAACCAACTCTGTGGTGGAGTGTGAGGTTTGGGATCAGCAGCTCTTTGTGCCAGGGTCCTGGGTGGGAAAACGAGACGGATTCCAGCTCCCAGGGTCACAGCTCGGGATGGGTCGCAGCAAAGGGCGCCGCAGGGACACAGCAGATTGTGTTCTGGTTGTCTCTGTAATTTCGTGTGCCTCGCTAGTAACGCATTTTTGCCACTTCCCGTACCATTTCTAATCTGCTTTTGTTTAATTCTCTCTGTAGCTCGTGTTAAGGTCCAGACTTTATTTAAAATCTGTTGTTATTTTTGCATGTCCTGTTTTTCTCAAGAGGTTTATTTTGTCTAAATACTGTGATTAAAAAGAAATTATTAGTCTGCGAGATAATTTATGTCTCAAGAAAAGGAAAGAAATTTACAACAGCAAATTCTGGTTTTCCTTATTTATTTTAGCAGATAAACAGGAAAGCAGTTTTCAAAGCAAATACATGGTCGGTCAATTTTGGATACTTGTCAAAGTCCCCTAGCTCACTGACGCGAGACTTCTTCCCCCCGCCCCCCCCCACCTTAAGCACAGATTTTTTGGGTTTGGGGTATTGACTCAGACTTGATGCAGACATGAGCTTTCTTTCCCTCCACTTTTTAGACAGCTTTCTGCGGCACAGCTGGCCATCTTCTCGTGGGTTCCTCTGCCACTTTCTGCTTCATTTCGTTAGGGGATACTTAAAAGAAGAGCTGCTGAATCCATGTAGCCATTAGTTGCTATCTCAAAAGGATAACCAATTATAACCGCAGCACGTTATCCAGTGCAGCTAGCTTTATGGTTTGAGAGAGGTGTTCCCACAGTCTGGAATCTGTGGTAATTCATTCCTCGTTATTGGAGAATATTTCCCCCACAGTGGGTGGATCTCAGGACTCGGCCTCGGTAAAGTGTGGTGTTCTGTGCTGAAAGGGCAGGCCGGCGTCTCTACGGTGGCATCGGTGGTGACAGGTGGCTGTAGTTGACTGAATGTGATGTCTCTGATGGGTGAGGACCAGTGGTGCTTGGGTGTTTTGGGTGATACTTGCTTCCAGAACCTGAACACATTTTCATGTTTGACATATTGTGTTTACTCAAACAGCAGAAGAATGTTAAATGCTGTGAGATTGCGCTGGTCTGGCTGTGTTCATCGAAGAAATCTGAGGGCCAGGCTGGGAGGTTTGTAGGTAGTTCAAAAACTTGGCAGAAGCTACCTGGCCTCGAGAGTGCTTGTGGAACGACGACTTTTCAGCCAAGCAAAATACCACCGCTGTAGACCTTCTCACGTCCTGTGTTGAGCGTTTTGGTTGCGTTCTAAAAACCTTCTGCTTTTCTGCCCTTCTCCTGTTGCCCTGTGTCCCTTAATGGCCGCTCTCGGGATGCTGGTGGGTGGGTTTCCTGTTAACAAAAATAATGCAATCTAGGATGCCTTTTTCAAGGAGAGATTTATGATGTCTGTGTGTTCATCCCATTTCTGTAGACAGCTCTTCTAATGATAAAGGTGCATATATATCTCAGTGTGATGTAAACAACTTGATGGATGGCTTGCAGTTTATGTGCAGAAAATATTGGAAGCTTTTTATCTATCTGTAAAGCTTCCTGGGAGGCTGCGAACAGGTGGCTTGGTACAGGCACACAGGTATATCATCATTACGTGCAGTCAGGCTGTTTGCAGGTACCGACTGCGGCCAACATTTCTATTCTGAAAATAATCAGCTGGTGAAGGCAAAAGAGACGGAGCTCAAGGCTGCTAGAGCACTTCTCTCTCCTTTACAGTTTAAAACCAGAGTAAGGGAAGATGGAGTATGTGAATATAATATCTGGCAGCCAGTCTATGTAGTAAAGTGATTCTTTAATCCTTGTTTAGGAAAAAAATGCAGATTCAGTGATTGTAGCATTCAGTCGCAGATGCAGGTTTAATTGTGGAGTAGTAGGAAAAGATTAGGATCTCAGCTATTTATTTTAGTGACAAAGATATAGTGCATATATACAAGTTCTTAAAACGATATTCATCTTTTCACGCAGGCAAACCATGTGTGCACAGCTCTTGTCTGTATTTTTGCACCTGCATTTCTAGTGTGGGCACAAGCACTAATTAGCTTTTCGGGTGCAGAAATTCCACTTAAAAACGAAGCCAAGTTTCAGTTGTAATAAGGATGTCAACCAGAGCAATAAAATGTCTCCCTAATTTAAGAACACTAGAAGGCTAAATAAATTAAATATTGAAATACATAGAAATTCTTATGTTGAAGTCGATGGGTTAAAAATTATTATTGACATACAATTGTCACAAATCATCTTTTTCTAATCTGTGGCATGTAGGATTGCCTGTGTGAAATGTACTCTAGTTGAGAAAGTTGGGGGGGGGGGACGACTTTCCACTGACTTCAGGTCTTGAGAAGTATCATTCCTTTGTCACCCCATAGTAACTCCTGCCACCCCATAGTAACGCCCGGTGCTTTTTATTTGCTCGGAAGGGACTGCACCCTTGTGATTAGAGGCTGTGGAGTTGCCTGGCTTTGTGTTTTCAGGCTGGTATTTTAAAGGGTTATCCATAAGGGCAGGTTCTCATTCCATACTGGCTCAGCCAATCTGTTTTAGAGCCAATGGACGTCTAATGGATCTCGTGCTGCGGTAACAGCTCTTCTGGCTTGGGTTGAAAGCATCAAAGATTTACACGGGTCACCTTGAGATTGTTTGCGTGAAGCTGGGAAAATAGTTCCTTGGGGATGTTTTTCTGGAAGCGTAGCCTTGTGTAAGTATTGATGGTTAACTGGTCCGATGTTAAAGGATATTTCAGCTCTGAACAATGGATTTTTGTATATATGAACTCTGAAATTCCAGACAGACTGTATGAAGCATGCGCAGCATAGCTGCATGAATAGGTAATAAACAGCCTGGTCGGATGAGCGAGGTATAGAAAAACAAAGTAAGTGAGAATGTTCTCCCTCCTTCTTCATCATGGAGCGAAAAACAGGTTTGAGGGTTTCAGTCCTGGTGCTCTCTCTACCTTTATGCGGGACCTCGGCAAGTTTCTTTATCTGTGTAGTATGTTTAGTGCAGAGCTGCAGGGATAGTTGTTGCCTCTGCCACAGGCTACGTGAGAATTAGCTTACTGGAAAACAGGTTGAGACTCTTAGGTAGAGGGCTTTGATTCATATCCTACTGAAGCAAGGTGCTGAAGTTTGGGAACCTTATAACTGTAGGCTCTCTCTACGATTGATAGAGAGGAGGTGCACGTCTCCACAGCCTCAGTCAGCTCCCTCACCTAGAAATGTTCCTTGAGAATTGGTCCTGTCTCACCATTGACTCTACGGAAGGAGCAGGACATGATGAGCATCCATCTCGGCTCAGTGGGGTGAATCGGTCTATAAAACTAAAAAACAAAAAAAAAACCATTATTATTACTAAAGCTTTCTTTGTCTTAGCTGTAGCTTCTTCTATTGCATGGAGTAGTTAGATGAACCTGTTAGATGAAAGAAAGACTTCATAATTCTGAGCATGCAAACTTCACGTGTTTCTATTTGCTGCATTTCTACGCAGTGTATTCTTGTTGCTCTGATATCTTGTGCTTCAGTGCAAAGGAGATTTTTCACTTGGGGATGATGATGATGTGTTTTTCAGTTTCTTGTTTATGTTTGGTGGGGTTTTTTTTTCCCCTTTTGCTTTTTTTCCCCTTTGCTTTTTTTAATCACATTTGGGACCTGTAATATAATAAGTAAATTAGAAGTTATTTTAATCAGTTCTTTTTCTTTAGATAGGCTCAATCTGTAGTACATAAGGATGGGAAAAACATGTTTGCGCTTCATTATTAATAGTCTGGATATCTTAGTTATATGCTATGTATTATTACTGAAGATCAAATAGAAAAATCATAGTTCAACATATAATTAAAAGTTGCACCATACCACAGTTCCAAAGCAGAGACCCGCTAAGGTTGCATGGGTAACCTTAATACCTTCAAGTTTGGCTTTGGTGGTTGTGGGTTTTTTTTTTCCTTAATGTTTGATTTGGCTTCTAAATATGATTCTATATTTTAACTAAATACTGAGAAATATTAAGAAAATTCCTGTCGGTGGTGATTTGGGCTTATGTTTGAACAGATTCTAACGCATTCAAGAGAGGTTAGGAGTTCATTGTTTGGGAAAGAACTTGCCGTACCTATGGCTGCAGTTTGATGTGCAGCTCCATGGGTTGAAAGGGTAAGCAAGCAGCAATCCATTGTGAACTAGGTCACATTCACTCAGCTCCTATGACCTCAAGTCATAAGTCCATTTTTTTTTTTCATTTTTCTTCTTCTTAGGTTGGCCTGGAAGAGGCGGACAAAGGAGGAGGAATTGTGGCTCTCTGTTTTTTTGCCTGCAGGCAATTTGCAGATCGTTTTTGGTGGATCACAATAGACATATCATTTAAATTCCAAGACGTACTTCCCCTTAGCCCCCCAAAGCCACAACAGTCTTACTAACAGGACGTTGATGTTCCTTCTGACAAGATGAAGCTTTTGCTTGAATGTTAATCACGTCACTCATGGCATGATCTCTGCAAAGTGGTACATTTTTAACTAGGAAAAGCATGTATTATAGATTAGCTATGATACTGACTTTTCCTGAATGGGTTTCTGGTACTGTGTAATATGAACATTGTGTGATTTGGTGATAATAATTGGCATTATGTTTTGGCTCTGAACTGACTGCATGTAGAACACGTGCATTTGGGATCCACATCCTTAGCTTAATACATGCTAAAATATTTACTTTCATCTGCTGTTTCAGACTACTTATGAAGGAGCAAGAAAGAAAAATTTTTGATGTCCTGCCACTAGTTCCTGTGTCTTTTTAGCTGAGAAAATTACTATTCAGGAAAGTTGTATCACTGGGCATTAGGAGGACTGGATCATTAATATTTAACTGTGTTGGAAGTAGAAAGCACTGTAACAATAATAATAATTTGCACTTGCACAGCACATTTCTCCTGAGGATCTCAAAGCACTTTACAAACCATTTAATTAAGCCTTACTAAATCCCTCTGAGGTTTATTATTAGTCCCATTTTACAGATGGTTAAGCAAGGGCATAAAGAAGTTAAATGGTTTGCCTAAATGAGTTAGTGGCAACAATAAGCATGTACTTCAGGAGTCCTGACCACATCTCTCCTCTCTAACACAGAAGGTATCAAGTGACCCTAGCGTCTTGCCAGCAGCGAGCAGAAGAGCCTAACAGCTGAAAGAAGGTGAAGTGTTTTGTTTGAGGTAGTTCACTGTGAATAGTCTCTGGAAATGGTGCGATGCTGCAGATTGATTATATTATCGCTTGGTGTCCCGGCTGTAGAGGGGATACGCAGCACACACCCTGGCAAAGGGATAGAAGGGGCCCGAGAGCCCAAAATGTGGGAGCGAGAAGTTCGGGTAAGTCCTGGCTCTCCACCTGGCCAAGGGTCTGTGTTTCATCCCTTCATTCACCAGGGACGTCTACGCTGTTCTGTTTCCACCCTCTAAGAGACTGGTGCTTTTTGGTTAGTTTTTTTTTATCAGTGCTGCAGCTTTGGCCAGCTAGGAACTTATTTCATCAGGGAAGGAAAGAAGGTCTTGCCACTGGACTTAAAATTTTTCATATCGTTAGCAGCTGCTTCTCCTCAGATGCCCAGCGTGAAAGGTTGGTTTATCAAGACGTAAAGCAGGAGCATACAGGCAAGGGGAACCCGTGCTCGCTGCTTAGCCGAGAACCACTTAGGAGGGTGTTTGTGTACAAATGCATTAGATTATGGTTAAGCAGCTTATGGACATAAAAACACATTAGAACTTTACAGCATGCTATAAATTACAGTTTTGCGGCATTCACAGCCACAATGTTAGGTAATTACATTCATTAATCTACTACTAAGAGCAAATAAAGTTGCCTCCCAAATGGTACTGTGCGCGCTTGTGCTCAGCTGGGAATGTGCTGAGAAGGGCCTCCCCTCCCCCACGTCTTCCTCCACCACTATTCTGCCTTACTCAGAAACTTTCCGATTTTATGATGGTTTTCAGCAGACCAGACTTTCAAACATATTGGTCTAAACATTTAGGATCGACAGTGGAAGAATTTCTGATAATCTTGTCTCATACAGCTCTAAGCTTTTTCTAATAAGCTGTGAGCAGTATATGGACTTACTGCAGTCGTTTAGTTAGGAAGAAGTTATTGCTTGTTGTCCCTGAGGTGATCCGTTTGTGCCCTGCCACCTGATATTTAGCAGTCCCTGTAATTGTTAGCCTCGGCAGCTAATATTCTGTTGACACTTGCTTGGCCTTAGGTTGAGCCGTCTCATGCTTCGTTTTCTTCTGTGCAGAAATATTTCCTTTACTTTGAGCAGATTCTCAGCTGGTGTAAATTAGAATAACTGCACCTGTGTGTCTCTGGGTTGAATGTCTGTCCTGTTGGCCATTTATTTTCTTTTTCTTTATCTTGCGTTGTGGGGAAAGGCTTTCAAACCACTTCTTTGAGGTGCAGCCATATTCTGTACAAGCAGTCTTCTACTGATTCCTTCTTGTTTCGATTTCTTGTTTTGAAAGACCCTTCATGACCATTTTTTTTTTCCTCTCCAATGGACCAAGTTTTATCTTCAACATCTCACACTCTAGGGCAACCAGCTGTCTAATCTCTGTCATTCAGCCACATTTTCACTGGGACTTCCCATGAATTTTTAGCTATGAAAATAGGAGAGCTGGAGACTCGTGTGCTAACCAGTGTATTCTCTGTTCTTAACATCTTGGAGTGTGCATTAGGAAACGGAGCCCACAGCAATTCCCTGGAACACTTTCTCTGGTTTCAGTGACTGCTGAGCAGGGTACACGTGTGAAAGGTACTGCTCAGTTAGAAGGCTAAAAGCAACAGAAACGGAACAGTTGACTGGCTTATCACCCCAAATTTTTAAGAAATCAAGCTACTAACATAGATTCAGCATCTCAGTCCTTGTAAAAACTTAAACATACCCCAAAACCCAAAGAAAAATCCCTCTAAAAAAAACGCACACCATATGATGAAGGTATGAGTCCATTAAACTCAAACTTAGTAAGTCAGAAAGCAAAATCCATTCTCTTTTGTTTGTAAATATTGACTGAATCTGATTATAAAAACTTCCGCTTGGACAAGTCAACAGGAGTAGAAGACTTGCAGGAATGACCCACTACTTATATGTCAGTTCATTCACTGGGTTTTCAGTTGCTGATCTCCTTTCACATCAAGATCATCTCTACATCGGTATACGAAAGAGCCATGAAGCTACCTGTGCTACTGAAGCAGGAGCAGCCGCTATGCGGGACAGTGACAGATGCTTAATCACACGACAGTCTTCAGTGAAAGGCATTCATCTATTTGCTAAATAGATGTAGTTTCAATGACACTTGAGCACTCCAGTTTCTAGGGAATTTCTTTGTCGTTGCTGACAAATTTATTATCCTGACCATTAAATTAATAAAACACAGTGCACGCAGCAACAGCTTTTTGAGGGGAAGTGGGGTTTTTTATTTTGTGCCGCAGAAACCCCTCCAGCTCCATGTCCGGAGTTGTCGTCTGCTTATTGCCCTGGATCACCATGCCTACTGACCAGAGGAGGTGGAAAAAAGCAGGTCCAGCATCTCTTAACTACGGGACGTGTCAGGAGGAGCACGTTTGGCAGGGATGAGCCTCCCGCTGGAAGTGACTTGCTTTCGTGCACCTTGCCCAGCTGTAGCTTAGTGCTGTCCATAGCAGGCTGCCTCTGCCCAGGGCAGAACCACGAACCGCCCCGGCCCGTCACGCAGGCCCGAGCTGCCTCTCAGCTGCTGGTACGCTTTGGTGTCAGCACCAAGGCGCTGCTCCTTCACACAAGCGAGAACTGTAGTAACGGCCTTTGTTTCCGAGAGAACGGCATTGCAGGGAAACAACTGCCTGGTAAATCCCATTTTTAAGTTTGACACTGTGTTTGCCTGTTACCTGCTTGGCTTCAGCCTACCTTTTAGGTGGCACACTGAGATATCCAACTGTATTCATGTGGGCTTTGCTTCCCTTTTTTCGGTATATAAGCATCAAGAAATCAGAAATCCTTATTTATAAGGGCAGCGTGTCTCCCTGCGGCCGGGCCACCTGGCTCGTGGGGACAGCCTGTGAGCCAGGCCAGCAGCCTGCTGGAATGGAGATAAATTGGGGTCCTGCCGGAGAGTCTCAAGACAGAAGGATGCTGTCAGAGCTGGATATTTACTGTCACGTGCAGCTGCTAACCTGGTCCTTACCCTCCTGACAAAACAGCTGCCATTTTGGGTTAGCGTCAGAGCCGAGTGATCGTCAGCACTCATGTATTACTAATGCCATCTGTGTCATCTGCGGAGCATCCCATACAGCAGAGGGAGAAAGGGATAAACACGGGCTTTCTCTTCGTGCTGAAGTACCACGGTGAATCTTTGCTTCCCTTACTCACACGCTAGTCTCAGAGCTCGCATAACACCGAGCGCTTTACTACTCCGCTCAGGCGTTCAGTGACTTAATTGTGTGATGGTATTGATGTGAAATTTAACAGCCAGTGTGTGTATTGACTATAGCTTCATTGGTTGCTGCTAGAACATGCTGTGCTATTGCCCTGCTATTCATTTAGCTGTTTTGGTCCATTTATTAGATATTACAGAGATTTTCCTTTTCTGGACAGAACTGGTAGTGATTTCTGCAGCGGAAACCTATTGGGAATGACTCTAATCTGGTTTCTGAGGATTTGTTTATTGGGGCAGCACATGCTGGGCTAATTTCAGGGTACGTGTGCCATGGTATCTTTTCTATCCACAAGTGAAGTTTTAATGAGGGGATGTAGTACTCAGACAGCAGCTTTTTTTTTTTTTTTTCCACCCAAAAAGCAGCAGAAGCAAAATTGGCTCAGGCAGTATTTATTGGCAAATTAGTGTTCCTAAAGACTTCCTTTTGCTTGTTCTTTTCTAGAGCTTGGAGAAATAAGATTTCACGTAATGCATCTGGGATTGGATTACTGGATTGAATTTTGCAAAGTACGCTAGGGATAGCTGAGCCTGTTTAGAAAGCAGCTAAGCCCCTCTAAGTCAGTAAAAATTCAATTCGTGATAGTCGATGAGGGATTTTTCAGTGTTTTTTGTTTTGGGTGGTTTATTTGCTGTTGGATGGTCATGTTTCCGTTGAGGTGTTTTATCAAGGTTTATTAAGCTTTTGGTGGAGGGGGTGGTGGGATACAGCCTTTCTCTGAAAAATGGGAGGGAAGAAAGCATCCTGGCAGCTCACGTCCCTCGGCCTGCTTGCTTGTTGAACACAAACATTTATTCTTATAGGAGCTCTTCTGCTGAGTTTGTGTTGTGACCGTTTTGGAAAGCCACAGAAACATGAAGCCGTTCAAAATGTATCAAAGTTGAGGTTGTGATTGGGTATTACTTTGCATCTGGTCTTTTGTGTGCTCGCGAGCTCCCGCTCCTCCCCTGCTTCCCTCCCCCTTCTCTCCTGCTGGGAGTTGAGGTTTTGGTCCTCAAAACCAGGCCAACCACATTATTATAGTGCAGATGGCAATAATCTCTGTGTGTGACTCTGATAACAGATCTCAGGACACAGCAGGGTTTGGGAAATTCCAGCTCTGGTGCAGGGATGGATCTCATCCCAGAAGAATAGTGTCTGAATTTAGATTCTGTTTCTCTCTATAAAATTAGCCTGAATTTATTTTTCTGAACTTCCTTTTCTGTTTCTTAGACCGGTGGTACTGTGTTGCTGGTACTCCTGGTTTTTTATGCTTGGGACTGAATTTTTTGGGAAGAGACCATCAGGGAAATTTGCACAGTGCTGTGCCAGCCTAATTAGGGAGAGGTCTGAGCGTATGGACCTGGGGGGGTAGCTGGGCTAAACTGGAGGGAAAGGACAAGTGAGAAGGGTGGCAAATTTCTCGGGGTGTGGAATAACTTTTAGTAAAGTCATCAAGAATGCAAGAAAGGAGAGAAAAAATAATTGTGAATGAGGTAAAGACTGCCATGGGAGGAAACAATAAAACATTTTGTTGAAACCCTGTATAGTATCTTTTCGAGTCCTGTGCATCCTGTAATCCTCCTGGGAAGGAGGTTGCAGAAGTGCGGTGCGTGAGAGGACTGTAGCCTCCTCCCCCTTAAATAGGAAATGGGCAAAGAAGTCAAATGCTTTTGCTCTTCTAACAGGAAGAAATAATGGTTTTCTAGGTGAGGTTTAATGCTCTCAGCAAATCTTTGCAGTTTATGTTTTTACATTATAGTCATTTTCTTGAGTCAGACATCCCTGCTGCCTGTTAAGTAAACACAGAAAGCATAGATTATCAGTTAAGAGTATCGACAGCATTTCAAGTGCTATCAGAGAACATTTAATTCAGTTTAATTTTGTGATAAATCTCATGTTTAATCCTCTGGTTGCTCTGTAATCATGTCTCTATTGATCTTTTCTGAATGACTGCATGCAGTTTAATAAACTTTGCCATTAACCCAAGCTTTCTAAAGGGGGAGATTGATTCCAGTATCAAGTCTGATAGAACCAATAAGTACCTGAACATCATTAAATCTGTCCACTATTAAACATTTGCATTAAGATCAAAGTAAAAGTGTAGAGGTGAATTTGCAGCTTATTACAGAAAGAGTTTGCAATCGGAAAGTCTCAGATGTCAGTCAAAATCAGCAGCAGTTTTCAGCCTGGCTGATTCAAGCTGACACCTCCTTTCATTTCTTATTTCTCAAATCCGTCTTTCATCCTATTGAGCGACCTCCTTCCCTCTTTTCCCCGCCATAATTATATCCTTTAATTTATTCCATCTTTTTCACTCCAGGCATTTGTTTAGTCCAGGTTTTGGAGGTCATTTTTGCCTCATAATAAAACTACAGAGTTTGGGTGTTTTTTCAAAGTGTTGGTTTGGATTTTCTGTCCTGAACTTCCTTTTATAAGGAGTGCCCTGGTTCCATGAGATGTAAAGTATGCTAGGGAATGGGGGACAGGTTATAGAACTGAAAAAAGGGATGACCTTCTCAAATTCTTTCTTCTAGGGCCTGTTCCCACTGCTCCTCACAGGATGTGTCTCGCGTACTCCAAATGCCAAAGTGCATTTGTCAATTTGGTCGGGATCCATAGGGGTATGTAGGACCACTGCTTGCATACGGACTTAACACTGGCTGATTGCATGGAAACGAAGCACCTGAATTCCTCGTGTCTGAGGGTGCACCTGTGGCCTTGGGAGCCTCTGTGCATCTCTGTGACGTTGGGCAGGTGGATGGCCCCTGCAAACGCACTGGGTCTGACGCTCGGGAAGTACGAGGGAGGAGAGGACTGGCACAGGCTGACAAGATACCGTCTTTTGCACAATTTTGTTGTTTGGTGTTCTGTCAAAGCAGTGCTTCTCTGCCAGAACAGCTGCTAGGGGATGTTCAAGGCCTGTGGGAAGCTTAGAAAGGAAACTGCCTGTAGTCTCTTCTTCCCTTTCCCCACTCTTCATTGGTGTGCAGGCATCAGAAGTTCTCAACCCACAGGAGAAAGAAAGGTCTTTATTGATTTCAAAGGCTGCAACTTGTGTGGAGAGAGTCGTTGGTGGGGGCAATGATAGCAGGAGAGCGCTGCTTGTGAAGCAGAGACGCTGGCTCGGGACAGGGGAGGAGGATGGGGGGAGCCGGTGGTGAGGGAGACGGGAGGAAACTGATCCTCCTGGAGAGGGACAGAGATTGAGAGTTGTCTGGAATTAGGATGAAGAACAGGGAAGGGGAAGTGCTGTGACCCCTCTGTGTTAGGAAGGGGAACAGGATATGCAGGGAGCCTATAGGGGTAGGAGGAAAAACCATGAGATAGCAGGAACCAAATACATATACTCACAGCAGAGCCACAGCAGTGAGGCTGTCCTGAATGAAGGGCATAGAAAGGTATTTGTAAATGTTCTCCTCTTCCAGTAGGAATGATGGGGAAGAGAGAAAAGACTTTCCTATCCCACACATAAGCTGGAGGAGAACAGGGAGATGCAAGAAGTACCCACCTGGCAGGAGGCCTGGAGAAGGGCCCTGGGTGAGGGGATGAGGAGGGGCAAGAGGCAGGGAAGAGGCTGCAGCAGTCCCGCAGGGCCTGCCCCAGGAACACGCTGGCTCTGGTGGCTTGGCCTAACGAAGCTGAAGGGCCACAGAGGCTTGGAAGATGAGAGACTGACTTTGTGACTTCTTACAAAACAAATTAATGAGTAGCACAAGCCCTAAGATGTTTTATGATGTGTAGCAGTTGGACACCATTAGATTTCTTTCTTTATTGACAGGCTGAGAGAGTTGGGGGTGTTCAGCCTGGGGAAAGAAGGCTCCAGAGAGACCTTATTGCGGCTTTCCAGTACCTAAAGGGGCTGGAGAGCTGGGGAGGGACTTTTTACAAGGGCACGTAGTGATAGGATGAGGGGGAATGGCTTCAAACTGGAAGAGGGGAGATTTAGATGAGATATTAGGAAGAAATTTTTCACTTTGAGGGTGGTGAGGCACTGGCCCAGGTTGTCCAGAGAAGCTGTGGCTGCCCCATCCCTGGAGGTGTTCAAGGCCAGGTTGGACGGGGCTTGGAGCACCCTGGGCTGGTGGGAGGTGTCCCTGTCCAGGGCAGGCGGTTGGAACTGGATGATCTTCAAGGTCCCTTCCAACCTAAACTATTCTATGATTATCCAGAAGATGGCTGCCTTGGTCTAGGTTTGACCAGAGGGAGATGTGCCAACCATTCCATGAACCCACATCACCTTTGCAATGTCTTGTTTGCTTTTTCTAAGCATGTGCGCAGCCCCCTTTGTTCCTGTGGTGCCTGATCCATTTACCTCTTTAAGTATTTAGTGTTACAAGGCACAGATGAAATAGTATGTGGTTTTACTTCCATATTACAGATGAGCGCTGCTGTAGGGAAGGGCTAAAGGCCCAAACTCTCAGAGCCATTTATTTCCTTTGGAAAACCAGTCAATGGGAATGAAATAGTTTCAGGCCCCTGAATACCCACTTTGTGGACTGGGGCTCAGCTTACTGCTGCAGGTCACAGAGAGAGTCGGTGCAAGATCAGGAATTTCGACATATGGCTCCAAGTACCCACATGAATAACTTACCATCTCAGTCTGGCCAACTCTAATCCTGTGCCTGGCAGGGTACAAGTTGTGATAAGATCAGACAGGAGAGATTTGGATACCGGCACCAACAAGCAGCTTAGAAAACAAATCTTTAATAGCAAAGGTTTCCTTCCAAGTGCAGACTGATTCCTGCTTACGGTTCTAATTCTCTTCAACGTGTTCCGTAGCTCTCGAGAGATGCATTGCAGAGCTTTATCTGCTTTCTGCTCCGGGCAAGTTTTTACAGAGAGACAGCAGTTCGGATTCTTTCTACAGAAGAAATGGTTACAAGTTCAGTCGAGACAGCCGGGTATACGATAAAGTCTGGTTTGAATGCAAGTATTGCTCAAGAGGTATGATTCACAGTTTTTGTGAACTCGCAAGTTTGCTGGAGGCATTAGCAAAGCTCTTGACTCGAGATGTTCTGTTTTGGAACTGGATCCCCTGGCTGTGCATCCCTACCAAGTGAAATTTGTAGCTTCTAGGTGGCTATAAACAAGAAATATTACAGAAACTGCTTTTCCAGCCACTGAATAGCCCTGAATATTAGATGACACTTCAGTTTTAAAAGGTCTATCCACAAAGTAGCTTAAAAAAGTTGAATATTTGCAGAAGACATCGTATTTTCAGCCACAGCACAACTGTAAAGGAAATTTTCTTTTTCTCTGGTGTATGAGGGAGCTTTACAGGGCCCATGCCCTGTAATAAAACTGAAGAAAGTAGTCATCTCTGATTTTCCCTTTCTATTTATTCATCCTGTTTTCCATGCCTGTTTAACTGGAGGCTCCGTATTCTAAATACAGGATGGAAGGGAAGAACAGCGTTTCCCCTCATAAGAACTGCTGAATATATCTGATGGTTTTGCGGGTGATGCCACATAGACTTTGGAGCATCCACTGACCTAAAGCTGCGACAAATGCTTTGTTGCAAGGATTGCGATGCCTTAGCAGAAGTGGAGAAATAAAGATAGAAAACGTGTGGCATTTATCCAGTGCATCTGATTCTCTGCGTTTGGTACGGTGGCTTATACCTTTGTAAAGTAACAACAAAATGGTTCTGGTATTTATTTCATCTGTGTATGTGAATGAGGACTCTTGAGATAGGAGCAACTTATATCTGCTTTGTAAGTGGTGCGCAGGACAAGGCAGTGATAAATCTGGTCTGTTATGCTAAGCTGTGCTTCTGAACTGCAGAGAAGGGCATTTGCCAATGATCAGCACTGTACAAGAATGTAATCCCTCTGGTTTTTGATCATCAAATTTATCTTCACTGTATCTGTTTCCTGGGGGAAGAATAAGCCAGCAAATGGAAAGGTTACATATTGCTCCATTTCTTAAACTTTTGTTCTTTACTATTTTTTTTCAGCCTGAATGCTAGAAGGAGGTTTCTTTTGCAGATGGGAAGTTTAACCGTTGTTTCCTTTTGGGTTTTGGGATGGTTTGGTTTTTTTTTCCCCCTCTAATTTCACAAAGGTTCTGATCCTTTTCCTAATGAAGAATGTTACCAAGCTCACCTTAAGTGATGCAGTCCTCTGGTCCTATCTGAGCTCTCTTTCTCTTTCTCTCTCTCTCCCCCGCTCCCCCCCCCCCCCCTTATTTTCTAATCACTGTTCTTTCATTTGAAAATCTGCCTTCATCAGTCTTTTGTGTGAGGTTGTATGCCACATGCCAAGAACAGCAGTAAAGTGGTTCCCAGAGAAGGAGAAAGAAAATCAAGAGGAATATGAGACAGTAGGAGCTTAGAAGACAGAAAAGCTAGTGTGTTAAGTAGTTCGACTTCTTGACCCACAAGATGGAAAAGAGTTGTTTCAAAATAGATTTTTTATTTTGAAAAGCTCAATAATTATAACCCATTATTATGTGGTGGTTTTTGGTTTGGTTAAAAAAATGTGCATTTGGAGTATTTACCATCTGGCATAATCCCCAAGTAGTCCTTGTAATTCTGTCCTCCTCCTTGCTTATTTCTGTATTGTCTGTCCAAAGAGCTATGTCTGTCCTGCTTGCTTGCATGTGCAGAGGGATGCCTCTGGTTTCCCTGCATGCTTCTACGGCTTCACTTGTGACACAGAAATAAATGATGTGGGTGTTTCAGTCTCCCCCTATATAGCGCAGTTTCCTAGTTGTTTTTACCTATGTTGTCTCAAGGTGGTTTCTTTGTCCTGACGTCTGGAGAGCAGATTTTCTGGTCTAGCCTTGAGGCCAAGCGAACCTCTACCATGGCGAACTTCTTCTGTGGTGTCCCGACTCCACTGCTCTCTGTGGCCATGGTATTTTAGCAAGTATCATGAGACCTTTAGAAGACACTGGACTTCCCTGGTGCTGTACCAATTTTTCCACAAGACAAGGAATACAGAGGTGCTTCTGATTTGATTTACAAACCATAATACATTTTTTATGAATGCTGAGTGCTGTGCTAATGAATGGTGCCAGTGTGAGAGCCTGGAGGCTGAAGTCATCTGTTTAGCCCTAGTGCAGGAATAGCAGGGATGAGAGCCGTCTGAGCCCACATCCATTTACTCTAACCCTACCAGTAAGGGGGGGGGGATACCCTTTAAACGTAAGATTTATTGGCCCACTAACTCCTTGGCCTCAGTCCGTGGCCTGCCAACGAAAGAGCCACTTGAATTATTCAGCGAACACCATATGTACCTGGAGAACGGAGGAGCCCACAGTCAGCTTCGTGCCAAAGGCTCTGCTGGAGGGAAATATGATTTCATTGCAGAAATCTCCTGGTAAAGTTGTCAGAACGTTGGGCAAAAATAACGGACTGATGCTTTTGGACATGGAATAAACAAAGTTAAAAGGGGACATATTCTTTACTTAAGGTATTGTTTAAGAAGGCAAGGTAATGTGGTCAGAAGACAGTATGTGTATTTCATATGCAGATTTTGTACAACTACAGATACAGACAGGGCAAATTTTTATTTTTGGGAGAAAGTTTGAAACTTAAAAAAATTACTTCATTCCAAATCAGAACAAAAAGTGCAAATTAGAAAGCTATGCGAAGAAAAAAAAAATCCAGATGTCTCAGTGTAGGAGTAAAGAGTTGCTCAATTATTTAGACAAACTGAAACTATTCGTGTTTCATATTACTTGGTGTGGTACTCGATAACTCTTCAGTTGGATTCTCTCCACCATGAAAATCCCATTTTTCTAGGGAGATAAATTTTTGGCCCTGCTGTGATGTGAAGCTGACCCTTGAACTCGGGAGCAGGCATCTGCGTGAACCGTGAACAGTCCCAGCCTGCGTCTGCAGGCGAATGCATTTCTCTGTCAGATCAAGACGTTGCTGCGCATGGCTCCACTATATCGAGTAACGGTGCCGTATACAAATACGGGATCATTACTGTAAACGGGCAACTACTGTGTTGTGGCACAGGGAGCAAAACAAATTCACCTTCGTTTTAGGAGCTGGCTTAATGCTGCTCTCGCTGCCTGATCTGTAATCATGACTGAGCAGGGCGAGAGCAGTGAATCCCTCTTTGTTGGTACGAAGGTTTAAAGCGAGCATCCCTAGGGTCTCTTTTTCTCACCACACCCCTTTTTATTTCTTTTCGTTCCTCAAACAAAGAAAATAAACACTTTGTGAAAATGTGGCAGTGCTGCTCGTGGGATACATCAAGCACGTTTATTTAAGGCCCAGCTCTGTGAAATAAACCCAGAGCCAGTGGGAATAGATTTCCTTTGGCTGCATACTGTGTGCGCGGTCTCGGGGATGTGAGTTCTGCAAAGCGTGTCTGGGATGGAGTGGTGTGTTACGGGCAAGACGCCTGTTGCGTTAGAAGCGCTCAGAGTCGTGCCCTGACTTCTGCCGGAGCTCGTGCTTGCTGAGCACAAGCCGTGTGGGCCGGTGCAGGCAGGCACAGCCCGGTTCGCTCGAGATCTGCCCTGGGGGCTTTGCCAAGTTATAAAGGTTGTAGGTGTACAAAAGACAGGTACTTATCGAAGACGATTTGAAAAGTTTGAAAGACTGTACGTGGAGGAGTGGGAGGGGATGTGGCAAAGGCTATTCCAGATGCCTGTGGAGGACAAAGATTTCTTGCTAGGAAAGGCTGATATTTCAGACAGCATATACTCCAAAAAGGCAGAGTCACATGTATAACGGAGGCAGATGATTTAGTCAAATCTTCAAGAAAGAGGTAACTTTGAACTTTGCTAGCAATTTGTATAAGATCTAGAAAAATCTCTAGAAAAAACCCACAATGGGACTTCCAGGCTGGCAGAAGCAGGGTGGAGTGAGAGCTTCAGGATCTCTTTCTTTTGGCAGGAGTACACAGGTTTCTGGGTAAATCAGTCTGAGCAGAGTCAGCTGTGTGTGCTTTGCCTTCTACAAACCTGGCCAGCCTCAAGGAAAACAGTTGAGTGGCTCTGTAATCTAAGCTGGCATTGCTCAGCACTTTCTCGACACTGGCTCCAAGAGGAGGTTTTTTCCTAACTCCGTTTGCACGGACTCCAGTAATTTGGATGACTGTTCTCCCCAACTGTAGTGTGGTATGGTATAGTATTTTGAGAGACAAAATTGAGAAGGGAGAGGGGAGGATAAAGCTGAGAATACCGTGTCATGTTTGAAAAAGATGAAATATATGGATGGCAATCAATTGCTGATATTCATCTTCAGGTATGCCATCACTTTTTGCCACCTTTGATTTCATAGGGCCCCTTCGGCTCAACAGCTGGCATTGTAGTCTTACATTGCAGCTAAACATTTATTTTGTGTAGCATCTGTAGGCTTAGTGAACACTATGAAAAATGTTGCATGAGACTGTCCATTTTGCTTTTCAGCTAAGTTGCTGCAGCTGTTTTGTAGAACTGGGTGCCTTTGTTGAAATCTTGATTAATTCCATTCTGCTGTTGTCAAAGTTGGTGTGTAGGAGTGAGTTTTAATCTTTGTACTCAAATATTTGAATAAAATTTCTTTTTGAACATGCTTTGTATCATGTCAAGGTGAAAATTTGAGTATGCTCGTATTCAGCAGTCTCAAAACAGAGAAGAACAAGTTTAAGGATTTTGCTAAAATCCCATTGAATGCAGTGAGACTTAGACACGCATATACGTGTAATTAAATGTGAGAACGTTATTCAGGTAAGACACAGAAACAATACCATGTAGTCTGTGTGAATAATCACAAAGGAACAACGCAGATCTCATTTGAAGTACCGAGTGTCGTACATTGTTGAGAAATAGTGTCTGCATCCGAACACACAGTATGCTGAAGGAAGGCATGGTCTGTTGGCTGAACTTGCGAACAGGGAAGGACGTTTATTTTGCTGAGTAAAATACTTCTTTTAGATTACTTCCTTAGGTCTATTGTGTTAGTAGAAGTCAGTCAGAGTTTACCTGTGCTAAAGAGTGACTGCTGTGCCACTACAACAATAAAGAGTGTAAAATCTAAGCAGAATAGAGTTGACAGCCATATATTCTTTAAATAATGCCAGGTAGAACACAATTCAGAGTGTACGGCCACGGCTGAGTTGAGGAGTTGTACAGGATCCCTTGTTTCCATTTGCCTGATGTGTGTATGTGTCAGGCAGCTGCGTGTTTAAGTTCCTCCAAGTTTTTGGGGTTTTGTTTTATTTCTTTGGCCCTTGTGTGTTTATAAATTGTGATGCCGCTGTTAATGATATAATGGCCTACTTTATTTCTTAAAGATTCAGAAGTCATTTGCTCAAACAGGTCTGCCTTGCTCTGGAGTCGGAGACTCTCCTCTTGCCGAACTGCCTGTTACCGATGCGGAAGAGGATTGCAGGAGGTTTCCTCTTGGTGATACGAGTTGAATGTAATTAGGATCCAGGTTTACTTCTGCCTATCGCACTACATATTTTAGAAACCGTCATTATCAGTGTCCTTATGTGTGGTGCTTACGAAAGGTTGATTTGCAGGAGTGCTCAGCACTCCAGTAGCTGCTGAAATCAATGAAGGCCGTGCTTCGTTAGATAAAGCGCTCTGCAGAGCTAAGTTGTCCAAAAAATCAAATCTTAGGTGTTTCCTAATGGGTGCTTAAAATTAGCAGATGTTTTTTTGGCCTGAACGTGTCAGGACTGTTGTTGCCACCTATAAAAAGGGAATAGTGAAATACCTTTATCTGGCTAAACAGCTGTAAAATAGGTCATTGATATTTGTTGAGCATCTGATACTGTAGTGAGAAGCTGTATAAAAAAGCCCTTGAGGAAATGAATAATAGTGCATTCAGAGGAGGGTGTGAATGGAGTGTAAGTAAACAAGTTTTAGATGCACATGTTGGACAAAGAGGAGAAAACAAGATCCTGAGTGGCTGCTCATTAGCTGAATACCTTCCATTCTGCACAGGGAAATAAGACCATGCGATCGTGTAATTAAAGATTGTATCATGACTCATATGCACAAGAGGGCTGAATTAAGGTGGTGGTTGCAGCCTTAATCTTGGCCTTTAATAACTTCCAAGTCCTTGACTTCATAACCTCAATAGCATTCCTTTAATGTAGTTTTTTGTGTGTAATTTAAATCAACAGCACCTGAAAAGGAACCTTCTGTTTATCAATGTTATTGTTAACAAATGATTTTGGAATGAAAAATCAAAGCAATCTCTTTGCTACAGAAGCGCTTTTATAAAACATATCTCAAGCAGACAGCAACTTGCTTTTCTATTGTTTTGCCTTCATCTGTAATCACCACGCCGCGTCCTGCAGCCTGGTACAGCATTTCATCTTCAGTCTGTTGCACAACCTTTTTTGCACAACACTGAACCACTTTGTTTGCAGATTCCAGAGAGATGCGGGAGGCAATGGATTGTAATTTTATGAAAACAAAGCAAACAAAATAAGATTAAACATTTCTGCAGAGGTCTTGTGATTTGAAGGAATTGCTGGGCTTAGTGGATGGGCTGCTGCACCCACCGTAGTTGACTTCATGGCTCTCTTCACCAGTCCCTTGTGTCCTAAAGTATCATAATTTCCACCGTTTGAGAATCCTTTTCTCTTTCACATTGCACTTAATACCTGCCTTTCTTTCTCCCTGGTGGTGTTTTAAGATTGTTTGCAATTTTTTCCCCTGGATAAATGCTTTTGAGGAACTAATGGTGCAATCAGAAGAATACACAGTGCATTTAACTATCTTATCTGGAGGGAAATTGAATGACTATTATAAACATCTCCTTTTATTTTCTGATATTGAAAGATTGCAGGAACGAGTCAGTGCATTGTTTTCAGACCTTTACATCTTGTTACTGCCAGAACTAAAATTAAGAAACGCGGGTGAGAGATATTTAAGTCTTAAGGCGTTTTGATCCATCAGCTATAAAAATTCTTCCCAAATGTAGCAGAAAACACAGTATGAGTCGATAAAGACTGTCAAGGTGTGATAGCAAATTTGGTACCCTCAGACTGACATAGTTTCCTCATTCTGAGAGGGGTTTGGGTCAGTTTGTGCAGCTGTCTGGGTGTTGCTCTACTGGATTCCCAGCTAACGATACGCAGTGCGTGCTGCTAACGAAGCTGCATATTTTTCTCAGCTGTACTCTCTAGGCATCTTAATTTCTTTCAAGCTAAACTTTTGTAACGCATTTTCTCAGCGATATGGAGGTGGTGGTTTTGTCTGTGTTTCTGTTTGTGTGCTTTTTCGTAGGAAGCCCTTTGGCTGCTTCTCGCTTCTCCTCCCGTACCGTCGCTGGCCGAGGAGGCGCTTCTGCAGCTGACAGCCGGTGCTGAGTCTGGGTTGCAGTTGTGTCCATAACCTGGAAGGAATTTCCAATCAACTTTTGTAGCTAGTGAAAATGTATTTTCTTTTTACCCCCTTAATTGGCCTCTTCCTTCTGCACTAGTGCTCCTGATGAAATGTGAATTGCTTGTACCTTGAAAATAGGCAAAAGGCTCCAGAAGTTCCTTTCTTACAGTTCTATTGACAAGGATGCTTGGATGTCGGAATAGCGGACAGGGGCAAACCGGGAGATTCAAGCTTGCTTTCCGAACGATTTGTGTTTTAAGTGGAGCATTACATTGACGCTTCATGACTGTTTAATAATTTGGGGGTTTTAAAAGTGTCTTATTTCTTTATACTTAATTTTATTGTTGGAGTGAAGGATAAATTGTTGGGCTCTGATAAAGCTGTCGTGGACTTTAGCAAGAACCTAAGGAGCAAATAATTGGAATATAGTTGTAGACTGATGCAGTTGTTATTTGGTTTTGCTAGCCCACCGCAGTAATATACTTTGGTCTTTAATAATCAGTTTTTAAAAGTTGCACTTTACTGGGGTCATGTTCAGCGTGAATTCAGAAAGTAAGTTCTTGCAACACTGGAATCACAAGGATAATCCACAGGGATGGCTTGGAAAGATCAAGGCTTGAAATTCCTGAGCAGCGCCTGAAATGTTCATCCAGATAAGTGCCTGCAGTGCATTTGCTACACAGTGCATTTACAGCGTTGCTTTTCGTCGAGTTTTCCTATAGGGAAGTCCTGTGATATGGGGTGGAACAGAGTTCCTGTTGTTTGCATGGAGTTTTCAGTCGTCGTCGGGAGGGGGGCTGGAGGGCAGGGGCCGGAGGAAAGGGCAGCAGCGGTGGACTGCCTCTCGGGTGAGATTCATGGGGGTCAAGTGTGTACCCCGCAAAGCAGTGTGTAGCACTGCTCGGCTGCCATCGGGGAGCTGATTTATAATTAATGAGCTGTCATTTACATAGCAAGAAGATGGGCTCTCCTGAAATAAATCAGGCATAGCTCCCTGAAAGCTTAACACTTGATGAGAATGCGACGTGTCCTTCAGGCCTCCTACCTCGAGAAATTATCTGATGTACCCACGGAGGCGGCTTCTCCTCCCCTCACCAAATGCAAGGCTTGGATTGAAATTGTTAATTTTAATTGGAGCTGAGATGATTGCAGTGCCACCCCATCAGGCTTCAGCAGCCCTCCTGCTCGCTGACGTCGCGGCAGGAGCCTGTTCAGCATGGGCGGCTCTTCTCCGCTATGGCACGTACAGTGGTATCAGGTTGATTAATGTGCCCAATAGAAATAAAACAAATGGAAATTTTTTTAGATTATACAGTACACTCATAAATATTAATGCACTTTTGTATTGAATTGCATGTAATTACATATTTATACATTTAAGTCACCTTCCTGATACACTTAAGGCACTTTACTGATGAAAGATATCTCTGAATAACATGGTTTTAAACCATGCCTAATATGTTTGTAGGATTTATTTAATAATGTGTGGGCTTGTATGCTGGCAGGAGAGGAGAAAAACCTCCATTAAAGTCTGAATGTGTTGTTCAAGGGTCTGCTACTTAGTTGGAATCGACTCCGTGGGTAGCTGCTGAAAAATACGTCTCGACATGAAATATTACTACATCTCCTTATCTATGTAGATAAGGTCTGTGCAGTCCTGTCACCTTAGAGTAATTACAGCTTATTACTCTAATCATGATGATGCCTGAAGTCTGTAATTAAGATTGTGCTGGCTAATGTACTAGCACACGGCATGGTACAGCTATTGTCCTATCTAAACAACAGAAAGATAAAAATTGGATGAGGGAGAAAGGGCAGAGAGTGGGGAAGTGATTTATGCAGGGCCATGGTTCCCAGCCAAGCGCCGCCTCCGCCGAACCCAGCAGCTTCAGAGAGGGCAGGATCCGCGCACGTCCTCCACGGCCTCGCGCGCCGTGCTGCTGTACCGACGGTGTGTCCGCAACAACCCCGGGCAGTTTGCACACTCAAACATGAGGATCGACACCCCGCGCGATCTCTATTCAAGCTAGTTTTAATGCATCCTATCCACTTGTGTCTAAGCTTTTATTCTTTTAACATGGCCTGTTGCAGTCCAATCTGCAGATGAAGAATTGAATATCTATTTTTATATATATATATATATATTAAGGCCAAATAGTATATCTGTTGAAAGCAATGAGAGGTTCTACCATACAATTCAATAATACAGGGTTTTGACCCACAGCACTCTGTAATTTTCTCTGCAGTGATGTCAGCTGGTGAAAAAACAGATGGTTGTTTTGGAGGTTCCTGTTTGGAGGTTCATGGTTGTCTAATCACCAGTCTTTATGACTAAATTTCAGAGTGAGCCCACCTACCAAACTGGATTTAAGGCCCACTTTCACAATTTGCAGAATATGAAGCTCCCTCTCCTTTCTTTGGTTGTGAGCAGAAGAGGCACCTTATTTTTGGAGATTTCTGCAAATAGTTCCTTCTGTCTTGGAAGACGCATTTTCATAGAGTTTGCAGAAGGCTTTGCGAAGCTGCAGCTCACCTTTCCTGTAGGTGTATATGCAGATTCTTTCTTCTCAATTCTGACATGAGCTAAACTTTGGTTTAGGTGTATCTTGACAATTCATGAAACTTTATGATGTTGACTAGAACACGGGCTTCTTCTGGAGGAGGTTATCCCAGATATGCCCGTAGTGATCTGCAAAATTTGACCCATCTTACACCCTCCTGAAAGCTATTGGGAGCTAGTAATTTCTTGATGGCAGTGCTAGCCCTGTTAGACATTTTATAGGTTTCTGGAAGCCTGCCACTGTTTTGTTTAGATCCCTAGCTGAGGAGGGAAAAAAAAAATCCCACAAAAGCTATTTAGTCATTAGGAGAATATTCCTTTTCCAGAAAGTTTCCCTTTCTTCCCTCCTTCAACCTTTCACATTTAGAGTGAATCCTCTTGTTAGCATTTCCATCTACAAATACACGCTCTGTGTTTTAACGGGAGTCCTGTGCTGGTATAATGTGCCATTCATAAAGCACTGGGGTTTTTGATACGGATCTGAAAAAATAAAGATTTATGTTTATCATTAGCAGCACGATGATATTTATCTTAAGGCATAAATCTGTTCTATGGTAAAATATCTCAGTGTTTCAGTGGAGCGCATTGAATAAGTAATTCTGGTGCTTTTCTGCTGTGTTGAAGTTTCTCTGCGGGAATGGCAGCGTCACTCGGTTTTCCAGTTAAATTCACACAGTGTAGCTGCATAAGTGCAGGAATTGCTATGCGAGGTGCTCTGCGTTTGTTATCCAGGAGGTCGACGTGTATTTGTAGTTGCTATTTTATGAAGCTATTGATGGTGAGAATTGGTGAAATAGTAACCTTAATATATGACACCTGAGCATTTGCCGTCGTGTGTTTGTGGCATATATCTGAATCTAAAACCTTCCTGGGAAAGGAGACAGAAGGTGTGCTTAGGAAAGTGATTCTTCTTGCTTTATTTTACCTTGGGCTTGCTCCGTAGGATCTCTCAGCTTGAGAACAGTGCTATTCACGAGGAGATCTCAAAGCGTGTTATGATGATCAGTCCTACTACTGCCTCTTTTTTTAATAGCTAGAGAAACCAGAGGAGAGAGACATGATGTTCTTAAAATACTGATCCCGCTTTAAAACGAAGGGTGCTAAAGATATTTTTTTTCATGAGCTTGGATAAAGCTCCTAACTTTTCTGATAGGAGTAACACTGTGGGAAGGAAAGCTTAGGGTATTTCCATGGTGTCTTAGGTGAAGAAAAGTTAGAAAAAGTGTCTTACAGCTTCTGTTCCATACTCCTTTCTCTAACGCTTGTAAAATGATTCCTTTTATTAAATATCAAATTTGAACGTTGACTGTCTTCTAATTAATGTTCTCATTGGTTTTAGTTATGAATTTTGTGAAGCTCTTGTGTTTTAGATGGGCGTTTAGGCAGCATTCTTTAATTAAAGCCCAACTGATTTTTGCCTTTAGGCATGGGTGGTTTTTTTGCATTAAAAGGTGGCATAATTTGAATTATATTCTCCTGAACCTCAATCTTTTTGTGACACGGCGACCAACAGCCCAATTTCTTTCCTGCTGTCGGTTGTAATTTGAAGTGACAATAAACAGAAGCATGAAGGCTTACAAGATGATATAGTACTTGATGGTAGGGCATGGAGAGCTTTTGGTCGAAACAGCCAGGCATGTTAGTAAAGCAGGCTTAAAGTATTACACTATTTAAGTAATATCCCCCTTATGTGGAAATACTGCACTCCTACGTATGGAGTTCTTGGAGTAGATGTGACTTAGCAAGTTGTATTTATTAGATGCCCAATATGCACTGTAGTTTTCACCTTTCCAATAGCCTTTAATTCTTCTCTCCCAGTGACCTTCCAGCCTCCTCTTCCTCTGCCTTTAATTTTGTGTTGAGGGAGAATTTTTTTTCAAGTAGTATTTATTTGAAACAAAAATGGGAATTGTGTGGTGCAGGTTTTCAGTAAGAAAATACAGTAGCCATAGGCTAAGTGGCAAAACTGGTGTTTGTTACAAGACTTGAATGTTTTTTATAGACGAACATTGATTCTGAGGTTTAAAGAAGGGTCAGTAACAAAGTTTTCAAATACAAGCTGCCTTTTTTTTTTCTTTTTTTCTTCACTTTCCCCACCCCCCTGAGATTTGGAAACCTTCGGCGTAGATCAGGCTTGAGGGAAACATCCACTGAAGCCAATTGAGATTCATTGGCTTTAACTGGATCTAGGTCAGCTCTTGCCTTGTCCTGTCGCATACAAGAAATAATACAAATAAATGTGAAAAGCCAAGCCTTGCTTAAATCAAAGACGATTGTTTATTTAAACATTATAAACATATTCTGTCTTCTAAATGCGTGCTTACTTGATATACGAGATGCGTTTGAGAATTATGAGGTTGATGGTATGAAAGCTAAAGAAGTACATGTCTGCTTCTGTGCACTTGCTTCATCTTACAGATTTTATTTTGCATTCGCCTATCTCTTGGTTACGTGGACACCAGTGAGGACTGCTTTCTCCTTTTCTGGTGACGGTAGCATTGCCTTGAGAATGCTTTGCAGGTCACCTAGAATTGCTGCTTAAAGAGGGTGACTAAATCAGAGCCGTATCTTAACCACTGTGTTTTTCTTCTCTTCCTTCCCCCACTCCCTCCCTCTGCAGAAGGACATAGCTCTGAAACCTCAGGAACGTGTGGAGAAGCGACAGAACCCACTAGCCAAGAAGAAACGGGAAGCACTTACCAATGGGCTGTCATATCTTCCGAAAAAGAACAGACTTCACCACCACCAGTACAGCTCCGACCGAGAAAATGATCGTAATCTTTGTCAGCACCTTGGGAAAAGGAAGAAAATACCGAAGGGCCTCAGACAGGTGGGAGAGGAGTTGCCTGCTGCGGGGAGGGAGGGCTTTGGCTGTTGGCACATGGTATGGAGAAGTGGATCTCTCATTTCGTGGGATCACTTTTTTTAACCGCTTCCTAGTTGTTTTATTCTTGGGCTCTCGGATGCCGCTTGGTACCGTGTCCTGGTACCAGCAGAGATTAATTGAGTGGGAAAGCAAGCAGCGTATTGATGCTAGAGCTGAGTTGATTAATAAATGCGCAGAGGTTGGAAGAGCATTCCATAGGCTGGCTGCGAGACTGTCAGGGCAAACAAATGTGGTCTCTCTATTACACTGTTAGGCCAACTTTGTGCTATAAATATGCCTCCGTGTCTTTAGACTTTGTACACAGAAGCATAAGACCCCCTTGAACATCAAGGGCAAGGTGAGGTAATTGCGAGAGAGGCAGCTGTTAATCAAGACAAAGCTCTAAGACTGATTCTATGTGAGGAGCTCATTTGCAGGATGTCAGTGGTACTGGTGTGTGCTCTTTTGGGTGACTAATCACCTACCCGTAAGCAAGAACTCCTTGCCTTCCCCACACCGGTGTTCCCTTACTGCCATAGCTGTGGCGCACGTGTGACAGAAGGGAGCAGATAGCATCCCGGGTGGCAAAGCTTCAGGCTGGAAACCTTGGACTCCTGTTCAGGGCTGCGCAGTGTTCTGTTTCTTGTTTTTAAAAAAGAAGAACGCATGACAAGTGTGACTTCTCTGGTGAGCAGGATGCAGAAAAATGAGCCACGTTTTGCTTTTTTTGAATAAATCTCCCCTGTATGTTTGTTACATATAAAAGGCTGAATTACAGCTGGGCGTTTTAAGTACAGTACGTGCCTGTAAGATCATTTGGCTCACTGTCTGTAAAACTGAAATCTAATGTAACAGTAAAGAGGTCAGTTTTGACCTAAATTTGAGTGATATTTGACTCTCTAACCAAAATTGATATGTCTAATGGAGATGGTTGATATGAATGAGTCTTCATCCTTGTTTGGTGCAAATCAAACATTGCTTTGCAGAGAAACTTTTAGAAAATAGTGAGAATTCACTGCTTCTCATTTTGTGAGCTCAGGGAAATGGAAGGAACATTGAAGATGACAAGTATATTGAGTTGTATTCAATTTTTATGTTCAGAGTTGAAACAGTGGGTAAAAAGTATGTTTTCATGATTATTTTTAAGCCTACACTGTATATAGAAATAAGAGATTATACAGTGCTTCAGAAAAGCAAACAAATTGTAAAATGCCTATTCCACACTACCGCACCCATTAAAGGTATTTCTTCTAATTTAATTTCACTTTGTATTTCGAGGGGAGTGGGGAAACTCTCCAGGATAGTTGATGCAATGGTTGTTGTAAGCAGATGTTGCAGGTTGCTGTGTTTCCTTGACTGTTTTCTGTGTTCACCTACGTAGTCTTCACTGTTCCTATTTAGTATGTCAAATGGTAAATGTATCTGCTCTGTGCAGTACGAACCGGCCTCCGTAAAAGCTGACTTTTTGCACTATTTGATTCCCCTGGCATAGCCTACTGTCAGGTGAAACCTTTCTGCCCGGTACTTAAGCTATGAAGGAATCGGCCTCCCTGCTGATGGAGGTTATTTGTGAGGTTATGTTTTTAGGAATAAATATACGCTGGCTTGGAAGGTACTGAGTTGACAAATGTCATGGAAAATGGTTTTCCTTTTAGCTGATAAATCTGAGTACTCTGCTTAATTCCTGAGGGATAAGGCTGAGAGGAAATAAAGTATCTTGCTCAATATAAATTTAATACATTTGGTAGGGGTATAGCTCCTTAGATAAGAACATTTTAGTCTCATGAACAGTTTAGGTGCTGACAAATCCAAGTGGCTTTGGCACTTAGACGTGGAAAAAAGATGTCATGGAAAAGACTACAAAGCTTATTTGAAAAGATGTGCCCACAACCTTTATATATAGTATTTCTGGTAAACGTTTTCTGTCTCCTTTCAAGACTAATGGTGAAGACCTCCAAAAGAGGAGGGGAATGATAAGTTGTGAGAATGGTTTTCTCTGATCATGCAACACTGTTCCTCCTGGAGTGACTCTTGGCTGCACACTTTGGGTTTGTTTCCCCACCCAGCTCCATCCCACTGAATTCCTGGGCTCTCGATGGCGAGTAAAGCTGCTTGTCAACCTTCTCAGGTGACAGCAAGCACTGTGTTTTGTGCTTGGCAAATTAGGAGGGTTAAAGCCAATTAAAGTTCAGTATGCTTCTGGATACGGTGTCTTTGCTATATTAGGGCTATATATTTTATACGTAAGCGATGTATCTTGCCCCTGTTGTCCCTGGAGGAATCCGGAATTGTCACAGTTGGACGGCAGGATGCAATCTCAGTGCTGGCCTGAGACCTCGGCTGCGGTCTGTCCCTGTTGGGAAATGTTTTATACCCGGAGATCTTGTTCGTTGTTTTACCAGCAGTTAACAGGCCTGTCGGATATGCCTCTCTGTGAAATCTGTTATCTGCTGGAAGTAACTCTCACGTGCAGGATTTACAGTATGAAGCTCCCTTGTCAAACAGATTTAGTTGAAGTCAGCTATTGGAAGGACTGCTAATTAGTTTTCAGAAAAAATCCTTGCAGTATTCATGCAGGTATTTATCCAGCTATGCTTAAATGCCTACAGGTTTATTGAAATCCAGAAAATGTGAAACTGTAGGTTAATTAAGGCTCATATTTTACTAGCGAGAAGACTTTTGAACTCTGCTTTGTGAGCTTTTATAAATGTACTTATTAAATGCCTCAAGGAAATTTTAGTTGGCGTTAAGCAAACATAAGACTCATCAGAATATTTCTCCAGCGTTTTAAATTTAATTTCCTTTACGTTAATTGGCGATGGTGTGTTTTTATGTGTTTTCTGTAAAAATCATTTGGAAATCTTAAAGTGAACATTTTTAAACTAGTAAAAGGGTGGCAAAAATTTTTAAATAGTTTTTAATGAGTTTTTATTCCTCAAGATTCGAGCAGAGTGGGGCATACAAGGAAACAATGAGTTTTCATTGCAGAAGGAGTGTTGAGAGTATTTTCATAGCGAGAGGGAAGGATCGTTTCTCTTTATTCAGTGGGTGTGTGTTTTAGAAAGGGCAGAAGACATTGACTTTTGCTACCTTCTACCATTTCCTTCATCGTTTCCTTTATGTGTTGGGAGATTCAGACACCTTCTTACAGAAAAGGATTGTCTTTGGCGTAGTCTTCTAAGCCAGCAATCTGTGTGCTAGGCAAGTGGTATCTTAGCTGGCTTATGCATACACGAGAGCCGGCTGCTCCCGGGCTCTACCTTAACCCGCTGATTTCAAAGGCGCTTGTGGAATATCAAATCCCAATCCCAGATAGCGTGTGAGTACAAGGAAGGAGACAAACTGGTAATAAATAAGGGGCAGATGGCGAATAAGGGGAAGAAACTCATGATGGAGAGATGAATTAGGAGGTAAATTTTAATGAGATAAAGGAAAAATGAGGAAGAACAACAAAAAAAGATACGCCGCTGACTCTGGCAGTCATCAGCTACGAGCATCATAAACTACTAGCTTTAACCTTGTAGTCCATTACATGAATCAATTAAAGGGGAGGGAAGGAAGTATTGAAGCTTTTCCTTCTCAGAATTAAGTCCAGGGTCCCCTTGGCAGTCTCGCCCTGAATCTATACAGTTTAAATTTGAGACTGCTAAGGCTTTTGATGGCTGATCTGGCTGGCCACTGTCGTCCCCTGTCATCGTCAATTGTGAACATCGCGTCGTTAATTGTGTTGCAGATTTAGTTGTAGCACACTTGTCCTCTGGTGCAGAGGTGCTTCATTGCTGCAAACTTGTGGTGCAGAGGTTGAAATAACCGTTGCGTGAGCTGCATTTAATCACGCTTACAGTTAGAAATGGCTTTTGCAGGCTCTTAGACAAGCCTAGACATGACAGGTAATGAGAGCGGAGCGGGAGGTGGGTGTTAGCTGTATGGTTTGTGGTGACATTGGTTGGGGAGCTGAGCAGATGGGTTTGATTGTCACCGGCAGTGTGATTCCAGTGAGAGCTGACTGTGGTGACAAGCGATTTACAATGTGCTATTTACAGTTTGGGTTTGCAGTCTCTCAATGACATCTGAGTGCTCTTTAGCAACTGCTTTCATTACTGCTTTTCTAAGAGCTGTTAATTGAAAATGAAATTGTGGGTGGGCTTTGGGAGTGCAATAGCAGCTACAAGTATTATGTGCAACCACGGAGAACTGCTTAATTTCTTTGACTCCCAACTTGCAAATCTGTGCAGCACCAAGGGAAAAAAGGCATATACATTTGTGCAGCGTGAGGTCAGACACCTCGGAAATACTGCATACAACCTGCGCGCGCCCATAACGAGTGATAAAGGCTTGAATCTCTTTTTACATAGCTGCTGTGGTTTGGGATTGCTTTACTGGCAGCCAGTGGATTTCAGCGACTGTAAAACTGCCGAAGATCGGGAAGGAACCTGGGCTGTGAAAATAGCTGGGGCAGGGCAGTGGAGGGGTTTGCAAGCCCTGCCCGCTGCCTCGGGGCCGGCTTTGCGCTCTCGGAGGTCTGCCTCTGTGTGACTGACGTTAAAGGCAACGTTGCTACCGACTCATCGAGCGCGGGACAACCTTGCACGCCTCAGGAGTCGTACCAGCGAGGCATTGGGTCAGCAGCGGTACTGCCATGCAGTAATGGTGATAATGTTTCTTTCCATGCTGTTTGTAAAGAGAGAGGGGATTTTGATTTTATTTTTTTTTTAAATGTAATTTCAAAGTGGTTGTGCTAGCATTTGAAAATAATAGGTTTGCTGTTTGTTGCAACCTACACAGCATGGTTTGATTATGTGCAAGTGTTGCCAAAAGGTCTAAGTGACCCCAAGCAAGTGTTGGAACAGGACTTTGCAGGGGGCACTGGGTTAATGAAACTGCTCCGCACTGGTGTCGTGTCATCCAAGGGCATTGTTTATTTGGATTTCTTTGTCAATCTGCCTTATTAACAACATTTAATTTGGAAATTAAACTATGGAATGATGAAAAAATCAGATTACAGCACTGAAAATATAGAAAGGGCAGTATACAGGTGACCGTGCTGTGAGGTTACAGGACAGCATGAGTGGCTGTAATAACACAGCGGAAGATGTTTGTGTGGCAAAGGGAGATAGGTGGGCTGGGGCTTTGAGAAGCCTTTGTAGGATGGAAGAGGAGGAGCACATCTGTGCGGAAGAGGTGAAGTGGTGGGGCTCTGCGCGGGTCCAGGCTGAGCAGCGTGGTTTGTCAGAGGGGTATATGTTACACGAGGGTGTGAGTATGAAGCGATACACCCAAAGAGGGGGCCCATTGTGTCAATTAATGTCACCCGTGTCTGCTAATGTCCAACTAGGTGTTACCCAGTCTGCTATTATGCTGTTAAAACGTTGAGTGCTTTGTGCTGGCCAGTTGGTAGTTTCATCCTTGAAAGGGAATCACGCTTTATTTTGCACACATGCATGGTATGGGGATTTCTGTACGGGTGAGAGAACGCGTGTCTAAAAGCTGGGCTGCTATTCAGTTGCCCCTCGTTTCCCTCTCAGAAACCGCTGTTGGTGACAAACAGTGCTTGAATTACAAGCGTTTTGTGATTCTCAACTGCTGTTTGCTTGTGATCAGAGGCCACAGAAATCTCCAGCTGCACTTAACCCGCAGTCACCATATCCAGTGCGTCATCTGTGAAGGCACCCAGCTGCTCGAAAGCATCCAAACAACTCCTGGGCCCTGATAGTATATAATTGAGCTCACTGGGCACAGAAAAGATTGTTGTTCCCTATAGAAAGGACTGAAAAATGATGTGTTGCTTCGTGCGCCTGTTGTTCTGCGCTGCGCATCCCCCCCAGGTTTAATGAAGTTCCTGAATAGGCCCTTTGGATTCCTCGCAAACAGACACAAACCCAGGCGTATAATGTGAAATCCAGAGCCATTCACAAAACCCAGCGCGATGACAGGATGCAGCTAAGGTTTTCCGAGCGAGGCGAGGAGCTGCGCTCCGCGGCACGCCGAAGCAAACACCTGCATTCATTGATCAGCCGCTCGTAGAAGCTGCCACTTTACTGAAGATTTGCCTGCAGTGACGTGTCACAGGCAGTTCCCCCCCTTATAATCACCAGCTTCACCTGCAATTTTTCAATAAGCTATTGAATTATACCTCTCTAAATGATACACTGCAAATCCAGCGGGTCCTAATTGCTAATGATGGTTCTGAAAGACTTTCATTTGACTGTAATTAGGTTTGCAAGCAATCAGCTGCCCTTATCAGAATTGAAAACACATATAATGTAAAATACGGGCTGGTGGGAATGTAACGTTTTCTTAAAAGGAGGAGGGAAGAGGAAGATGTTTTATTAGCAGAAGCTGTGACATATTTTAACACCTTGAAAACATCATGTGTGAAATTAATTCTGTTCAGTATTACACCATCTGGCAATGTTATTGTTCTGTATATATTGCCATGTAAAGGGCGCTTTTTTTGTCTGGGTACGAGCCTGTGTTTGAAATAGTAATCATGAGTCAAATTGATTACTAAGGATGTTATCCCTGCTAGATAGGTTAGAAATACATGTTGGGAAATCCCAAGGACTCAAAATGGCTTCCCCACGGAGAGCTTCGCTTGCAGGGCTGATGAAATTGGAAGCAAAGGGCCTTGTTTTTGCCATGCCCCTCTCCTGTGAATGAGTGTGTGTGCTCAAAGGTAAGAGAAACTCTATCCAGGTACTGTTTATTGAAGCTGAAGTAGAAAATGCCTGTATCTTACTCTCGGGACTATGATAATTGTTTAATGATATACTGCTATTTTAATCCTGGGTGTGCGTTCCTGCATTAAACCCCCGGCTTGGAGCCTCCCGTGAGAGCGAACGGGCGTTAGCAGCTCGTGTCTTCAGGCTCTGGTGTAGGCACAGAGATTCCCCCTTCAGAGATGCAGAAGAATAGAAGCTTAAAATACGGTTACAATCTGGTGTTTACCCACTCTGGCTAAAATATCGGCTGCTTGGCAGCGTGGCCGGGCTCTTAACCAGGACTCAAACGTGGGCGTTCATACCTGATGTGGTGACCGGTGTAATTATTGTGATAGTGTTACTCTGTATGGTAGAGCTTGTACAGCCAAGGCAGAGCGTGGAAGAACTTAGGTCATATCTAGAAACAGGAATAAATGGTGGGATATTGGTACCTCCCACGTTTCTCCGAAGCCGATGGTGTGAGCTGATTGCACCTGGGATGCGGCAGAAGGGCTCCTCTGCCTCCTCCGCTTTCACCTGCCATTGCTGTTGTGTCGCGGGTGATCAGGCTTGTAAGAAAATGAGCAATGTTGGCATGTTTTTATTTCCAATGCAAATTTTGCCACTGCTTTGCGATCTGCCCTGCTACATCTCACTTCGTCTTTTGGCTCCAGTTTATGCAGCTGTGAAATGGAGTTGCCAGCGAGATGTCACCACCCTGTCACCAGACCAGGTAACGCTGCTGGGAGAAAGTGCCCCTGTGTGCACCGCTCACCCGCTCCATCCCGTGTAACAGAAACTCCCAGCAAATTCCCAACTGAAAAAAGATTAGAACCGGTGGCTTTTGGGTTAACCTAATTATGTTAATCAAGTAGATATCTTGAGAATAATAGTAAAAAAAATTTACTGTGTATGGAGCAGTTATTGTCTCCCAGGATTATCTTTTTTCTCTTAATGTTGGCACCCTACTTTAATTGAAAACTTAAATGATTATTAAAGATGCTGTGTTGGGAAGTGAACGATATTTTAAATGTGCAATGCAATCAATTGCTGTCTTAAAAGTTCCTAAGCATGTTACCAATAAGGAATTAAGCAAGAAATTAATTTCGACTGAGGCTGCTTGGAGATAAATTAAGCTCTATCTTAAGTGATATAAGACAGTATAATAAAGTGACCGTATTCAATTAAAAAAAAAAAAATCTCCCGGCACTTTTAAAAATATTTTTTGTATTCTACAAGTAACTTAAATCTAAGCCAAGACTTCTGACCTATAGGTTTGCCTGTGTTTTAACTGGAAGCATAGCAGTTCATCCTCAAATTTTCTATAAAAAATTGAAGTGTTGGAGCTACATTATTTAATTCTTCTTTTTTCCTCCACGAACTCTGTATTCACAAAGCGAGGAGGTGTAAGAAGGATGTATTTAAATGTGGCTGTAGCACT
The DNA here is from genome assembly GCA_017639485.1 of Pluvialis apricaria. Lineage (NCBI taxonomy): Eukaryota > Metazoa > Chordata > Aves > Charadriiformes > Charadriidae > Pluvialis > Pluvialis apricaria. Next base: position 11,073,709 of record CM030024.1, read on the forward strand.
TGCGGGCGTGCGGCATGGTTCTGGCGCAGGGTGGGTCAGCGGGCGCGCGGGGAGCAGGGCTCCGTGCGCTGGTGCGGTTCCCACTGGGCGACCCGGGCGGGCACGGGGATGCTGTGATACCCCGCTGTGGGGTGGGAAGAGCCCTGCGAGCGGGAGAGCAGCCTCGGAGCATCTCAGCCTGTGTGGCGCTTGGACTCAGGCTTTTGTAACCTTAGGTCCAGCTCCTGAGTGCCATAACTCCATGGATTCAGGGGCACAGACCTAGGCTGCGTGCTTGAAAAATGCATGGGGACGCTTTTAAAGTGTCAGCGAACAACATTTAGAGGAACCGTTCCCCTAGTGAGGAGTGCAGATGGCTCCAGGGTTTGGCCCTTCCACAGGGAAGATGACAGGCGGCAAAAAGAGGCAATTCCTTGAATTCAGTAAGTAGGGTATTTTCCTGTCCCTTTGTAAACTGAAGGCAGTGCTCCTGCTTTTGTAGCTGCCCGGTTACAGCCCCTCTGGAGAGGGGGGAGGCTGTGATTCCCCTCGGTCGGAACAGCTGCATTTTTGGCTGAGGTTTATTAGAAGCGGAAAGTAAATGGCGGCGTGAGTGGCAGTGTTACTGCATCCCGGTAAGCTAAAGCAGTGTGAGATTCAGGTACTGAGCTCGCACCATTGCTTTCATGGTTTGCAGTGCTTTGTGGTGCCGGTGGGGAGGTTTTGAGCCTTCCCTGGATTTAGCCTGGCAGTGGCCGTGGAGGGGCAGCTCTGGCCAGCCCCAGAGGCCACCTGCGTCCCCAGAGGCTTCACACTCCCACCATGGTGGCACCGCGTTGCTGAAAGAAGTGTGTGTGTGTGTGTGTTGCTAAACTTTCTGCTATTTATTTCATTTCAGCAAAAACAACCTGTGCATAAAGCTCAGGAAACCTATTGATAATCTTCCTCATTCCTCAGGAGGTTATTCTATACTTTGGTTTCACAAGTTGGAATGTTGCATGTCTGTAAAATTAAGATATCTTAAATTTTGTTTGTCCCCAAACCCACTGAAATGGAACAAATTTTTAAATATAAGTCCCCATTTCCTATATTTAACCCTTTTTCATAGTCTATGAACTCTATTCACTTGTAAAGCCTCCTTTGTTATTAGCAGAAGTGTGACATAGCTTTATTTTTTATACTGAGGTTGCTGTACTCTTGAATAATTCATAGGGCTATTTTGAATCGGTTGCATTGCCAGTTAAAGAACACAGTATGGCCATTACTACACAAGGCCATGACTCCTAAAACAGATAAAACAAACTTGTCTTCCTGCCCTGACCTTTCTCTGGAACAATTTTCTCTGCTCAATATTAAAATACAGTGAGTTTATGTCAGCGAAAATGAAAGAGTTGCCCTTAAGTAAAAGTTAGTGTTGCTAAAAGAAAAAAATATTTTACTAGAAGATCAACTGCAAAAGTTACTGTGGTTTTGCATTTCCAGTGCTGTCGCAAGTTTGCCTCTGATATCGGCAACGCCATACAGGCTGTGAAAAAATGTACGCTCCTGATGCTTCTAATTAATAAATGCATTCTAATGCGTTTTTTAATAGCGTAAGATGAGTTTCAAATTTATCCTTTTGTATTGGGTCGTCTATTGGAAAGATTATTCAAATGTGTCACTGTAAGGTGAATGGACTTTTCTTGAAGAAGTCCTAAACTTACACCAAAGTCCACCCTTACTCGGGAAAGTGCACGAGCCTGTTCTTAGCCGTAGCTGCTTTCCTGAGCGCTGTTTTCTGTGAGCAGTTGTAGTGACCCGTTTTCAAGGAAATTGAATGCTCCGCTTTCTCCAATTAAGGAAGGATTGCTAATACAGTTTAATCACAGTTCCTTCCAGTATGGAAGACACCAAAAGAATGTTGTCTCTGTAGTCCAACAAAATGAAGACCTAGAAATAGAACGATAGCCTTTCTAGATCTGTCTGTGAATGTACAGGAGGCATAAGCTCCATTTTAGGTAAAGGAAAAGTTTGGCAAAAGATGACGTGGGTGTAAACTGGTGTAATGCAGATGTTAGCTGGAAGTTAAGCTTTCAACCCAAAGCCTAGTGAGACCCTGCAAGAAATTGAGGGAGGACAAAGCAGGAAAATAAGTGTTTTGCAGGCCCAACTTGATTTAGGTTATGTAAAAAGAAAAAAAGCTATATGCCATTAAAGTCTCTTGCAGCAGAGAGCTTAATCACTGCCCTCAAAGTTCCCGTGTACTGTCTGCCCGTTGCCATTACAAACAGACGCAGGAACCCGCATGCTTGAGAAAGAAGAGTCGAGTTCAAAGAACCACCGAGTTCCCTCTCATAGAGCTCTCCTGCATAAGCAGAGAAACAGGAGCGAGAAAAACCCAAGTTTGCTCATGAAATGCAGTCAGGCCTAAGCCCAGCTCACCCTGCGCACCCTCCCCCAGTCTCGCAAGGCTAAAGCAGTCCTTAAATGAATAAAAACAGTGAAGTTGAGAATGGGTGTAGAACTGGAAACTGATGTTTATTACTCTTTCTTTGAGACATTTCAGGTTGGCTTTGTCTAAGTATTTTAATAAAAATATTTTAATCATAAAGCAGGTGGATTTTATCCTAGCCATATAAAGCAGCAAACATTTGGGGCATTAAAATTTTCCATGGTGCTCTTTTATTTTGCCGACTACACTCAATATTTCCTTCTGAACAGGTTGTACTCTGATCTAGCTGAACAAAAAAATCTTCTACTTTTATTTCTAAAAGTAAAAATCAAGTGCCCAAAGCAGGCAGAGGGTTAATAAAAATGGAAATTCTGTTAAAATTACTAATCAATCTGTTTAATGTTTTATAGTCTCCCCTCCCCCTAACACATGTTCTTCTCTTGTAAAGCACCTTATAGCTTCCTGCTTGTTTACCGGCTTTTAGCAAGTCAAGCAGCTTTCAAATTGCTTTGATGTTAATTATAGAACTTGTTCAATAGGGCTTGCCAGGTGAAGGAAAATAGCTCATACGTTTAAGAAAATAAATAAATATACAGACAAGTGCTTGGTGCTTTGGTTCTGAAGAAGGAAATGACAAGATACTGATGACTTAGTGTTGTGTTGTCAAATAAAGGCTATATTTGTGTGGCATGCTGCTCTCCATTTGCGAGATTTGCTGTTCGTTGTCTTCCCTTCTCTTGATGATAGAGGGGAACGATGTGCTGAGGGCTGATCCTCGTAACTGTAAAAGGAGTTGAGTTACAATACCTCTTGTGCCAAAGTAAAAGATTCAAGAAACAGGATTTGCCTTAGCCCAAAAAAGCCGTTACTATAAACTCCCCCTTTGGATCGCGAGTTATCCTGGCTGTTCCCGTGGTTCTGCTCTGGACTCTGGTCCGGCTGAGCTGCGCTTGCTCCGGTCAATTCAAGTGGTGTTGCCTTAACGCTGTAGCTGCAGCTCAGTTTGGGGATTTACAAAAAAAACGCTCTTACAATTTGGAAAAAACTCTGGCATTCTCTGAATCAAACTGCCTCAGACTCAGACCTGAATCGGTCACCCGCTGTGAAGGCGTAAACCCCCTGCAAGCGAGCGTTTGGTAGCGGTGCCGGGGTGGGAACGGAGGATGGACCGCTCCCCTCCGGCTGTGGCTGGGCGCTCGGGGGTCTCTGGCAAGTCAGAGCCTCGTTTTCCCCTCTTCATTTTGGATGTAAATCGTGTTTAATCATAAAGAACTTCTCTACTGACTGCTAATCAAGCCATAAGGCTTAATCAGAGAATTTTTGCAGTGTTTGGAGATCTTCAGGTGAAAGGTTCGGTACCTGTGTGATAGAGGAACACTGATAATTTCTAGTAGAAAGCAGCGTGGCCGTTACAGCTGGCGGTGGAGTTTGTCAAAAACAAGTGCTGGGTTGAATGACCGGAGAGTACCTGTCAGGAAGAGACGTGACAGCTTTAGCTTATTAGGGGCATTGTGTTTATAAATTAGTAGCAATACGTAGAGGGGGAAGGGTGGACGGTGTAGCATTACAAATTGCTTTTGAAAGATTTGAAGTCAGATTTGCAGTCTGATGTTTCCTATAAGAATTGCAATGTTTTCAGTGATGGAAAGATATTATTTTCAGTATTAAGGCTTGTGGTTCCAGCATTTTAAATAAACCCATGCTTCGGTGTGCAATAAATACTGAGAATGACCCCCTCAAACTTTCTTCTTCATAATAATACATTTCGATATAATTATTACTGGTGTGCTATTACTGTTGTTCAGTAGGTACCAGTGGGCGTGTTGTTTCCAGAAGCAATAAGTGGCACGGCATCTTGCATGCTCTTTGAGGGTGATCATAAAGCATTTCCTGGAGTAGAACTGTATGAGATTGTAACATCGCATCGGGGGAAAGAAACCTTACCTATCAATAGCAATGCAAGGCTGGTAATTTTAAATCTTTCTAATTTAAATCATGAAAATCTGTTTTTCATGAATAATTCAGAGATCTGATTTAGTAGAATTATTTCCAGCCCATGTATATTAAACAGCCAACCTGCTACGCCAGTTCTGTTTAAGACACTGTTGATGGGGGTTTTCTCTTTCCTGCAGAAATGATCATCTTTGTCTGTTAGAAAATAAAGCTGCTGCGGTATTTTGTCCTTTTGATTGCACAAAGATTTTTCTTTAATCCTCGTAGGCTAAAATTCAAGCTGAAGAAAAATAAACCCCTTACTACAGTAGCTCCTAGAATTCAATTTGGAGAGAGTAAACCTTGTACTATATCCATTAGGAAAATGGCAGTATTCTTCCATTTCCTGATGTTATTCAATTACTTACCCCGCTTCCTGCTTTTAGCGTAAACTGTATATTTTAGCTCATGACCTTTGACAGCAAATTGAATCAGAAGTGGAGATGCAATGAAAGTTTTTTTAAAAGACTTTAAAAGCATTGATGTGTAGGAAATTTTGGGGTTGGTTTTGTTGTTGTTGTTTCTTTTTTTTTTTTCTTAATAAGCCTTGCTGTGGGTTTTTGTAATGCAGTGCATTTTCCTTGGAAAAAGGAAATTTAAGTTAATGTGCTTCCTTCCTTTGCCTTGGAGAACAGCAGCCTGCATAGCTGCTCTTGTTAGTGCGTGTCTGCTGAAATTAGCATTGCATATTTTAGGTAACACCAATAAAAGTGGAGTTTGTTGAATTTAGAATCAAACCCTTGTTTAGATTGGATTAGCACTTTAAGAAAAATATTTAACTTGTAAAATGATGCTATTGACACAAAGTGGTTACACGTCCAAAGTCATCCTGAGCTTTGTTTCACCACTGTCGTGGCCTTTCTCTTCTTGCCTACTCCTCACTCACAGGTTTTTATAGTTTTTAACTGATTTTATGCCGTTTAAAGCCTTATGATGGAATGAAAAAATGTCTTTTTCTGTGTAAAATTATCAGAACACTATAAGCTTTTTAAAGGTGAGACAGTCTTTTTGTAACGTGTTACAAACATACAGTGCCTCTGAGTGAGTCTGAGTTGCATAAGAACCGAGGAGCACTGATAAACAGTGCGGAAGGTGGATTCACAGGGGATCCTAAGAAGCCTCTCGTGTATCAGTAATTCCAACATGCTCAAGTGTATCAGGAAACCTGCGGAAAGTATTTCACCATCAGCCCTTTCATGGCTTTTATCTTGCTGCGGTTTTACTCTCTTGGAAGTATAGACTTCATTTTTCAAAGCTTCTCAATTAACTGAGCCCCAATGCCAAACTGACTTAAAGTACTTGGGAGTCAAAGTTTTACTAAAAATGGGGAGGATTTAGGGTCTAGATTGGCTATTGACGTTTAGTCCAAATCTGTTTCTCGTCTACTGATTTTACACTGCTCTTCAGGAAGGGAAAGTCAGCCCGGCCCTGCCGAGTGCGCTGGAGGTGTGGTGGTGTGTGTGGTAAGAGAGCTGAGACATCGCCTGGACTAACCACACAGCTTCTCATTTCTATAAGATTTTTAAATTTTCAACATCTCCAGGTCTGTTGCCCCTTAAAAAAGAGGCAGGGGAGGGAGTACAGAAGTGTTTGGAAATGCTGCAAATACCCTCTTGCAAATCTTCACGTACAGTGTTCTACTCTTTCGCTCCTCCTCGATTGCAGCTTTCACTCATACTATTTCCCTTACACTTGTGAATAGTGTGAACTCAGAAAGAAACCCAAAACAACATATTCACCTGAAGCTTTCCAACAAAACTCTGCAGAAGCCCGTTTTAAGAGCATCGGTGCTGCCCCGCTCAGCCAGCCCGGCCGTACCCAGTTCCCTGCTCCTCGGGAAAGGTCTCACACGCTGCGTTCCCTAAGCTTTTCTATTAACAGCTGAAGGAGACTTTAATAGTTCTTTCCTTTGTCTCACCAGAGTGCCTTCATGTCATAGTCCCCCCCAAATTTATCATTTTTACTAATCCTGTGCCTTTATAGAATAATGACATTTTGAGGGGAGTAAAAGCCCGTTGGTGTGTTCAGAACTCGCACTTGGATTGAACTTGAAAAGAACTTGAATTCAATAAGAAAAATATCAGATGTCTTAAATTTGTTTCTTCCAATGTAAACAAGTAGACACTCCTTTTCCTTCCCTCTCTTTTTCTACAGTGAGTTGCAAAATTTTCAGGCCTGTACACAATGTGAAGTTGTATTGTGGTCCATCTTGGGTTTGTGCTAGGAGCGAGCCTGACTTTTCTGCACGTGTATTTGTCTAACCTGGTACAAGAGCTTTGTTGCTTTGCGGTGTGTTGTTCTGCAGGCTGTTCCAAGATAACATTTCATAGAATGGTTTAGGTTGGAAGGGACCCTGAAGATCATATAGTTCCTACCCCCTGCCCTGGGCAGGGACACCCCCCACCAGCCCAGGGTGCTCCAAGCCCCGTCCAACCTGGCCTTGAACACCTCCAGGGATGGGGCAGCCACAGCTTCTCTGGGCAACCTGCGCCAGGGGCTCACCACCCTCACGGTGAAAAATTTCTTCCTAATATCTCATCTCAGTCTCCCCTCTTCCAGTTTGAAGCCCTTCCCCCTCATCCTATCACTCCATGCCCTCGTATAAGTCCCTCCCCAGCTCTCCTGTAGGCCCCCTTCAGGTACTGGAAGGGGCTCTGAGGTCTCCCCGGAGCCTTCTCTTCTCCAGGCTGAACACCCCCAACTCTCTCAGCCTGTCCTTATAGGAGAGGTACTCCATCCCTCGGATCATCTTTGTGGCCCTAATTTAATTCTTTCTTGTTCTGGATGCAGCAGTGCCAAGTATTTGTTGAACATCTGTCAGTGTGTTCAGATTATTAACCTAACTTCTGCTCATTTATGTTAATAAAAACATTTGAGCTTCAGAACAAGCATGTGTAGCGGTTCCTCACACTACCAGTCCCACTGAAATCCAGCTGAGAGGCTTGACACAGTCTTACCCCACCTGGCAAAGTGTTGGCAATTCCTTCTTCAAAGGCATTGCCTCACTTTCTGAGCTGCCCAGACCTGGAAGGTGGCACAGTTTATAAATGGTTGCGTTTAATCTTCAAACACTAAAGCTCATCATGTTTTGGGACAGACTAGAAAATACGGGAAGTGGACACCAGAACTGTTTCCAAATTTGGCGTCTGTAATTGGAAAGTTGTGGCCTGTTGTACCGGTGCAGCCTGGTGCCCGTTGGCCGTTGTGTTACAACACCAACAGAAGCGCAGTGAGAGCAAAGGCTAACATAAAGCTGGTGAGATCAGGACCCGTAAGTGATCTTCTCAGATCTGCCACGGAGGCAGGTCCCTTCAGTCCAGCGGCTGCAGGATCTGCATCCTTGGATATTTCCCCATCTCCCCATAGCAGCCTGATCTCTCCTGAGCTGAATCAGCCTTGCTTGGAGTGGGCCTTGGATGAGGTCACCTCCGAGCGCCCCTCCAGCCAAAACTGTTGTGTGTCTCATGGAGCAAGTTAATTTCTTTTCTGGGAACAGAAACTGCCGTTTATAACAATTATTTGGTATCTACTATTGCTGCTAGCGTAATACGTGTGACAAGCAGCTCTGAAGCCAGCTCGGGAAATGGTCCCTGTGTCTGGGTCTCAGCAGGCTTATTCTTAGCATACAGTTTTTGCAAGTTGAATTAAAGGACAGGTCTTTTTGAACTACATGTAGTCTGTTGGGCAATGAAATGCACTTGGAACCATTCTTCCAAGTCCTATAATCTTTTACTACAGATACTATTAATAAAAGTATTAATTACACCGTTCTGGAATTAGGATTTTGTAATGAAACCTCAAACAGAAAACTCAAGCCAGGTTGGCCAAATGTCATGAAACACTCAAACTTGAGCTGCAAGTAAAATAAAAGTCTGAGTTGCTTTAAGGTTTACGGTTAAAGGAATGTAAAACTTTTTAGCTTGTCCAAGTTTTGACAGAAAACCGCGCAGTACTTGGCAGGCCTGGCTGGGTTTCCTTAAGTGTGAAATGCAAGATAAAACTGGTGACTTGGAGCCAAGCACAATGAAACGAAAAGGTTCTCCTCAAACAAAGAGAAATGGAGTCGCACAGATTTCTCTCACAGCTCTCCTTCAAATCCTAACCCGCCTCAGTGGGGTGCGCTGGCTGGAGCGTCCCCCAGCGCGGCGCGGGAGCGCTGGGGGAGAAGGTTGGACTGGAGGCAGTGCGTGGGCCGGAGACAGGGCTGGCGCGCGCGCTCTGCTGACCGCGGGACCGCTGGGGTGTTTTATGCCAGCTGAGGGTTTTGACCGTGAAGTTGCTGTTTAGCTGTAGAGCGAGCACAGAAGTGAGAGAAACTCGTACAGGCGCTCTCGTTGTGTTGTAGCGCGTACAGCAGTGGAACATACAAGCTGTAATTAGAAGGCGTTTTGAATACATTTCAAATGTTTCACTTGGAAGGGAGGGGAAAGGCAGTTTTCTCTCTGTCCTTCCTTTCACCCTTGAACTGGGACTTGTACAGCCTGCTAGGGGAAATGAAGAACTCTCTTTCCTTTTCTATCCAGAAAGGCTTTTTAAGAAAAAAACAGTGGTTGTTACAGTATTTGGGAAGATTTTGCCAGCAGCGGGTAGAGCTGTGTTTGCACATGTGGGGAGCGGCGGGCATCAGCCATTTGACATTTCTGTCCATCCCGTACACTCCACAATTCTCATTATTTACAATATTTTTAATGTAATTGAATTACGTCATTGCTTAGAGTGTCCAATGTTAAGGACTCTATCTTTCTTCCTTTTTCTGTCCTGATTGAAGTTTTGTGCTAACTGGGATGGGTCGGGGTCAGAAGGAGGTAAATGGTGTCAGTGGGGTTTTTATCCAGTGCCCTTTTATCTATAATTGGAAGAGCTTAATTTTTTGTTTTTATTTTTGTGCAAGACTTTGTAACTCTCGTGGAAATTGCTGCTAGCTCTTCACATCAACGTGAAGCGTGTTCATGCTAATCAATGCCATTTCCCAGGGCTTCCATGGACTTTTGGAGCAGGGAGGAGGACGCGTTGCCACCGTGTTGGGGCAATCGCCTTCTTTGACGTTAACTCCCTGAGTATGATAAATTGCAACCAGTTTCCACCACCTCCAGGTGATCTTCAGTGCCACATTTTGTAGGGACTTTTGGAGTCACGGTGTGTAAGGCAGTGGAAACACTCTTTTCGCATCCTAACCTAATCAATAATACAACTTACACCCTTGAGTTGGGCTTCACTGGGAATCTTGGAATATATGGACATTGCCCAGCTTTCTGTGATTTTTTTTTTTTTATCCCCCCCTCCCCCTCCCCCCCCAGTTGATTAACCAAATCTTTGAGTGTTGTAATTTTTAGATCTCTGATCTCATTAGGGTAAATTGATTTGCATTCTTTGACTTAAAAAAAGATGCTTGAGCTAAAGAAATGTAACCTGGGACCTTAATGCCGTGGCCCTTTGCCTTTGATCGCGCTCTCTCCTCTGCCAGTTGCCCGGTGAACTCGGGGGGAGCAGTTTCCCCCTCTGCTTGTTCTTCTGCCAAACCTCTGTGTGTGCAGTGTGCCCGGGGACCGCAGGTAGAGCCCCTCCGCCAGCGGTGCTCCAGCGGTGCTCCCGCGGTGCTCCGGAGCGATGCGGCTGGCTCGTCCTCGGGAGGGCTCCGCTTCTCCCTCCGTGTGACCCGCTCCTCCTCCTCCTCCGACACCGGTGTGTCGCGCACGGTGGCCTTTATTTGTCTTTGGGGGACCCCGGAGCGGTGTCAATACCTGCCGGAGGGGGCCCCGGCGGGGCGGGGGGCTCGGGGCCGGGCCGGAGGGGGCCCCGGCACGGAGCCGCCGCCTCGGCGGGGCTGGGGCTCCCTCTGCGGACCGAAGCGGCAAAGTGCGGGGCCGGCTCCGCGCTCCGCGCCCGCCGGGCGGCACCCACCGCCTCCGCCTGTGCTTTTTTGGTGGTGTATTTTAGGGTGGTTTTTTTTCTCCCCCTCCACCCCTTTTTTTTTTCCTCCCTCCCCCCCTTCCCTTTGGCAAAGTGCGCTCATTTAGGGAAGGGTTTGTTTGGCTTGCCTTTTTCTTTTTTTTTTGCCACTGTCATTGCAGGAACGCCACAGTTTTTGCGTTTTGATCAGTTTTGCTCAGACCCACGTTAACTGGTCTCCCCTGGCTGCTCCTGCTACCAAAAGAAAAAGCAAACAGATACAAATGACAGTTACAGGATCAGCTGACAGGGAATCAGAGTTCCCCAATATCCCAAGTTTATTCTTCTTTCTCACCAAAGTGGGACAAAAATCTTGCAGCCCTTGCTGTGGTGTTCATCGGCGTTGCTTGGGCAGAGCAGCGATTTGACTCCACACGCTGAAGACAGAATCTGAAAACAGCCAGAGCCTTCACACAGGTCTGATTGCAGGATGGGAACAGAGAGTGTAAATATTTATTGACAGGCAAGAGGCCAAAGGTGTGACTTGCTAAGAGCGAAACCTGCTTTACATTGCTATTTGAAAATAGAAAACCTGCAAGAGAAAAGCAGACCTGTGGAGCTGCCTCTCCCCCTGTTCTGCCGGCTGCACCGACTGAGTTTGGTTAGAACCGGCTCGGAGCAAGCGATGAACCCTTCTCCCACTTCCAGTAAGACTTTAGTTAACACTAAATATGCTAACATTTTTGAGATAGTGGTAGGAGCCTTTCTTGGAGAATGAAAAATGCCATTTGTAAAGGTGTTGCTTGCTCCCTTCTTCCTCTGGGCGCTAACTCACGTGGCTAATAATCGAAGAGTAAATGTCAATACTGTTAATTGCTTTACTGTTCCTGGAAGGAGAAAGGAACGGAGGAAAGGTTTAGGGTTGGAAGATCTACACGGCCTGGTGTAGCGACAGTCTGTCTCAGCACCCTGAGGGGTCACTGCCAGGAAACCACAAAAATCAAGGAGCAGCAAAGTCCTGGGATGCTGGCAGAGCCCAGCAAGCTGTTGGGGTCCCCCTGCTCCTCCTCCGAGCTCCTGAGAGCTTTGGCTATTGAGACCTATTTGCAGAGGCGATGCGATCGCATTCAGCATCTTCACAATCATCTGGGCTGTTAGCGTACGTGGGAAGCTTACAAAAGCAACACTAGCTTCCCATGGGCATCACCTCAACTACCGGCTTGCAGAGTGACCAGCTGAAATGTGGAACTACTTTCATTGGGTCTTATTCTGTGAAATACTACAGTTTTGCTGCCTTTGCAATGCTGTAGCAAATTAGGAGCAGGAGAACTGACAAACCGTCTTTTGCCTGTGATCAGCCTTACTAATGTATTATTCAGCCGTGATTATTTTTTTTAATGGTCTAAGAAGTGTAGAAACATTTCGATGTGGCCGGGTGGGAGTGGTGGATATCACTAATTATAACATCTTCATTATAAATATGGATAAAGTTGAAGGTTAAAAACGATGTGTCTTTTCTATTGGAGTAACTAGTTACATGGAGTGTAGTAAGAGATGTACGTTAATGGTTTTATCTTTGTTTGCAAACATTTAGGGAAATGCCGTAAAGCTGGTAAAGGGCAGGTCTCCCTTTAGTCAGCCTGCTATAACTACGGCAACTAAAGAACAGCTGTTTCACATCTTTCTCCCCCAGTTGCCCTTTACCGATGAGAAGCCGAGTCCTGACACACGTCCAGCACAGCCTGGGTTTCTATAGACTTTAACTTCTGGTTGGATTCTCTGGTGTCTAACAAGGAATAAGCTTACACTGCCGTCTGTCTTACAGTGGAAACGCTTTATGCTCTTCTCCTCTACCTTGATGATTCCTTTCAGGATTTAGTAGTCACCTGGTGTCTGAGATCACTGCTCATCAGTCAAATGTGGTTGCAATTAATTTTATAATGCAAAATCAAGATAACTTGCATTAAATTTGATAGGGTAGGTGAGCTGAAAACCTGGAGATTGACAGTTAGTTTGTTAGGCTGAACTTTTCATTTCAGCCTGTTGAAATGGAGCTCTTCCAGGTAGACTGGTAGGCTTAAATGGGTGCGTTCAAATGTGTGTCGGTACTTAATTTTACTGCCTCGAGGACAGGACACCAAAGGGTTGGTTCTGCTTCTGGAAATGCTGCAGTGCATCAGTGACCTGCTGGCGGGGTCACTGCGTGCGGCCGGGTTTGACTTGTGTCTCGGCTCTCCACGAGAAGCACAGTACGGTGGTTACTCCCGTGCAGGCAAGGAGAATACCGGGGTTTTCGGCTGCGCGTGTTAGCCGGACCCCCTTGAGCTCCCAGGTGTGGCAGAGGGCCACGGGGCTGCCCCGTTTTACGCTCGGTCCCGTCCCCAGGAGCGAGGTGGAGGGTGGAGTACTCTGCCCTGGGCAGAGATGATGGAAAGCTCTTACACCTGCCCTCTGGTAGCTTTCCCTGGGCATGGAATATTAAGACAACTGCTTCCATCCATTTTTAAGATGCCTGAGTGCAGTAAAGGGCTCTTCCTATAACGGAAGATTGTGGTGTATTACACCGCTGAGCAGGCAAGCGAGCCGTGCTCCGGAGACATCTGTGTTTTATTGATAAAGATTGAAGCGCGAACGGTGCTTTGCTATCCCTCTTGCTTCAAGGCAGTATCGTGAGCTATCTTAATATTGAAATATCTTGTTATTTTACTACTTTGAACTCGAGGGTGAGCACAAGACAAAAGACTCAAAAGGGAAACTCAGACAGTAATGTGTTTATGTGAAAAGTGGATTTTAAAGCTTTGAAAGGGTTGTAATGCTCTTCTACCTTGAGATGCTAATGCTGAAACTTGAAACATAGCACAATATCATTAGCAATTAAATGCGTCTGTGTACTCCTCTTACATCTTGTAAGGCTCTTGCAAATCAAAAGGGAGATGTACACACATCTAATAAAATAATGATTTTGAAAGCTGAGTTCCAAAGCTCTGTTTGCAATTCACAGACAGCATCTTCATGCCTGACATATTTGTGTAAGGTTTTAGAATAAAATTAATCGCCCCGGGCTTTGGCCTTGTAAAGGATTGACTTTTGTTCTTTACCTGTGTGGTGTCGGTACTTTGCCTTTCTATGCCTCTACTCCAGTGGCTTTTGCGCTGTAGTATTCCAAAATTTATTTTAATTAATTTTATTTTCTGTCTTTGAATTGCTTATACTGTTCTTTTGGTGGCAAAAAAAATATGTGTAAATAGCTAGATATACAGATAACGTCTTGAAGAAGTTAATTACATATTTTAAGTAGCATATACAAGATTACATATGTACATACGTAAATCAAATGAAGAAAGCATTTTAGTAATATAGAGAAATACTTCTGACTCCTGTCTTTAGAAACCAAAAGCTGAGCTGAGAAGTGCATGGGAAATACATTTTTGGTGAAAGTGTTTTTATTCCAGTTATGAGTTTTAACATTTTTGACACCTGTTTTATGTTTATTTTGCTAAAACAAAATAGTGTGTGTGCATGTATATGTGCACATATGTATGTTTATTGTGCACATGATGTATTTGTTACAGAAAATGTAATGTAAACACACAAAAGTTCACATTACTTTAAATACAGAGCTTAACTGTCAACCACAAAACATATTTGCAAACTCTTTCAACATGTGTAACATATACAATCCTAATTAGAAACAGTACAATAGCAGAGATGCCCATATGTTAGTGGTAATTATGTTGAAAGAGTTTGTCTTGTGGCTCAGAATTAAGTTTGGAAGATAAAATGTGAACTGTCACATGTTAGGGCTTTGTAACAGGCATTTAAAATGTATATTCGAATAATTTACCATGCCCATGTTATATTACATTAATTAAAGATGAGGGGTTTTAATGCGGTGGTCATTTGGTAGGAGGAGGTAGTGTTTAATGTGTATTTCTAACAAAGTTATTGAAGTATTGTCTTGAAAAAGGTCGTGTTGCATGTTTGTATATGCATCGGGCCTTTTTTGTATGTTATCTTTAGAAAATCACGAGGAAACGTACGTAGGAATGTCATACTACGCGGCACACGTGAGAAAATACTGTCCATGGCAAGCTACAGTCATTCTAGAGCGTGAGCTATAGTGTGTGTCCCTCTGGCGCACGTATAAATGGATATTTATGGAAAGCATAATTGCCAACAGAATAATTAGAAATAAATTTATGAATGGGTCAGGGCTGTCCATCGAAAGAATGTTTTAAAATAATTAGTTATTTCTTTAGCACACTCGCGACCAGCTTGCACGCACTTTGTCAGTTTAAATATGCTCCCGACAGGATGCGAGCCTAGCAGAAAATGTGTGTATTTAGTTTTCCATTATATATGGGCAAATAATAATAATAACTATGAAGATAAAGGTAGTGGCTACAGCAGTAGATAATGTGTTTTTTGTGATAAATACAACTAGGTTTCCAATTTGTTCTGCCTTATATCTCAAACGTGTCCTGTGGTTTCCATATCCTTCAAATCAGTGTGAAACAGAAGCAAGTTGTGCTCTAAAGAGAGACAAGCAATTTGTAACACCGAAGTGATGGTTTAGGTGAAATAATGTAAAATGTATTTGTAGGCTATGAATAAACAGTCTTTTATTAATACCACAAAAAAATGTAGCACTTTTAAGCGTGGGACGTGTTGGTATTAATCTGGAAGCGTTCAATTCGTAGGTTTGGCATCTTAAATAAGGCGGTGTAGTGTTTTACTGCTGGCAAACACGAAAATGTTGCTTTAGTGTGTCAGTGTGGGAGCGTGTGGAAAGATCTCCATTTTGATTCATTAGGGTCTATTTCTGGAAAAATTTATATAGTGGCATTTCACAACAGTCTACAATGGAAATATGGAGGACCTAGAGGACAGTCTGCCTCGTTTTGGTTTTTTAGGAACCAAAAATTTTGTGTGAATATACAAATCATAATCAAAAGAAATGGATGTTGTGAAGGAACCTGCTGTCACAGGCATTTTATTATGGACTCGTGTTTACTAACAGTCCTAAGTTTTAACGTCTCTTTTTAATAAAGGTCCTTTATTCCTGCTCGCTGTAGAGATTCGAGTGTGAAGTTCAGAGAAAGTTTCTGTAGTGGTCGGTTGTGAAACCCATTTCTCCTAACTCTTGACTTGACCTCAAGGGCCATGCTACTGATGCTGTGAATTTATAAAGTCAAAATCTCGTCCGACCTTTGGTCTTGGCATCTTTATTTATTTATTTCTGCTTTGGTCTCTGAAGGTTACTCACTTGCCGTGATGTGAGAAGGAAAAGAATACAGGGATAAGAAGAATAGTGTTTTAATCCTTTCTATGTTGTTGTGGGAGTGACTTCTAACTTAATATCTGTTTCAGTTATTTGACCCCATGTCGGGGAGAAATTGAATGTGTGCCTTTTATTGATTGTGCAAATACTCATCCGCTTTGGGAAGAGCATCTTTGCAAAGTATCGTGGGTCAGTCCTCGGTGGAATAGAGAATTGCTTGCTTTGAAATCAGTGGGACGAGGCCAGTTTGTACCTGACAGTGTTCTTCCAAACCAAGTGTGTAAAACCATTGCTGATGGTATGTGGTGTGGGTTTGGGTTTGGTTTTTTTTCTGCATCAGCCACAATCCTTCATCAGTAACTGATACCTCATACGATACGAGTACGGGTTCCCTTTATGTGTGCCAGGGTATTTAAACAATTGTTTGCCATTTCATGTGGTAGAGGATGGAGTGCAGGCATGCGTAGAAAAAACCCTGTGCAGTAACACAGCTGCTCTGATGCACTTTAATGTTTTTACCTGAACATGTTGGTTCCAGAATTTCATTTCTGCAGCATGGCTCCCTGCGTACATCTGCAGCGTCAGCGCTGGCCGGCTGCGGTGCCCGGCGCCTTCGTTCAGCTACCCGAGTTCCAGGACTGGAAAGAGTGGGGCTGGTGCCTCCGGAGCAATAGGTGCGAGTCAGAGCCGGGCTGCTGTGCCTTAGCACGCGGCTCCTGCCACCTCCTACTCTGGTGGAGTGTTTTTACGAGCAGAAATCAATTTCTTTTCAGGGCACGCTTCTCATGTGAAGTGGTCTGAGAGCTGTTTTCATCCCAACTGTTTCATAGTTTGGAGTGGATATGGCTCAAGCTGTCCGCTCGTTATGCTAACAGATGCTGGCAAATGTTGGTCCATTCGGAGTGACTACTGATTTTTGCCCCTCTTTCAAAGAAATGCCCTATTTGTGGGTTTTGCTCTCCCCGCCACCCCGGCTGCTCTCCCAACAGGCGTCAGTGTAAGGCAGCGGTGGTAAAACAAACTGGGAGACAAAATGGCATGAAGCGAGTTCTCAACTCAGTGGCCTGAACGTGTCTTATGGGCAGAAATTAGGAAACTCGAGGGGGATTGTCCCTGGATAAAGATAATACCTTGCAAGTATTTACCTCTATAAGCCCCAGCGTACCTACCGCCTCCTCCCGACTGTTCCCTGGAGGCACCGGCAGGAGGATAAGGCATTTTTGCAGTGGCTGAGCGGTGCTGCTGGAGGCTTGGGCTTGCTTTGGCGCTGGGAGGTGCATTGTTTCGGGACAATGACTGGGCGCAGGCACTGCGCTGGGGAAGCAGCAGAGAGCGAGGGCTGACTCCTTCCCTGCAGCCCCCTTGGCTTTGCAAGCAATTAAAAATGTTAAAAATAGACAGCCCTGATCCCAGCCCTGCCCGTGGAGGGATGAAAGCATGCCTTGTTTGTGTGCCAGCCAGATGCTGGTGCATCGGATTACATCTCCTCATGGATCCTTGTCCCTGTGTCCGTGTAAGTCCTAACAAATGCTTTTCTGGATGTGTCTCAGCAACTCCCTGCAGCAGTGATCCATCACTCGCCGGCCCCTCTGCCGTGCTGGGACGATGACAAACGCTGGGGATTTAGTTCTGGACACCTGGAGTGATGGAGACCCTGTGATTCCCTCTTGCCCTTTGCTTCACATACTTAATATTTTGCGGTTATCCTCTTCTGTAGCGCAGCTTTCTTAAAGATGCCAACAGTTGAAGTTTCTCTCTCGTTGCTGTGGACCGTAAGAGCGTCTGATCTACTTCAGACGACGCAGTCATTTTGTTTGGCCTGGTGACGATTTCAAGCAAATACTATTTGCCTGTTCCTCTCATCTTCTTTGCTTGTTTTTCCAGTACAAAACGTCCCTCTGTGAGCCTTGAAAAGAAGAGGAGATGTATTTTTTCCCCTGATGAAAGGTTTTTGTCCTAGAACCATCAGCTACCCGGGAACCACAAATCAGAGCTGTCTCTGCTGGGCTCTGGGTCCTTGTGTTGATAGTGCACCAGTCCCTTCCTTTCTCCCTCTGGCTCGAGCAGCACGAGATGCATGCTTTTGCCAAATATTCTTACAGCCCTGGATCACTGGCTTGTTTAGCAACACTCTTGCGGGCTTTGAGAGAGGATGGAGTGATGCCACGAGGCAAACAGCCCTCCGCTCCTCCTTCCTTTGCGTGAGAGAGGAGAAACTCGTGCAGAAATTCTCGCAGGCACAGTGTATACAGTATGTTTGCAGCCAAGTTTCCATAGTGTTTGTTCCAGAGATTTGTGAGCTTTGCAGAGCAGAAGCGATGCCTTGTGTTTATACGGTACGCAGCGTGACGGGGATCTAAAGCAAAGTGAAATCTCAGCAATGCGGATAGCCACGGGTCCTTCCGAGGGGCTTTGGGTGTGAAACCCCGGTCCTGACAAAGCAGATGGGCGTTCCGTTGCAGCTTCACGGGGCAAAAACTTCAACAGGAATTTGTGCCGGGTGGCGTTTCCCCCTCGGTTACCCCGGCAATGCAGAGAGATGAAATACAACCGAAAGCGTGGTGTGGTGGGGGTCTGGATGAAGTGGGGCAGCACCCAAAGCTGCTGAGGACAGCACGTTTCTCTGAACATGAGCATGAATCGATTCCTCTCACCTCTTGGGCCCTCTCATACTGTCTTTTCCACTGTTTCTTCGTGAAGCCACGTCCCAGGAGCTTGGGTATTTTTTCAGTTGGTGGCCCCCTTCTCCACTGGGGCTGCGGCAGGCGCTGCAGGCGGTGCAGGGCAGGTGGCTCTGCGTGGTCGGAGGGCACAGGGCGTTACTGCCACCCCAGGGAGCCAAAGGACCTTACTGCCACCGGAGCAGTGGCTTCCCGCTCTTACCGTGTACAAGATGAAAAGTTGAAAGAGGAAACAGGATTTATTTGGGGAGTTTTTAATTATTTTTTTTTTCTTTTACAAGTCATTTTTTTCTGTTTACAAGCTCTACCAATATTTTAACTTGACCAGGTTAAGTGTAATGACCTGCTGCCTCTCTGATGGCTTTGCCTCTGTGATTTCCCTGCTTGGCATTGGGGTGGCACGGTGAGAGCGGGGAGGAGAGAAGAAACTGCTGTATCAAAGCATCAGGTCCGCAGAGGTTATTGCATCCTGCTCAGGACTGGCAGGGCTTTCAAATCGTTAAGGAGGCTAATTTATTGCCTTTCTTTCCCCTAATTTTTTTTTTTTTTATTTTTTCTTCTTCACAGAAGCAGTCTCTGGTCATCAGAGACGCTGTCTTCATTTGGGCATATGGACTGTCGGGGACTGTTGCCCACTTGGGAAGCTTCCACTCACTATAAAATAATAGGCACAGTTTTGTTAAGGGACTGGTGGGAACCTGTGATGGGACCCTTTGAAAGAGGCTCCAGGAGGAGCAATTCTCTGTCTGAAAATATTTCCAGTTTGGGATGGGGTGTGCGTGAAGTAGGGAGCCTGGAAAACAAAGACAGCAAAATCAATAGCCACATTTGTAAAACACGAGCCAGTAACTTCGGTAGGGTAGTATTCTGGGGGTTTGTATTCAGATTTTCACAGTTTTATTGAGGGATCAAATGGTTGAAATACAGCATACATATTTTCTGGTTTTAACATTTTGCTTGCAGAGTTTTTTCTCCTGCAGTACATCTTCTCATGTTTTATTGGTGTGTGAGCAAGAGTTGTCTCCTCGTTCGGCTGATCAATAACGGAGCAGATCTGGCTAGGAGAAGCCTGTCTTGCACGGGCGCTGATAAATAATCACAAATTGCTGGGGTTTTATGCCTTGTGTTGGAGGAGCACTTAGCACACTGCTGTTCTGCTCAGCGGCTGCCGCTCCTCGCTGCCGCTGTAACACGAGTAAAAGATTTTAGTAATTTGGCACTTGGGTTATTAATTCTGGTGGGAATGCAGCGCTTACGTTTGCTCTCTGGATGAAGCAGCATGTGTGAAGTGCGCAGGGCAGGGGTCACACCGGCTGCGATATTGCCATCAGTATCTCGGGGTGATCTGGGGAAGCCACTTCATCTTACAGCGCTGCTTTTTCCCCGTCTGAAAGAAAAGCAATAATGAGATTTCCTTCCCGTGGAAAGCGTCCTAAGAACCGCTCAGGAGGACCGGGAGGTGTAAGTACGTGTAATGCGTATTTTGGCGCGGCCTGATGCCAGCAGAGCCCTGCGCTGCGCTCAGAAGCTCCCTTCAGCCTTGGCGTTTGGGGATTTGTTTCCTCACCACGTTAAAGCAGTTAGTGGATACAGGGAATGTCGTGGGGTGTGTAGGTATCCTGTGGAGGGAGCATCATGGCAGTGTATTACTCTGCTTCAGGTCTGCCGTCCCTCCCCGGCGAGCCAAGTGCTGAGCGATTCCAAGCTGCATGAATGGTTTCTGGGGCTCTGTGCTGCTGGAGGGAAGATACCCCTAAAGCGCGCCTTTGGAAACCCGGGGTGGGGAAGCGCAGACCACCAGCTCCGATGCTAACCGCAGAGGGAATTGTGAGCGGCAGCGTTCAATCTCTAGTGTTATCTCCCACTTTCATTTCTAAACCCCTTTAAAGCCCTTACAATTTTCCTGGAAAAAACAGCCTTTAAAGTTCTCGTTTGATTATTTTTTTACCTCCAAAGATGCTCTTTCTCTCAAACATGTGGTGAGAAATTTGGAACAGATGAAAATATCTGTGTATTCTCATCTTTTTTTACAGTAACTGTGTCTGTAATGTGTGCTATGGACATTTCCAGAAATTGTCTTGCCGCATTGCAGAGTTTTAGAAAGCTCTACTGAGATTAAATGTTTATAAAGAAATATTTTTAATCTTTGGTGAAAGTGGTGGATTATTCTGGTTAGCTGGTGATATCACTGGTGATAAATTAACAGTATGGGGAGGATTTAAGAATCGCATCTTCTGAACTCCAGATTTCAGAGATGACAAATCTGGGTTCTGCCTCCTTCGTAGATATGGCAAATTGAATTTATCTAAAGAGCGTGAACTCTATTTTTTGAAATTTTCCTGCACTGAATACCTTCAAAATAAAGAAAAATGCTCTTCATATACCTTCATTAGCATGCGGTGTGCCATGACAGATTTATGAAAGACGTCTCACTGCTGGAGTACCCTGGTGCTTTATGCCATTTGGTAAATAGCATGATGATGTGCTGGGCACTCGCGTTTCATTCTCGGTCCCATTCATCATCTTGCTATGTGACTCCAAACAGACTCTTTTATTCCTTTGTCTCAGTTTACCTGTGTGTAAAATGCTGGTACCATCTCCTACTGATATTGTGGAATGTAATTAAGTTAATGCTTGAAAATACTGTTTAAGTACGGCAGTTATTTGCTAAGGTTTTAAAGTGTATAAGGAAAAAAATCCTTCTTGATCCACTTCTGTTTGGGGTATATTTTTGGTTTCTGCCTTTTTCTGTTCTTTATTTGTCTCCCTCTACAGCCGTTGCAAGAAAGTCAGGGGAATGTGACATTCAGTGAGTGACACCAGCGCCGGTGGAGGCAGGGAGGGGCTGGAGCCTCCAAGTGTAACCAGTGATGCTGGGGATCATTAACACTGCTATTTATAACTGTAAAAACTAGGTTTCAAGGGGAAACATCTAGGCTTAGCGTGGCTAATTATACAGCTGTTAACTAATCTAACAGTGATCCTAATTCCACCAAACCTTCGCATTGACATTTTACAGCGTTGTGTGAAGCAAGCTAATATAGCCCAGAGCCTGTCAGGTGGAGACGGGCTCAGCTTCCCGGCTCGCCCGCCGCCTGTCTTCCCCTGCAAACGGGGGCAGGACGAGTGGCAAGGGACAGCCAACGCCTCCCGCCGCAAACGGGCTCCATCCTAAATACAGCCTCTTCGGAAAGGATAAGGGCACCTGGGCTGGAGGTTTTAAGGAAAGCTCCAATTACTGCTAAAGTCAAAATGACAGAGCAGGGGTTACCGGAGGGTTTGACAGCTGCTGAGTCCTCAGAATGGCTCGAGATACACATACGGTGTTTGCATTACTAATTTAATGTCTTTGCACTTCGGTGGTGTTTTCTGTAGAAGTGTTGTCTCAAGGATCTGTCTGTATAAATTTAATGGTAAGATCAAAGTCTTTTTTTTTTTTTTTTCATTTAAAAGCATAAAATAGAAGGTGATCTCACTGAAAAAGTCTGATCAGTAAAAGGATCAAATGGATTCATCAGGAGCGCGTGATACACCTTCCTGTCATCTCCCCTGCTCCTTTGTTGACTCCCTTCTATATTTTTGAAGTTTGAAATCACTGAAGTGTGACCTATTTCCTTGTTTATATTGTCTGTTTGCATTTCCCAGTGTTTGCAGGTAAGAGATGCTTGAAGGGAAGACGAAGGGTTGTCCCTCTGGCACCACTGCCTCCTTGCTCCGCCGAGAGGCTCATGAGTAGGCGAACAGGGGCTTAAAGGCCCCGAGTGCATTGAATTATTGTCAGAGAGCTGGTTCTGTACATATTGACCTTATTATAACATTAATAGCTTCAAGGCGAACGCAAAGCAGCAAAGCCTCCAGCAGTCAGGATTCCATTCGGGACTGGGAACAGAGGAGTTCGCTTTCTGTACTTGCTGGTTTTACTGTTGTTAGTTTTTCACGTGGTAACGATTACCTTTAGCTTCTCTTTTCTCCAGTATTACTTGATCCTCACCGAGGACAAGAGGAGGCGCCCCAATGGGAGGGAAAAATAGTCTGGGCCGGGGCATGGCGTATGTGTGAAAAGCTTTTCATGTTCGCTTGCTCGAGCGTGTGAGTCTGGAGCAAATTGCCTCGCTGAGAGTCTTCTGAAAATGTCTTGTATTTTGAATGTACAGATTTTTTGATTTTTTTTTAACTTTTTTAAAGAAAATGAATTCTGTGAAGCGCTTGTCATCTCCCCATCTTTGATGGTTTTGCTGTTTTGTTACATTGGTTTCCATTCATTCTGCAGGGACTCATTGTCTTCAGTCCATCTGCCAACTGCTCTGCAATCACTGCCCAACAAAAGTACTCATTTTTCTCCCTTCTTTCCCCTCGCCCTTCATCTCAGCCTCCAGAGCTTCCACAAATCAAAGGAAATCTATAGTTTATTTTTAAATTTGGTGCTTATTAAGTAAAAGGGATAGTGTAATGTCATTATGGATGGCATCCTTTAACACTGCCAAGCAGCAGCTGTTGTTAACCTTCTTTGTTCGCAGAGCCCCTGGTTGCTTGCCGGCTGCTGGGCAAACAGAATAGCCGTTAGCTACGTCTTGACTTCTTCACTCAAAGCAAGCAGAAGCCACCCTGAAGGAGCACACAAAGGATTTCAGTATCCCGTGCATGTTAGTCCGTATTTGGGGGATAAATACAAAGCATCTTGCTAGATGTGCAGCGCATTGATCTGAATTTGGGTCTGCTTGTTATATTACGGAGTGGAGCTGTTACTCAACACTGCTGGTTTTATCTGCAGTATATCTGCAGATAATACGAGTGACAGTCAGCTCATGTCAAAATAGTGAATTCTGCCTCTCATTTCCTTGATTCCTGGTGTGTGTAGTGGAAGGAGATGGCCAGAGGATGCGGAAGGAAGAGGAGAGAGTATCTCACACTCATATTCTGTGAGATCACACAGGGAAAAGAGACAGTGCGTGCTTTTATTGTCTTTTCCTAGTATTGCCAAAACACGTGATACCTTCTTTGCTGGAGTAGGGTTTTTTGCAAGCCATTATACACTGTGTGCAGCTGCTTGGGTTTTTAGGCACCTTGCTTTGCTCCCTTGTGTATGCGTTCATAGGAGCTAGTACGTATTTGACTAGTTTACTCTTCCCCCCCCCCCCCCCCCGCAAAGTTTCCTTCATCCCCATATGTATTTCTCCACCTGTAGACTTGTGTTTCCATAAGTACGCAGTGAGACATAATTCTGCTTTCTGCACTCTAGGTCTTGACTGTTTTCCCGTGTTCCCTATCACAGCCTCCCTCATCAGCAGGTGTCATTGCAGCCTCATCGCTACGCTTCTATTTCCTCATTGTTTGAGCCCAAATCCACAATCGTTTTGAGGCAGCCATCCAAATCTTCTAGGGAATAGGTTACAGCCTTCCCAGAGGAAAAGTACTCACAAGAAAATTTGAATGGCACAGATTTTGCACAGTGCAGAGCTTCCTCAAGTAAATCCCATGCCCTGTTGTGGTCCGTCGGGAGCCACGGCTCAAGCTGCCGGAGGGGAGGTATGCGTTAACTTACTTCCCTAACGCAAACAGGAGTCTGAGAGATCCCCCTCATTCTTCCTGTAGGGCATGCTGAGCTAACGACACTGATACCTCTGGCCTCGTCCTGCTTTTCTAGACCATAAGTCTTCTTTAGGAGATCCAACTGCTTGCACTGGGAGGAGCAATCTTGTGTCTTCATCGGCTCCCCGTGCACGACGGCAGGGAGTGCGAGGACCAGAAATCAGGCTCTGAGCAACACGGGGTCCTCAGGGTGCTTATTCCCTTGTTGCTGTAAATGGAAACCAAAATCCTGATTCACCAACTGTTTGTAGAGACCATTTAGACAACGAGAAAACTGTGATTGAAGATCCATTAATTTGAAAGCCTTTATGCGTATTCTGTTTTTCCCTTATGCACCTGCGTCCTGGGATGTCAGGGCGAGTAACCTGTGCCAGGGTAACGGGAATCTCCCGCTGCCCGGAACAGGGCTTTGCTTTGCCGTAGAGTTGCTATCTGAGCATTTTGGGGCACGGTGCAAATGTTAGCGGTCAAAGCGGTCAGACAATTGAATAAAATTGAATAAAAGCAGGGTCTTAAAGCTGGGGAAACTTAGGCTCGTCCAGGAGAAATGAGTTTCTTGAATCCCGGTCTGTTTTCTACTAGAGTAGCTTTGTTCAACCTGAGGTCTCTAAGATGCTTGCTGCCAGTGCCTAATTAAAATATATGAAATTGTAAGACTAAGGTTGCTGTTTTGTAAAACAATATGGTTCTGTTTAAACAAACAATAGGTGCTCCAGTAGCAGCCTTTTTTTCCCAGCTGGGGATGAAAAATAGAGTATAATGTGGGTTAGGATTTTTTTTTTCCTGCCAAAACAGCTTGGTCCTTCAGTGGAAAAAAGGTGGAGAAGCATTGACCTAGATCATCTTTCCTAGCTGGCTAAAACCCAGCAGTGCATAATTGTATAAAAATGAGAGATAAAAAGAGGAAATGATACTAGAAAAGGCTTTTGTTTTCTATAATTTAGCTTTAAAGATAGTGTCCAGTAATTCACCTTGCTGCTTTTTTTTTTATTCAACTATAGCTCTGCAATCCTGCTGGCTACCCTGTAAAGAGGACTCCTTGCTTCTTTCTTAATTTAAAGGGAGCTGTAATTCAGTAATTTTCATACTGGAGTTCACCACAGATAACTGGTAGAACTCATTTTACTTCTTGGCTGGTTTAATACAATACATGCTGTGGATCGAGTGTGTAGACATGCCCAAAATATGTTGCCCTTAACAAAGAGCCTGATTATCGAAACCCAATTACTTTATGAATTTGCACGAAGTTGCGTGTCGTGCAGCCCGAGCTTACACATACTGCAGTTTCTCTTTCTTGTCTTTTCCTTGGAAAATGTGACCGGCGAGTGGTAATACTGCTGAATGCTGCTTTTATTAGCAGCAGCTTATGCGGGGATGTTACCCCGTCACTTTGGGTCATCTCTCCCATGTGCTTTGCTACAGTGTTGAAGCCGATGAATAAAAACATTCAGGGGGGAACAAGAGTCATTTGTAAGGAGCTATTTGCCTGCCTGCTTTTCAAGGCTGGGTGGCTGAAGAAGACTCTAATGCCAGTAGCGATGTTGTAACACATCAGTCCTTTTTCTGAACTCCTTTTTTTCTGGGTCTAAATGTGTTCTGTTACGGAAAAAGAATAGACAGCAAAGCTTGCCGTTGCATTGGCTGTCCTGGGTAGGAGATAGGAACTACTAAGGGTTTGTTTAATATCGATCGCAAAATAGTGCAGAAGAATAAAACCTACAACTGAAGGGTTGGTATTTGCTTTGCTACAATAAAAAAGTAGTTAAGTTTTTTGGCAGAGAGTTTGTGAAGGTGTGGAGGAGTACCGTCTGCAGCACTGCAGCTTTCACGGCTTCTATGCTTGCACAAACAGCACATATGAGAAGCAAAGCTCAAAAGATATTTTAAAAGTTGTAGTTATTGTAGGGTCTAGCTTAACCAAAAAACCTGATTCTGATATCTGCTTAAACCACTCACAAATCAAGCTAGTTGTTGTTGAATTTCTGCAATGGGGAGAATTTAGGGCATTCTGGAGATAGTACCAAGTCCAGCAGCATGTGGCTCACTGAGGATGGGAAAAATCCTGTTTCCATTTCGAACTTTCACGGAGAGATATTTGAGCCCTAGCACTGCGCATTTGGGGATCGTGCCCTCAGAGGCTGGGATAGCAGTTTGCGTAGTAGCTTATTATTGGTGTACTGTACTTTGGTCTCAACGGCATTGAGGAGATTTGAGGAGGTGGCATGGAGGAGGGTGCTGTTTGGGAGACCAAACCCAGGAGAGAGGGTGCTGTGTGTCCCGCTGCCCTGTCTGCATGGACGTGTTGGCAAGGGATGGCGACCTGTGTGTTGGAGACCCGGGTATATTAATTTCTTTCTGCAAGGCCTTGCAAACCAGTTTTTCCAAGAAACGTGGCCTAGACATCCCCTTAGGAGTGATCTCGGTCTTCTCTGTCGCTGCTGTTTGAATTTCAGTGAATAGTTCCCCGGGAACGGGAGCATGGGAGTGGGTGTTGGGTCTGCCCGGCCGTCAGCAGCAGGTTCTGCATCAGCCGGGGGGAAATCCTGCCTACAGCCCCTGTTACCTGGCAACATGGAGTGTGGCACCGGGATCAATAGAAAATTACGTGAACCTACAAACACGCGGTTGTCCTCAGCATAGCTCTGACTTCTAATGCAGAGCTCAATTGCACTGCGACAGCTGCCGGGGAAAACAGGCTCATACCCCTCCGCAGGGTGCTGCGGGCATCCCCGGGTGACGGCCATGTGTGCAGCCACGTCCCGGGGGGCCCCGTGCCTCCGATGGCATCTGGAGGGGACCCCCGGGGTGAAATGGAGCCTCGTGAGCTACAGCTGAGAGCCAAAGCAGCATTTCAGAGCGGTGCGGGGGGACAGGCAGTGACTTGCCGGCTCCAGTCCAAACAGCTGAGTTTCTCCTGTCCATGCTTTCCCTGTTCACTCGGCAGCAAATGGCATGAAGTCCCCTTCTGACCGGTGTCAGCGATGTTTGGTGTTGGCTTTCTCAAATGTATGTCTCTGGAGTCATTATTTAATTCTCTTTCCGTTCTACAGCAGGGACCTCCTGGCAGTTCGGTGTCGGGCTGTGCCCTGTATCTCAGCAGCGTATTCTACATTGGTATGGAGACAGATCCTGATCTAATAATTCATATATTATTCAGTACCCTGAGGTTTAGGGATTAGCTAGGTTATGCAAAAACATTTAATTTTTTTTTTCCACAGACTGATTTGCATATTAACTTTCTTGTGCATTACTGATTTGGTTCTGGTGAACCTCATCCTGTTGCTAGGAAGGATAAGCTATGAGACACTGAAGAATTATTCAAAACGCCTGCAGACGCAGGAAGTTAATACTGCGCTGGTTTGTATTTGGACAGCTGTCAGATAATTTAAAAAGACTAGGCACTCTAGAAACTCTAGCAGCTTTTCCTTCAAGAAAACTCTAGGTGAGTTTTCTTTTAAGCTGTATTTTAAAGCCTGAGTGGTACCTCTGGCTTTGAATGGCAAAATCCTGCATCACAACGGGAATTGCGGAGCTGCTGTGGGACCTACACCTGAGAGGGTGCTGTTAGCAGATCTTTCTCCAGAATGGAAATGCATTGGGGAAACTCCATTATCTTATATATTAGTGGGAATAGGAGTAATTGAGTCAGCGTGTAGAGGAAATGCGTTTTCTTTCCAGGCAAACTGTGGCTTTAGAAGCTCTTTTCTGTCTTCTTCAATTAATACAACAGGGCTTCCCTGCTTATAAGTATTGGTTGCATTTGGGGCACAGCAAATTTTGCCTTTAAAGGGATTCCCTTAGTCAGCTGTCACCTAATTCCTTTATATCAGGTTTATGTAAGAAGGACATGCTATTTTTAGAAACTGAATGTAGATATCAGTATGCTGGGAGATGAGATTGTGCTCGAAGAGAAGGATGCACCAGCAAATTCACTGCATGGGTAAACAGGGCACTGTGTGTGGTGTGTCCTGGGGGAGACCAGGAGCAAAAGCACTACCCTGGGCAGGGCAGAGAATTTGTTCACCCGCTGCCTCTCCAGCCCCTTTAAATGTGTGTTTTTACGCAGATACAGCTGTTGGTATCCTATGGAAATGGCAAGACCCCGGTGCTCAAAATTACAAGAGTCACTTTAGGGTTTTTTTGTTTTTTCTATCAAAAAAAGAAGAAATCTTAAAAATTTTGGAGTCTCTCTGGTTATAGATTTTGAACTTTTACTATGGTCTCAGACTGTGTTTTAAACTTTTCTGTTGGGAGAGCTGAAACATGTTTTCTGTTGTAGTTGAAATGAGAACAAGCATTCTTGTATGCTTGCTGATGCCGGGAGCCTTCCTTGAAGAAAAACACTAAATATTTTCATATTTCAGACAAAGAGTGGGAATTATCATCTTGGGAACCATCTGCTTATATAGTATTCATGCATGAGGTACTTACCGTAGCGGTACACCGTTCTATTGTCCGTGCGTGTGCTGCAGTATGCCAGCTCAGATGTGTCGTCTTATTTATTTGGTAGTATATCTCTAAAGCATATTTTTTATAGATAAGGCAGTACAGGACATCACAGGTGGTATGTACGTAAATGTGTTTGGTCTGCGAACAAATACCTTCCAAATGCGCTTGCATGTGTGTGTGTGTAAGAACAAAGAAGCTCAGAAAATGTGTTTCATGATTTGGTATATCCCATTCTTTCCCTCCTCCCTCCCCTGCAGTTGTATAAGTACTTTTGATGGCAGCTGCTGGATTAGACCCAGAAGCTTAAAAGATTAAAGAAACCACTAAAAGCAGCTAGGAGGAAGTGAAGGATCCGCTTGTCTGAAGGTTTGTGTTTTCATACTGGTGGTTGAGAAGAAAATTGCAAACAGGCTGTGCCCTGCAGCAGAGGACGCGCAGACATCTGGGCGTTGCGGAGGTACGGCGTCTGGTCCAGCCACGCTCAGCCCGCGCCTCGGGACAGGCCGTGTCGTGTCCGGGGTGACAGTGCCGGTCCCTGTCCTCTTCCCTCCTTGCTGTTGTAGCCCGCAAGCCCATTTAGTGCTCTGCGGCGTAGGTGTGGAAAGCCTGGGCTGGCCGTCGTTTCTTACCGAGCGAGATGAAACTGGAATTGAAACACAACGAGTGGCTGAATGAGCTACAGATTCTGCGTTTTCACCCCATACTAAACTGGGCTGCCTGCTGCTGCTTGTGCTGCCTGTTAAGCTCCACAGGGAACATTATTTTTAATGAATGTATTTCTTGGCTGGGTGGTCCCTGCCAGTGACAGGTAGAGCTGAGCCAGGGCACAGCATCTTTCACCAAAGTCAGGCTGAAGTCTGCTCCTTTGCCCCTATCTCCCTTTTCCCCAACCACCCTCCTTAGCCCCAAACCCAAAAGCTGCTGTTTCAAGAAGTGGGTTTGTGTTGGTGTTTAGTTTTTTGGTTGTGGTTTTTTTTTGGTTTTTTTTTTTTTCCCAAACATGACTGTTTGCTATGTAAAACATCTGCTACTTTCTGGCTGATCCCTAAACATTACTGATGGGGTGTATAATCAAACCGGGGGTCTTGAAGAATGTAAGCCAGTCGTGCCTTTTGTCATTCTAAACAAGCAAGTCTGCACTGAAAAAAAAATCTGGTGTGGATCCAAAACAAGACCCTGGACACCCGAACTGCATTGCTGGGGTAGGAAGAGTGCTGCTGAGCACGTTAGGATTATTAACATTAATCTAATCTTTCCGTTTGTCAAACAGATTTTTGAGTACATGGAGACAGCTTACCCAGTTCTTAAGACAGTGCTCCCAGATCAGCTTGTAGTTTGTTCTGTAATACCATGTGGATTTGCTGGGATTTTCAAGTAAATACATTATGTATATGGCTTACAGATTGCTTAGGCTGTCTGCATCAATAATTAAAATGAGGGAGGGGACTATTCTGCAGAGTTTCCCCCTTTCTTTTCCTCATCCTTTTTACGTGTCTATTTTTATCTTTCCTCTCGCAGGATGAGGAAGATAAACCTGTAGCAAGGGAGAGTGTGTCAAAGACAGAGCTGAACGTTTTTCCAGCAGAGATGGGAGCTGGTGGCTCATCACCGCAGTGCCAGCTCTCAGCATCAGCCTGACCTTTGCCATTCTCTTTGCAGACGCTTTGATTCCGACTTGTCAAGAGCTGCCAAACTGTTCTCTTCGCTGTTAAAACAAGCACACCTTTTCTACGGAGACAGGATAAAAAGTGTCACTTTTGAGTCTTGTGGCGAACACGATGCTGTGCTGTTTAGTTGCCCAAAGTTAGAGGAAAGAGGTTTGGTCTGATTTGGTGTTGCTCTGGTGGGTGTAACGTTGCCTAGATTGGGTGGGACAAGCCTTTGTGCTGTGGTGGCGTGGGTTAATTCTACTTTGTTAGATCAGAGCTTCAATACAAGTTAATACTTAAATTTCAAGTACATCACCAGAATAACTAATTTCTGTTTTGTGCCTCCATCCTCACCCATCTTGGAAAAAGTATACAGTGTATTGGAGTTGGCATTTCAAAGTACCCAGTGCCATCCAGATGCAGACAGACTCTTTTAGTGTGATTTTCTGATGCGGCATTTTTAGTGTCCTGGCTGTGTTGAATTGAAGTGGGAAATAATGTCCGGTTATTTGTAAGACTGTCTCCTGTCTCTGAAACCTCTGCACATCCAGCCGCTAACATCTCTACCGTGGAGCTCAGAACGATAGTCAGTCCTTGCTGGACATGACACAATCTGTCATGGTCACAGTCGGCTTTGGCGGTGGGTACAAAGCGCAGCAAGACTGTGCGGAGCCTAAGACTTGAATGCTGTTACAAAACGTGCACTTGAGCTGGGAGAGTGACTCCTTTCCACACTGACACTGCTGCCTAAGAACTAGAGAGAGTTACTTGCCTGTGTTTATTTCCCAGCTTGATTTAAACTTTGCAGCACATGCAAAGAAACGGAGAAACTGCCGAGGAGGTGTTGATCTGGTGAAATGGCTGGATGTCCTTGCTCTGCATAGCGCACGTGCACTGCAGCCGCGGCTTTGGGCTGAGCTCATTTCCCAGCCTGCGTGTGAGGTACAACACACAGCGCTTGCTGTCCCTGTGCGTTGTGGGTCTCCTGAAGCTTTTACTGTGGAGATTTTTATACCGGAGCTGGGAGCATGAGCATTTGGGCAACTTCCAAATGCACACACCTCATGCTGTTATGGAATAAGTAAGACCAGTTTCGATTTTGTCGCTACAGATGAAAAAATCACAGTGTGCTGTGCTTGGTGTAAAGATGGCTTGGTATTGCGTGCACCAACACCTGGTGTGTTTGGAACCCGGGTGGAAGGCATTACAGAGGTAGAGCAAACTAAAACTTGTCCAACGTTATCATTTTTTTTGCCACATCTGGCTGAACATCAAGGGTGCCGTTCAGTGTCACTAGCCTATGTAATCTTTGCTTTTTGAGACGGCTCATTAGGATGATTTCTTGGCTGGAAACTTTGGAATTGGCCTGAGATCACCAAGTCATGGGCTGTGAAAGAGCTGTTAAATAATAACAACTATCTTATCCCATTACTGACCTGGACCGTGCTCTGCCCGGCAGCCTGGAGAGGAACCGCTGGCACACGGCGTCACTGGCTGCAGTTAAGTGTAGCGCCGGTGTGTAATCTCAGGTACTGTTGCGTTGCACTGTCTCCGCCACTCTTTCCAGTTTCAGTTCACTTGTTTTAAGGCTCTTTCTAGTGTACTCTGCCTGTGAAAGTTTAGTTCCGATCATGGAATTGCCTATGGAGACCTGATGCCATCGACAGCTTCATTTGTCCACATTACAGTTTAGCACCTTAGGAGCCGAGTACCTGTGCTGGCACAGCTCGCTCTGTGTTGCTCTCCCTTTAATGCAAAAGGGCACTTTTGTGCATTTCTTATGTATGGAGACGGCGGTTAGGTGCTCTGTGGAGATCCCTGGTGCCCTAAGAAAGGTTTAAATCTTGATTACCTCCTGCAAATATACCTGAACTTAGAGTGGACGCTGTAAAAGCAAGCCAGCAACTGCTATACGCTAACACAACTGCTTATTTGCGAGAGTTTTGCAGTCTGAGTATGAGAAATGCCACGAGTTCTTCCCAGAGGTGTTGGTACTACAGCTCCTCAGTGCACAAAGTTGTTAATTTTTCTGTTTATTTTATTGGGGTTTTTTAATTTTTTTTTTTTTTTTTTTTTTTTGTGAACATCCCCTGTTGTAATATTTCTTAGCTCTTCTCAATTACTTAAAAAAGCTGAGAAGTTTTTAGGCAGGTGTTCATAAGCACCGAGAAAGTGTAATGCCTTGTTTGCTACTTTAAACTCCTTAGGGTCCAGAGTCATTTTAGCAGCAATCCAGTTACGCTGGAGAAGGCAAGGACGTACAGTGCCTAGCATCGTGCAGTCCTGCTCGCGGAATATAAACTCCGGGTGCTGATGTAATACAGATGTTAATCAGAATTTACAGTAGTCGAACTGAGCTTGGAATTTAGCTGAAGGGACTGAAATGGAGCATTAATCAAACGCCCCAATTACTGAGCCACACTTTCTGCATTAAGGTAAACTAATATAGAAGATACATTACACCCCTAACATCTCAATATAAAGTAAGCCCTGGCAGGAGAACATGGGAGCGGTAGTCATTAGCCTTTCCCTTTGGCTGGCTGGGGAAGGGGAAGGGTTAGAGAGATGTTAGGCTGCTCTCAGAAAGAGGATTTAGGGAAAAAAAAAAAAAAAAAAGGAAAAAAAGCTCTGGCTCTTCTTAATAAATTAGTGTAATTACAGATCTGTTTAAGTGGAGGCATATGATACGTATGTTTGTGACAATTTTCCAGAGGGATGGTTCGGCTAGTGCTAAATAACCGGGCTCATTTTCCTATAATGCAAATGTTATTCACAAACTATTACCATAATTGATGCACCGAGCCACTGTAGAGTAAATAATGTGTTGTGTGTGGGAAGCAAACTAGAAGTCAATGAATATTAAAGAACAAAATCTCATTTTTTAAAGGGAAACTTCCCAAGAATTAGAATTATTTTAAAAATCAAATGGCGGAGCAAGTCCAAATTGACTGGTTGTTTTTAGTTATGTGTACATGCACATGGATAACCACGCGCACTTACAGGCTGCGGTCTCCAGTCTGGTTCAGCTGGGGTCTTTTTTCTGCTTGGTGAGTACAAAGCATCCTCAGACCGGCTCAGAGCAGCGCGGTGCACGGGAACCGCTGGGTAGCATCCAGCGTCCTGGGAACTTCCCAGAGAAGCGGGTTATGAACACACCAGACCTCCTGGCAGTTGAAAGAAATAAGGACCTTCCTGTTGGGTGAAGGGGAGCTGGGACTGGTGACCCCTTGTTTGGGGAGATATTGGTTGTTTCTTTGTCTCTGCCTTCCTGAACCCGGCTGGGGCACTCGTTCTGTGTAACGCAGGAATTTTGAGTCATGCGAAAAACCGTGGCAGGGCTCACGTTAGGTTTCTAGGTTGTCATGTGTGCGATGGCAGAGCGGGAGTGGGCTGCCGGCGGGTTGCGGGGCTTGAGATCTGCAGCCGGCTGGCGTGCTGCCCTGCTGGGCACGGCTGCGCGGAGCTCACGGCCGACGGGAGCACAAGGCTTTCCAGTTACTCCTGCGATAGTCCTTGCTCACTGCCCCTCTGCACAGCCCTGTGCCTCGGTAAGTGTTAAGTAGGTTACAGCACTTATTGCCGAGGTGTGAATTACCCCGTGCCCGTTGCTGCATGCAGGAGCTATTGGCACTGCAGGCGTATCTATGCTGGTATGGGTTTGTAGAGTTAAACATTTTGCTGAATAGGACTTAATTTAACTGTGGGCATTAGTGCCCTGCCATCTAATCCCTTTTCATGTTCAAAGGGAGCTTGTGTTAGTGCTTAAATGTATATATGTACATTGCACGGAAAGGTTCTGGTTTTTTAATATATTGCTTTACTTTTCTTCCCCCTGGATATATTGCTCCCTCATCCCTGTTCCATGTGTAAATGAGGGTGATATATACAGACAACTATATAACGTGTTGCAGAGATGTATTCCAGTAGGATGAAATAGAGTGTCACAGAAATCACGGCTCTCTGCATTTGAGAATTGTGTCATTTCAAACACTTTTGAGTACTGGTGTGTTCTCAGAAGCGAACTTTTCTCCAGGTAATAAAACCCTGGCCAAATACCGCTGTAGCTGCAGAAACCGGAAAGCCAGGGAACAAAATGCAGAAGCATTGTGTAGGATTACAAAAGCATCCCTTGATCTTTTAATATTGTAAGCCATTTTGTCCAGATGGCAATTATTGTTATTTTTTTTAAATTACAGATTATAGCACTGCACCTTCTTTTTCAGAGAGATTAAAATGACATTTTAAGCAACCTTTGCCTCCCATCGCTGAAGATATTCGCATGTGACTTCCTGGCACATATATATCATATACATATATATCATATAACGTCAATAGTTTTCCTTATTGTAACCTGATATAACTCAGTGTGGCAGAAGTAACATATTGTGAGCCATCACGAGCCTAGCTCTTGTGCGCCAGGCTTATGGGCTGTCCTTCTTCTGTCTCAGTCTGCCTCTTGCAGATTGTAAAACGCTAGCAAATGTCTGTTTCTTGTCCTCTGTGGACTGTATCGAGGTGTCTTTGAGTCTTTCAGGCTTCTGTGGTTGTGCCTCCTAGCCATAATTTCGCCTAGAAAGCTGAGCACATGCCTGAGCTGGGTTATCACTCACCGTAACTCATTACAAATTGGCACTTCGCTGGGGGAGATACAGTACTTCAAACTGCTTTTCTCAAGTTAATCTGTGCTTTTTCTCTTTGAATCAGGTAGCCTTCCGTATTAGGTTTTATCCTAGGCCCAGGGAAAAGCAGCTGTAAGACCTGACAAATCTTACAGCAGGCAGGGAAAATGTTAAATGCACCTCTCCGTCATTGCAAAAAAGCCTTTCCATAAAGCGCGGCTCTGCCTGCAGGGCCGGAGGGGTGCCGTTGGTCTCCTGGACCGCTTCGTCCTGCGTCTCTCTGGCTGAAACGGTGCCAGTCTCGCGAACTTCAATACAGCGGCCACGGGATGCAGCTCATTCTGTGCCTGCCCTAAGTGGATATTAAAGCATAAGAGCTCTCGGATGCTGCCAGCCTGCGTTGGGTTCAAACCAGTGACCTAGAGAGTTTCTTTTTAAAACGTGCACAGAAGTACGAATTGACAGCAGCATGTTTGTGATGAGATTTTTCGGCAGCACTCAAGATGAAAGAGCAGATGGTGTTGATGGGAGAGCAGGGTTATAAGGTACAAGATGGGATTGTTATCACGTTAATAACAAGACAGCAAATCCCACAGTGCTTTCTATTAGCCTGAAAGATGATAGTTCCCTGTTGGGCTTCCTGTGAATCAGAAATGTCCGGTAACGCGGGTCCCAGGGGGCTGCGGACACCTCGTTAGTTCATCGTGTTGGCTCTCACACATAGCCATCGATTTGTTTGGCTTAGGTCATGCTGACCCTTTTCCTCACTGCCCATGCCCTGGGAAGCCTTTTAGGGTGCAAAAGAGTTTGAAGGCAGAGCTGGTGTAATGATGGGCTGCTGCTGAAACGAACACTGTTATGGGATACGGGTACTTTGAAGCGAATCTGGTGTTTGCTAGTTTAAAGCTGGGGAAGTGCGGGGCGTGTTGGAAGGCAGGCAGACGGAGCTTCGGCACTTGCACTTCGTTTAAAGTAATCCATATCGCTCTGCAGTTCTCTGAACTTGGGGAAAAACTTTCTCTTTTAGTCGGCTTGCAGATCCCACAGGCTTTGCTCTCAGCTTCAGCTAATCTTCCAGGGATCACTGCTTTGGCTGGTACATTAGGAGCCATTCTGAACTGTGAAAAACATTTCAACATCTTTTTTATTTGTACGCATTCCAAATTGCCTTTTTCTTTTCACAAGCTAATTATAAAAATTGCTGTAAACACTTTCTGGAGATGGGATCTTCCTATTTATCTAAACTTTGTTTGTGCTTGTTGTTTATGTCCTGTTTTTTTCAACATCCCCACGCTTCGCTCTGCTGGTTGGGAAGTGTGAAAGCTATTATGGTAATAGGGAGTGAGATGATTTTCTGCTCTCACAGTGCCAAGGAGACAGGAATGGATGCAATTCATCTTGGATGTGGTCCCTGCTGCAAATACATCGTCTTGCTTTAGCCTCCCTGCACACACAGATATACGCGCAGAGGTTTGTTTTGCTTGGGATGAGGGTCAGTGCTCTTTAGCTACCCCGGGATCAGCATAGCTTGGCTCCACCGGCCGCCCTCGCGAGTGGGCTCTTCGGGGCGTTTATACTGCAGCACGTACCAGGTGAAATAGTGCCCGGTTTGCTCCTTCCCTCCCTCCCGTGTAGCACCGAGGAAACGCTAGTCTGACCTGACAACAAGCCCGGAGTCAAAAGAGAAGAGGAGGAGGAGGTATAGCCTGCTTTTAGGCAACTTAGAAATCAAATCGGTACTGCTCGCTGTTTGTTGTGCTTGCGCTGGTGGATGATTAGCTTTGTCATGGGGGATAATTGAAACGAACATGGATCAATATCTAAATACATACATCAGGGGTATTCAAAGGCTTAGAGCCAATGGTCTGTTAAAAAGGAGGTTATTTCTGTTCCTTTGTACACCATCTCACAGTTGAAATTGTATATTAGAGTATGACAAAACCCGCTGAATAAATCAAAGGATGCTTATTCTGAGAGAATTGCAAATATTCTGTCAAAATATGGTTCCCCTTTAGGGGCGTACACAAAGGCAAGTCTGGATTTTGGCTGTACAAACTTAGAGCCTGAATGGTATATTATTTCATGTTATTGACGCGTGTTTGAAAGAGAAGGCATGGAACGACGGAGTTTTGGAGGTTAGTGCTACAGCACGTTTAGGGATAAATTCCTGTCCAAGGTATTGTTTGTCTGGCAGCGTGTCCCTAACAAGTGAAGATGAATTGGCACGACAGAAGCGAAGCTGTTGTGTGATGCACCGTATAGGCAATAACTCTATAAAATATGAAACTCAAATACATTTCAGACAAAGCGCTGACACTGTAGGTTTTGAAATAAATGGTGTATTTTGCTCAGTTGCAAAGATGAATGCAGTGTTGCAAATTAAGCTGTTGTATACTTCATGTACGTGGGCAAACCTAAACAGCTATTAGTATTATAAGAAACAACCAGGTTCTGCTGGAGCTGATTAGGGGCTGCTTGTGGATGCTACTGTTGGGGGTTTCAACAGAGCGACAAAAAAACGAGCAGTCCTGCGGTGTGATCGGCTCTTCCCTGCCTGGCTGGGGGGGATGATGGCTGGAAATTCTCCGTTCCCCGTGCTGCACTTGTCCTTTGATTACAAAAGGACAGCTCTCGAGGGATGTTGTTGTGCATTTTCCCGAGATAAAATAATAATAGCTCTGTGTTTGGTGACCCTGGAACTTTAGGTCCTGCCAGATGCTAATGAACCAGTGGAAAACATCCAGGGCCCGGTAATTGCTTTGAGCCACAGCTGTTTGTGCTTGGTACGCAGTGTCAGAGCTCGCTTCTTCGGTGGCTGCGCCCTGTGATATTGCCCCAAGGTCCCCTCGGGGACTCCTGGGTCAGTGCAGCGAGCAAACTTCCTATAATTGGGTACAAGAGAGCGTGGTGTCCGTGTGGACACGGGCAGCTTGAGGATGAGTCACGCTCTTGACACCACCTCTGTGGTTGGCGTTTGGTGTCCGCAGTAAATGCGGGGCGGCGCTGGCAGGCGGTGTGTCCTCTGCAGGGGCCGCAGCACCAGCAGAGCCCTTGGCACAGCGGCAGCTAGGAAGGAAGCGAGGCTCTTGCGCTGACCTGATCTCATTCAAACATACAGCAGATCTGCCCTATTTATTCATTTGCTACTTCAAAACCCAGCTTTTTAGGTGCAGAAAATAGAAGGTGCCAATAAAAAGCAGCTTTGGATGTGCGTTCCCTATAGGAGACCTCCCCATCCACTATTGCCTTTGCATGATGTGATTTCTGATGTTTCCATAGACCTAAAAAAGGCTGAGGCGTTTTACCGCCCTTTTAGCAGATGTAAATTATCCCATGGAAGTGCAGAATTAAAGGGAGAGTGGGAATACTGTTCTGTGGCATCAGTGGAAAGCCGTTTCTGACAGCTACGGGCGTGGATGGCGGCGATTTGCACCAGCTTGGCTGAGGTTGCGTTGAGGAGGGTTGGAAGGGACTGGCTCGCCGCGATGCCCGGGCTGAGCAGGGGAGGGCAGGGATGGGGCTGCGGAGCGGGGTGAGCAGCCTCCCCCCCAGCTGCTGCGGCTGGGCACGGACGAGGGCACCTTCCCACGTGCAAAGCCACCTAGGAAGGTTAGAGCCGTGCCTGCGGTTAAATGAGGTGACTGTTATTGGTCATTACTGGTGTTTGGACCCTTGTTTAAGTCTTAGTTTATGAAAAGTTCTAAAAACCTCTATTGGCAAGTGACTGAGCAGCCAGGCTTTCAAAGTTACAGCTTTCATATCAGGCAATGAGACCATTGCCAGTATCGATAGTACTTTTTAGCTGGGTAACGTTGACAAACTAGGCTTCAGGATCTGTCTCATCCACTATGTATCTCTGTGCGTTACATACAGTAGGAGGTGGTAAGTCAGTGGTGCACGTGTTTATTCCATCCCACTCAGCCTATGAAAAAGATACCTAGACCTGGAAAAGGTACAGAGAATGATGAAAAGGATCTGCGGAGGCATGCACGGCATCTCTACAAGGAGAAATTTAATAGTCTGGGAGTCTCCAGTCCCCAAAAGGTGTTATATAAGGGAGACAAGAAAAATCTGTAAAATTGTAACTGATGAGAAGCAAATTATTCTCTTTTTTGCAGGATAGGATTCTGTGAGACTCCCACTTAAATAACCAGAGCACTGGTTAAAAACAACAAAACGAGGCCACTTTTTCCTACTGCATATAATGAAATTCTGAACCTCCTTCAACATCTTATGGAAACATAAAGAGCTTCAACTTAAAAAAATTAAGGTCCATGAGTGTTATTAGACGTGATGCTGTGGGCGCTCGAGATTTCTTACGTTGTTTCCTTGTGCATCTTAAAGTGTTTGGACGCAGGATGCTGGGCCGGATAGCTCTGCTCCAGTACAGCACTTTCTGTATGCAGCGGAAATACAGTGGGCTGATTATATTCATCCTGTACTTTGCAACTTGATATTCAGCGCTCTGTGGCATGCTTGGGGCTGGGCGATTTGCAGCGAGCTGCAACCAAATCAATGTGTCTCATTAAACCGGGGACGGGGAGCTGGGCAGTCTTTCTCAACGGACAAAAGAACGCATAGTCTGATAGGCGTCTTCCCAGGATTTTTTATGCCTTAGTTTCCTATTGATAGTGGTGGTTGTTTTGTTGTTGTGTGTCTTTTTTTTTTTTTTTTTTAAGGGTCTTTTCATGTATTATTTTAAAACCTTAGCCTGACAGCATCAGGGCTTAACAAGTGTGTGTGCAGGGGAGGGCTGGGAAAGGGGGGCGCAGCAGAGAGCCTGACTCCTGATGACTTGCTCTGGTTACATGGTAGCATTACTGCAGCTGCGGAATTGGAAAGGAGATATTTGCTTTATGCTTAAGAGGCTTTATTGTTTCTAAACTATATATAGTTCTGTAATCTTTCTTTAGATGGGGGAGGGCAGTGTGGGACAGCCTCCGAAGCGTCGCCACCCTGCTTGGTGGGAGAGCGAGGGGTTAAGGCGGTGGTGTAGGGTTCTCCGAATGGGCAAGCTCATTGTCAGAATAATGTTTAGCCAGGTGTTAATCTGTGTCTGGAGGGAAGTGCTGGAATTCATTATTCATCCCACTGGGGGAGGTCATGGTCCTGGGAGGCTGCCAGCGCTGGAGCCAGCCTCCTGGCTTTACTGACATGTGCCATTTGTGATGAATGCAGCTGAAGTCCATTTGAGGAATTCTCTTGTCAGGCAGCCAAGCTGACAGCGAAACGCGGAGCTGAGGCATTCGGCGAGCTCTCTCGCAGCAAGCGAGATCGCACTCAGCGTTGGGAGGGCAGGAGGGGACAAACTGGAGCTGCAGAAAGAAAGCATCGTTTTTTCTTTCTGTCCTTTTTTCCTTTCTCTCACCCTTCGCTTCCCCTAAATACTGCGCTCCCCTTGGAAAATTGCCGGCTCTGACGGAAAGAGCGCTGGCACGCTGCTTTTCAG
Source organism: Pluvialis apricaria (assembly GCA_017639485.1). Taxonomy (NCBI): domain Eukaryota; kingdom Metazoa; phylum Chordata; class Aves; order Charadriiformes; family Charadriidae; genus Pluvialis; species Pluvialis apricaria. The sequence continues at coordinate 11,113,717 of CM030024.1, forward strand.
CAGCAGGGTAGGTTTGGGTTGCTTTTTTGTTTAACGAGGGCAGGAGGTGAAACAATGATCAAGTCAAGTTGGTTCTACGTCAAGTTCAAGTATGCGGAGAAGGTAAGTCAAACGTTTTCTCCTGCAGCCTTTCCCAGGGGATGGCGGCGTGGTCGCCTGCAGCCCCTTTCTCTTGACAGGCAGCTCTGGCCACCAGCGGAGCGAACGCCGCTGAGAAGTTTTGCTGGTGAATTTGTTTTCCATGGCTTGATAGATAACACTGTGCCGAAAGCTGGTGTGCAGCGCAGGGTATGGGCTTGAAATGTGACAGCCGCAACTTGGGCATGGTGCAAGTGGAAGAGAAAAGAAAAGCTCAGATCTAATTCCTACGGTGCTGTGTCAGTTAAAAAAAAAAAAAAAAATACAAAACCCAAACCCACGATTGGTAGAGATGTATTTGTTTTTCTCGTGTGGAGCTTGAAAGGCAGGAATATTTCTTGTTCTGTAGAGCTGTTTATGAGATGTGACCTGCTTCTGCAGGGAAGTCAATTCTTTTCTTCTCCTTTAGTAACAAAATAAATATTTAATTGTCTGTAATTATTAAGGAAAAAAGAAGTTTTATTGATCAAAAAGCAGTGAGACGTATTCTAAGGCTGTTTGCTGGAGGCTTTACTGTGGAACTTGCTGCATTTCCTATTGTGCAGAACACGGTGCTTTCTGTTGGATTTTCCTTTTACGCTCATCCTCCACTTTCTCTTGCCTGTCCCTTGGTACCCAGGTGCCTGGGGGAAACAGGGGGACGGGGATGGGAAGAGGATGGACCAGGATTTCAGCAGGGATCTGCCTGACAGCGATGCGTTTTCACAGAATACCTCCCTGGAGGGTTTCCTGCCCCAGGTTAAAGACTGATCTTGTTGCCCATGACGCTGAGACCCAGTCAGAGTGTTTGAGTGTAGCATTGCTGTTTTCTTTAATCCAGCAAAATGGGGAAGGGACCAAGACAACTTTTTTTTTTTGGTGAAAATACTAAGAAGTCTCACTATCTATTCCATAACCAGCCTCGAGCAGTTAGCAACTTGTTATTCTTAAAACAGGGGGGGAAACCCATGCATGTGCCATTAGCCTGAGATTTTCTATTCTGGCAAACAGTCCCACATTGATTTATTTCTTGTCTTTGTGCCTCAAGTTATACTGCACACAGTGAAAGCATATATATTTCATTTAACAAAAAGCATATATTTTTCATTTAACAAGATTGTCCTGTCGTTTATCCCAGGCTGCAAATAGCATATTTAACAAAGTCGCAGATTTAACTATTCCATTTTCATTTGTTTTGGGCAGTCTTACAAAGGCAATTTGACTGCAAAATCCACTTTATTAGGCAGTTGTATTTTATCTCCTTGATGTTTCCCTACAATAATTCTGTGTTATTTAAAGTCATATCAGACCTATAAACATCTATATGAAAACAAATCGACTCTGCATATTTAGCATATGAAACTCTTCCTGGAAAGAAAAATTGAATTAAATCAGTAGTTATCTGCCAGTGGGTGAGGTCAGCTATATAAAATACCAGGGAATATTTTTTTTCACCTTTACATTTTGTGATTCAATTTTCTTTTTTTTTTTTTTTAATACTGCTTGCAGTTCAACCAGAAAGCCCGAGTCCCCGAACAGAGCAGATAATGTTCCTGCTTTTCTGTCACCGGGTGATTTTGTGTGTGTGTTACATAACCTGTCACACCGGTTTTGTCAGAGACAGATATTTTTGAGATCTACAACCTGGGAAATTTGAACATGGATCAAATCCAGGAAACCCATTTAATCTGTATTCTTCTTAGAGGTACTTGTGCCTTACAAGATTTTCTTCCGATTCACCAGGGAAGTTGCCAAGTCTGTTCATCTGTTGGGGGGGGAAAAAAAAAACCAAACCCAAAAGCATAATCCACGAAGACAAAAACTGAAGTGCACGCCTGGGTTTTTATTGAATTTCGTGTGTGATAAGAGCCCGTTAGTCCTTCGCGTGGAAGTGAGGGTTTCCTAATGGAAGGCACTTGAGAAATTTAGGTCTTGGCTACGAGGCAGGGACGTGCCCCCTTGCTAAACGCAGGGCTTTGCCTCGAGGTTCTTGTTGCGGTTGATGCTTGGCTTATTCTGCATTAGCTTCAAGTCTTGTCTGCCTGTGAAAGTTGTGCTAGCGTGACTTAGGTGTGAATTGACGCTGAATTTATTAAACTGGTGCAGCGCTCTGCCTGGACACTGTGGGCACGCGCTCCATGAAACAAGTGCCTCTGCGTTAGTGTAACCATGGTGGTGAAAAAAATTAGGTCAAATTCTTTTGCAACTCTTCCATGTTGTCAAGGTTTTAGAAATAGGGTTTATGTTAGCTAAGCTGAAGTACCTTTGAAATTCTCAAACCAGCTTTTTACAGCAGTTTGTCTAAATAGATTTAAAATCTCACTCGGAGATGCGGTTTCTCATTTCCAGTTGACAGAAGTGTAGGCTGCTGCAGCAACGAGCGCTCCCGCTCCCAGCTACGCCTTGTCAGCGGTGCTGCTTGTGCAGCCACGTGGTGACGTGCGGCCGGGAGCGGATCCAACTGGAACTGAACGGGTTTTATTCCTTTTTTTGGGCTGGCTTGCTTTTCAGTCAGCTCAATCTGTATCCCAGTTTACCCCAAGCGTACAGCCATAAAGGATGTACCTGGAAACACCTGGTTGAGGGTGAGTAGAAAGGACAGTGGTGTCTCTTCTGGCAGCTGCCTGTGAAAACGAAGTTGATTTAAGTTTGCTCTCTTCATTTGGAAGTGTTATATAATCTGTTTAAGGGAGGTCGTCTGAGGTTAGGGAAAGGTTGGGGCTCTGCCCTCGCGTCAGCGCAATATCTTGGTTCAATCAGAACTAAAACTGCTTTTCCTCTGTGTGCCACAACAGTGACATTGCACCGCTCCCTCTTAATTCTGTTGTAAAGAAGTTCATTGACATTTTTATTAGCGGCTGGCTTCGCTGAAGTTGACATGCTTGCCTCTGGCCATCACAAATATTATTATTTTTTTTCCCTTTGATTTGCTTTGGAAGATTTTGCTGTCTGAAGACCCCTCTGTGATAAAGCATATATATTTATATATGTGTGTGTTTATATACATGTCAGAGCTAACTCCTTTTCTCCTTCTCTGGAGCCATCCCAAACCCGCCTGGACGCCGTCCTGTGCCACTGCTGGAGGTGACCCTGCTGTGGCAGGGGGTGGACTGGGGGAGCTCCAGAGGGCCCTTCCAACCCCCACCACTCTGGGGTTCTGTAAGTCTGCAGGCAGCTGACATAACGAACAATATTCCTTCACATCTAGATTGTCAGCCTCTTTTATTCTTCTGGCATCACTACGCCGTCCTGCTGTAAACTGTTCTGTTGATTGTGTTTAAGCGTTGCTCGTCCCATGTGGGTTCTCTGCAGATAGACCCGAACCGAGGTGTGGTGAGGTAACTTGCCTGAGCTTCGAGGAAATTCAGCCCTCACGGCTCTTCCGGGAGCTTCCAATCTCATCCAGCATCCACCTGGCACCTTGAAATGTCTTAGCCAGTCAACTTGTGTCATCTGCCTGCTTGGGCCGTGGCTGTTTCATACTGGATAGGAGAAAAATTCAGTGGCCGTGCCTTTGCGGCTCCAACAGAAAGCCTGAGTACAGGTCTTAAACTGTCTTTGGATGTTCACCTTTTATCCTGAAGACATGGTGGAGCTGGAAACAGAAGAGGCAGATGTTGGATAAAGTGATGTACTGTGGCATGTTAGTTTGCTCAAGTCATCCAAGCAGTTATTTTATGGTGTGTTAGACAACTGCCATAAAACCATTTCACAGCAGCATATTTTTAATTGTTATTCAAATAATCAGATAATAAAACTAACTAAAGTCGAAATCCGCACAACTTCATCTTGAGCCTATTATCAAGTTAATTGCAAACATTCTGTTTTATAAACTTCAAGGGAGCCTACTGGAAAAAACCCAAAGTTTTTATGTTTACCCTTTCAAAGATTTAATATAAGGTCATTTGGACATGAGCCATTTTTACATAATACCCATATTCAGTCTGAGTGCATTTACACTGTAATTAAAATTCAACAGCTTCATACGAATAATAGTGCTGACAGTAGGAAACCAGTCTGATCTTGGGGGGCAAGTTCCTAGAGATGGATGAAGTTGTGGCAGGCGTGGGAGCTGTGTGGCGGCGGGCAGGATGGGTGCGCAGTCCGGCTTCACCTCCTGCTGCTTGGACCTGAAGGAGCTTATGGGTGACGTCGGAGGACTTGAAAGATTTTGCTTTGTCCTTGGAAAGCCCCGTCCCATGTTTGAAGTTCATTGGTAGATGCTGCTGAACTGAAGTGAAGCTTAATTTTCCTGTTCCCATCGGTGCCCAAGGCAGGGAAGTGCTGTATTCCTAGCTGGAAAATTAGATTAAAACACCCAGTACCTAGGTACAGGGTGCATTCATTTCTTCCTCTAACGTAGGACTTCTGACTACTCTGAAAGGCAGTTTACAGTTTTGGCAGCTAAAATAAAAAGCCTTAAGGACAAGCAACCACTTTGAATGTTTGAAGGGCTTTATTTCCAGCAGAAAGATTTCAATTACAGTCATTTTCCTCGAGTAAGTACAAAGAGGTAAATGGAACCCCTGTTTCAAATGTTAAACTCGGCAGACTACATTATTACGGGTTGTACTTTGAAAGTGAAGGATAAAGCCAATCTAAATCAAAGCCTTGGTTCCAAATTACTTTTTAAGAGTACGATGAGGTCAGCCACTTGGTACTGAGCAGCACCGCAAATGTGACCCCCGCGAGCCTGTGTTGCTCTTCGGGGGGATCGCGGCAGGAAGCATCTTTCTCAACAAGCACTGAGACTTGCATCTCGAAAGGGCTGCTCTGCAGCTGGAGATGCATGTGTGGGCTATATTTTTAGAGAATTTAGGTTTTTTCCTCTTTCTTCTCTGACTTTGCTCGTTATTTGTCTTGTCTTCTATAAGAGTAATTTGACAAATCTTTGGTTATTTGTCTCCTGTGTGGCACAACCTCTCTTCCCTCCCACTCCCCGCAAAAAGGTTTTTCCTCTCAGGACTGTTTCCTCCCCTTGCTGGGGTAAAGAGCACATTTTTCAGAAGTCCGTGTTTTTTTAGACCACGTATTGAAATGTGCACAGTGTTTGCATAGCACAGGTGCTCAAAAGAGCCAGACAGCCAAGGTGACAAATCCGTCTAGGTGACCTGAGCTCACTGAAACATTCATTTTCCCTGGAATTCTTCATTCTGGAAATGCTTCCAGAAATCTGTACTTGGGGCTTGATGGAGTTGGGCAGAACTGCTGCGGTCGGTGACTTTTTGGGTCAGACCTATGCCCAGGTGCAGGGCAGGGAGTGAACCAGCCCGCGCCTAGAGTTGGTCCTCTTAGCACTCAAACCAGCCTTAATGGTGCCTGGGAGGTGGGAACCCACCTGCTTTTTCTCCAAAAGTGTTTGCTGGAGCTAGTTGTGCTAATTTGACTGGGGTTTTTTGGGGTTTTTTTTTGCTACTTCTTTTCCTCATTGCTTGGTAGATGGGTTTCTGCAGGTGTGAGATCAGATGTTGTTCCTTAAACTGATGGAGACGATGAGCAAAGGGTTGTGTCTTTCCAGATTCCTCTGCGCAGACACCTGCTTCAGTATTTTTATCACATTTAGCTGCTGAAATTTTTCCTTTCCTGCCTATGAATATTAAAAGTTTGCATGTTTTTTAAACTGTTTTGCAACTGTGACTACCGCCGTTTTAGGGAAATGGGTGAGATTTATTGTTTTATGTGCTTGTGTACTGATATTGGGCCTACTGAACAAACGCAGGAAAATAGATGTAGGCGTTTACTTTACTTGTTACTATGGATTATTACAACTGTGCCCTTGTGCTTCAGGGACCCATGCTCACTTGGACGTACCCCGCCTGCTTTGCTGAGCGACCCTCTGTTTGCAACTCTTCCTACAGCCCTGCACAGAGAATTGCCTCGCTTCGTAATTTGGCTTTTGCTTATCACATTATGATTTTATCTGGCATTTCTGGACAGGAACACAAAGATGTCAAAAGAGGATAGGTGCTTGCTGACAGTGGATGCAGCCCGGACTGCTGCTGCACTTTGCTCGAGGCTGGCGAGTGGATCTGAGCAACGTTTTTGCCTTGTTTCGGCCTCGGAGGCTGGGTTTGGCTGGCACACCAGCTGGAAGCTGTACGCTCCTCTCTCCGTGGCCTTGTGTCCCCAGTGGAAAGTAGGCAGGGCTGAATGAAACCCAGAGGAAGAAATGCCGGCGTCAGCAGCGCGAGCGCTCGCGTCAGAAACTGCCCCTCGGTTTTCTTCTGCTCCTGGGTCTGCAGAAGCGAGTGAAGTTCAGCCAAACCTCCTGCGAGGAATAACCTCCTGTAAAGTGAGCGATGTGCGGGTCCTTGCTCTGCTCTGGCTCCCTCTCTTTTATTTTTGCGCTATTAAATGAAAAGCGGTGGGATGGCTCATGGAATTGGCAAATGGGCGCAGGCTGCAAGGCACTTAGTCCCTGTGTATGTTCTGTTCCTCACCTGGTCCTCACGGTTGTAAAGGTAGCTCAGTTTTCTAAGCATTTGGAGTGGATTACTGAAGATTGTTGGGCTAAGTAATGTTTACTTATTTATTTTGATTTAAACAGATCTTTCTCCAATTCTGGTAATTCTTGGTAGTTGGACCGGTTCTTGGGAGGGCACTTGTGTGGTTGTAGATAAGGGCGTTGTAAGAAAGGTGTTGAATACCTCTGATTTCTTTCAGTTCTGCAAATTGAACATTTGCAGTTTGCTTTTTGCTATAGGGGGTTATCACTGATGTGTAACATTTTGAAGTGAAAGGTTAGAAGGGCCTATAGGTTCGTTTGGCCCTGCCCAGGAATATGGTAGAGACTTAAAAGGTGACTTTTTCCTTGAATCCAGGGCAGTTTCTGCATCGTGTATTGGGACAACTCAAGGGCTGCTCCTGCCCGGGCAGATACCGGCAGCCCCGCGGGACTCGCCGCAGCCCGGCTGGTGAATCAGAAGAAAATCTTGTAAGGCACAAATAACTCTCCGAGTCATTGGGAACTCTGAGCGCCGCCCGTGTTCCCCTTGCTGCTTCTCACAAAGGGAGTCACTGGAGCAGAACTGTTTAAACAGCTCGGTGTCATTTTAGGATCCTCCTGGCTCTAAGTGGGAATATGTGGGGTTTTTTCCAGCTGGAGCCAGCTTCTGGACCGCTTTGTCTGTAATATGGTTTGGGATCTAGACCTGAAACTTTTCCATTTTTAGTCCTGTTTTGTTTGTGTGTATTTGTGAGACTAAGGAGAATTGCATACTGATGGGAATAGTCAGTAGCAGGTGAAATAGCAAGAAAAAAAAAAAGCCCTGTTACATTCTTCTGATGTAAATTTTTAATCAAATGTATTTTCTTCTGTTAAGCAACTTTTACAGCCCACTGCACAAAACATACAACAAAAAAAACTTTGCACAATGAACTGCATGTAATAGGCTAGCAATGCATCCATTACGCATTTTTAGGTGTGTAATACATTTAAATCCATTTTTCTGTGCATGGCAGTGTAGCCTTCAAAAGGTAATTAGAATTTGCACAGTCTTGCTTTCATACTTCCTTGGGTTTTCTTCACATTGCAATGCTTTGGAAAGCTTCGTTAGGAGTGGTCTCTTGTAGCAAGAAGGAAATACAATTTTTTTGAATCCATTAGAAAGCTGGAAACTTCGTATCAAAATTTCTAAGATGATTGTACAGTGATTGGTACCACTGAATGCTGTTCTTCAGCGCAGCCACATTGAAGAGTTGGTAGATGATGGACTAGGCTGTAATAGCAGTACTAATTACATTAAATAATACTTTTCCATCCAAATAATTAGAGGTAAGTTTTGTAGCAGCCCTGTGGACCATGGACGTAGCAGTATCCTGTTTATGGGCGACCAGACTCAGCGGTATCATCGCTGTTTGTGTGTCTTCCACACGAGGACTCCTGCCTGGGGGCCCTCATTTGCCACCGAGGTGCTGCCCTCCCCGGCACGTCTCCCCGCCGGCCGCCACCCTCCGGAGGGGCAGGACAACATGGATTTTCTTTTTCCAGGCTAGAAGCTAAGTGTGCCTGTAGATACTGAGCCGCAGACTTGGAGATGCTGCCAGTCAAAGAGGCATGATGTTGGTGACCATACCGGCAGTCTTTTTCCCCAATCTCAGCGTCCCTGTTCTGAATGTCTGACCCCAAAGCTGTCTCTGTTACAAGGCTCCAGCTCCCACTTAGCACCTGCCCACACACGGCTGGCCTGGACCTTGCTGACCTCTGCCCAATGATGCAGTGAAACTGCTCATAATTGTAGCAGCACCTTCAGTATTGAAGACTTCTGTAAAAGTGATATTATTCATGGTTTCTGGGGGCTTTGGCCAAGCAGGGTGTGCTTTCCCCGCTGTGCCAAGAGTGTGCTTCAGGTCGGAGCGATGTGGGCAAGAGCTCTGGGAGCCTTGCTAATGCGCTGTGCCCGGGGAGGTCTAACCCAAGGGGAGGCAGTGCCACCGGAGGACAGAAGAGTGTGTGCCAGCTACCTTGTCTTGGGCAATGAGACCTTCTGCTGTCTGGAAGGGACTGTTTTGGGGCTGGTAAAGAAACAGACTCAACCATGGCTGGGGGGACAGAAATGTGGAGGAATTCTTTTGAGCGGCTGTTTGGGACACAGCGTTTGGGTCGTAAGGCTGTGGTGTGTTTAACGCTGTAACCAGTAACATGTAGGTACTCGATAGATTAATATTCAGGGCACACTAGATGAGAGAGGCTGGCTGGGGGGATGTCACGTGCAATCTGTTCATCTAGAATTATTTTCTGTTTTGAAGCTAGATTCACCAATTCCGTAGATAGGAAGAAAAAAAAAAAATCTACAGGCTTACTCTGATTTTTTAAAATTTTTTATTCCCCCCTCTCTCCCGGACTTCATTTGCCTGAGGGCTAGTTATGCCCTTTAATTATTTAAGAACTGGGTTTTGTTTACAGTTTGTAATAAAACTGATAAAAGATTAACAAGGTGCTTGTGAATCATTTTAAGCAAATTAAAGCTTTGAAAGACTTACAACTGCAAATATTTGAAAATTGTAAAGCAGAAGAATGAGAACAGACCAGATCAGATAATCAAGTTATTGGATTTGTTTGGGAGAAAAAAAAAATCTTGCTTGCAATTGGATGTGAGAGCAGCATTGCCTGCTCTATCAAATATTTATGCATGCTTTTAGCAAATTTGAAGATACTGGTTGTATGGAACAGCACCGGGTATGTTAAAATAATGCTTTATTACGGTGTGGTGTAGGTGCGGGAACAGAGCGTGGGGCAGAGGAGGGCTTCAGAGTGGGAGTACGCGTGTCTCAGCTCACCGCAGTGGCCTGTGCCGAACCACCTATACCTTATGCTGCTTTTAAGGACTGTGGTGACTCTCCCCTAAACCAATCCTTAACGCCCCGTATGAAATGGTGGGCTCTGAGCTGATTCCCATGCAAGAGTGAAATTGGGGAGGTTTTAGCTCCATTTCTGTGCAACAATGAGATCTTGGGGTTACAGTGGATATTTCCATCAAAAACATCAGCACAGCGCTCAGTAGCAGGAAAAGAGCCTAACCACCTAAAATACCAGGAAAGGTGCCAAGCGTGGAACAAGGAACATTGAGATGTTCATGTGTTTCGTTGCTGTGAAATCCCTGATTTACCCGTGTCGTGGACACGTTGTGCAGCTTTCGTCATTCCCTCTCCAAAGACTTGCAGACACTGTAAATGCTCAGAGAAGAGCCGCAAGGCTTTTCAGAGGTTTCGAACTGCCTCTGTGTGAGGAAGAACTAACATGAACTAGAGCCCTTCAGCTGGGCAAATAGGTAAGGCAGATGTGTCAGAAGTCTGTGAAATCAAATGGGACGTAGGGAGGATGGGGATTGTTCATTGCCTTCTGACACAAGAACTTGGGGACGTCAAAGACAGTCACTAAGAGCCAGGTTGAAGGAGATCAGAAGTAGGTGGTTCTTTGTGCAGGTGTTGACCCCAGTGCAACTGGTTGTCAAAAGAAATTGTGGATGCTAAAAGTTTACGTCGCTTCTGGGAGAGTGGACAAATTAATGGAAACCAACTGATCACAGGCAGAAACCACATCAGGAGCTCAGTGAGCTGGAAGTGACTGCAGAGGGAAGCAAGGGGGAAAGATGTACATATATAAATAGAGAGAGACAGGAGTATTATATATACTTAGCCTATTTTTGTTCTCTTCCTTTGGACATCCATTTATGGCCACTGTTGGAAAGAGGATGCTGCACAAGCCGAGCCTTTGATCTGGCCCAACACGGCCGTTCCTCTGTGCTGGGGCAGCTCGTTCTGAAACGTCCTGTCTTACAAACGAGTGCTACATAAAACTGGGGTTCTTCAACACCCGCCAGGCTCAGCAGCTGTGGATTTGACTGTGATTGTTACCTTAAAACAAAGGCATATCTCGTGGTGATTACGGCTTGGTATTAATAGCTGGATTCCTAACTTTCTGCTGAAAGTGCTCTGGGACTGGAAGAGGAATCTCATTTCCCCTCTTCATTTTCTCCACCCATAAACTGGGCGTGAATACATGCATGTTATCAGGGATATTACCTATGCGGTATTTTTGGGAGAGTTACAATGCATTTCTTTGAAGCTATTGGACAAGATACAGTACCAAGAGGAGGTGAGCAGCATTTCTGTTGCCAGGTCCCCAGAAAAGTTTCAAGATGGGTCAATTATTGCATTACAGAGCTCGTTAGCACCCCAGTGAAAAATCAGGACAAACCTTTAAGCCTAAATTATGTTCACAATCGAATGAGGTGACAAGAAACTTCTGGAGCAGATGAGGAGATTTTTGAGTCTAATTAAATGGAGTCATTTTATTCCTTTGGGGAAGAGCTGTGAAAGCTAACACGGTAACGCAGCGGGTTCAGAGGTCTGCGCGTAGATCCTAATCTGCTTAAAAGATGGGGTAGAATTTCACTGACTGTATCACAGACTCGGGTTCAGTAACCAAATCGTTCCCTTCTTGCACATCCAAATATAAACTGCGAAAGAAGACGGACGAATTTAAAGGAGGTGAATTAAGATCTGCTTATGCACAACTGCTACCTATCCCTCAGTGATAATGATAGAAATATTCTCAAAGCTCTGGTCTTTTTTTCCACCCTTTTCAGTTGGCATCATTGCCTGACTTTCATGGCAGCTCTAACATACCTCGTTAAAGTTACGCTTCGAGGCAAATATCTAATCTGTAGGTCTCAGCAATGTTTTAAAATGTCTCTTTTGCTCTCCCCTGTACCTGACTTTCCCATTTTGCTCTGCGCTTTTGGGAATGAATTATAACCAGCTTGAGCTCGCACGCGTGGGGAGGGTCGGCCTCCGTGTCGGAAGGGGGCAGTGCATCCCCGTTCTTGGGGAGCAGCGAGGGGGGTGCATGTGGGTTGCATTACTCTGTAGCTTTATTCAAGCAGTGTTTGTAGCTTCCAGTGTTCTACATGATACAGATGTTAGAGATGAATAGATAGTGTTTCTATTTCCTTGTTTAGTCTTCTGTAATTTTTCGGTGTTGCGATCGATCTTTTTCCAGCCTTGTTGAAACTTCGCTTGTGTTTAGTGTATTCTCTCTGATTGTCAATGATCTCCTTTAGAAACCTAGGATCCGTTCCATCTGGTCCTAGGAACTTGGCAGCTTGCGTGGCGAGCAATAGCTGATTTTTTTTTTATTTTTTCTCTGCGAGTGCTAGTACAGAGAAGTCAATTCATGGCTAAAAAGATTAAAATCCCTAAATCAGAAAAGCTGGAAAAATATAACAATTGCAGCTCTGCCAAGGAAGTGCTGCTTGTTGGATTAAAAAAATCTTATGACTAGTTGAGAGAGAGAGATTTGGAAGTGTAATTCAATTCTGTTGTCAGTCCGGGAGACTTAAAGCTGAAACTGTGTTAGAATACATTAGCGGCACTGACCGGACAGAGAAAATCAGCTGTCCCTCAGAGACAACTTTGTGCTGGTTTCCGTTCTGCCTCAATTTGTTATGACCCGGTTTGGATTTCCTAACTTAGATGTCACTGAGGTTCATCATCTGTTGTGTTCAGAAAGGGTCTCTGCTTCCGCGTCCATGGGTGGCCCTTCCGAAACAAACTGTGTTCTGCAGCAGTGAGGAACTGGGGAGTGGGATGCTGAAATGGAAGAGGGTCAAGCTAGCAAATTTGAAGAGAGAGGAATCCATATGGTACATTGGGGGTGTTACGTATGCCTTACGCTCAGAGGAAGCGTCCCCTCTCCTTGTCAGGGATTGCAGTAATTGGGCGCAGCGCTGCAGTTCTCGGTGATAAGGTCTCTGGGTGGTGGGTGGAGAGACCGGCTTTTACACTTCGGGGATGGCGCCAACGGTGGTTATCAGTGCTTCGGACATGCTGTTGGGGTTGTGCTCCTGGAGATCGTGTGAAATCTGGCAGTAAGGGCAGCGCGTTGCAGCGGGGCGGCACTGTCAGCCCACCCCTCGCTGCTGGTTCCCTTTGCCTACCCGAAGCCCTGCTGGCATACCCACCAGCTTCCCAACCTTTTCTTTTTTTTTTTTTTCTTTTTTTACCTTTTCCATGTAAAAAGAGGAAACCAAAGGGAAACTGAAATAATTTGTCTCCCTGGCTGGAGGTACAGGTTGAAGTTTTTGGTCTCGGAAAATGGGCTGGCTCAGTGCTCAGAGATCACTGTGGCATGTTAGCGAGAAAAATTGGAAGCGCAAAATCCCATTTCTGTCTCAGCACGGACAGGAGATTATAAACAGGGATGTGGGTTTAAAAAAGTCAAAATAGAGCTTGCGTCTCCATAAACGTTTCTATCCAAGTATGAAGACTCTGTGGAACAGTCAGTGGCCAGTAGGGACTGGGAAGAGTCCCTGCAGAGTTGCAAACTGATTTTTATCGTGACCATAGTCAAAGCGTCTGAAAGATTTGTGTGCAAGCGTCTGTGTGTGCATGTTTATAGTCCTATAATATTTTGAGGTTTAAACATTACCAAACACACGTACAATATTGACTGTATCTTTATGATTTTGATACATGTTCTAATATTTTTCCACTTTGTAATAATTCAGTGAGGTGTATAGAAGAAAATGTGCTGTTAGGCGCTTGCATCGCTCTGTCTGATAAACATTGCTAAGTCTGGAAGACAAGCGATCAATCTGTGGGTTTCATGGAGACCTTTTCTGACACATACTTCTGTTTTGCAATGAAGAGGGAAATTTTATATAATTCCATAGATCTTCATTAGACTGGATTAGGGCTTGGATAGAAATCGTGGAGCAACTTCCCCAGTTTGTTTGGTTCTAGACCATGCCTTCCTGCAGCTTCACAAGGCAGACGAATGAGTCAAGCGCCTGTGTTACTGGGATCAGTGAGAACCAGATGTCCAGATTCCTTACGTGATACTGAATATTACACCAAGTGTGTATGTGCATATTTTGATGCCTGACTTGAGGTCTAGAATGGGGTGACTCTGTATAGCTCCACTGGCTTCACTGGAAAAATGCTACTTAAGCGTTGATCAGTGAGCTTAAGCCGTTTTCACCTCCCAGGTCTTTCCCGGGTCTGCCTGAGACCTCATCATCATTGTTGGTGTTGTGATCGCCCGCAGCCATGACGTGCAATCCCAGCATAATGTACACTCCCAGCGTAGTACAGATAGCGGCAGCTGCGGATCAGTGCCATCCTCTGAGGGTGACTTTCTAAGGGAAGAATAATGGTATCTTATCCTGAAAGACGCTAGCGTGCCGTGCAATTAATCTATCTCCAAACTGACGTAAACACCTCCTTTTACATGTAAGAACCCTGGTCTAGGAGCCTGAGGGACCTGCCCAAAGAAATGTGGTGATCTGAACGTGCGGGTGAGATTCTGGCCCAGATTTAGCCAGGCTGGATTTGCCTTTCATTTCAGAGGGGTCGGTGTTTTGGCACTGTCTTATCTAGTCTAGCACAATTCCCGTGTCTGTAGGAGGCAGACTCTCCTCTCAAAACAAACACAATGTTGGGTTTTTTTTTTCCTCTCCACTAGATCAACGTTTCAGCAAACACGGGAACAAATAGCCTGGGGCACAAGGCCCTCTTTTCTTAGCGAAGCTGAAAATATTCCCGCAGCGGAGCCCGGCCACTGCCGTGCGCTGGAGAGGTTCTGCCCCAGCAGCGTGTTCAACTGCCGGCGGGGCGAGAGCTCTGCACGTGGGGTTGGTGCTGGCTGGGCTTCCCCGGCGAGAGCCTGACAAACAGCTTTCCAAACTGGAAAATGGCATTAAATTAAATAGGTATCAGCCTGATACTCTGAGAGCTGAATGTCAGTGCTAATAAACCAGAGCCCCCATCTTTCCCAAAGGACCTTTGGAATCAATTGAAAGCTGCGTCCTCCATCCCCCTTTCCCAGCGGGTAAATGTTACTCTTCTGCTGTGCCACTTTCTGTACTCGGAGTGAGCTGAGAGTACCAGCACGCAGAGCTGATTGACGGGATTGCTCCCAGCGCTATGGAGAAAGGAAGTGACCTTAAACACTGGGGTTGTGGTTATGTTTTGACTGTAAGAAAATATTTTATTTTTTTCCCCTTCCTTTTTTTTTTTTTTTTTTTTTAATATATTGCCCTACCAGCCTGGCTTTCTGTTCATCTGTATGTCTTTTTTGAGGTCTTAACCCCTTCCTGCCTGGAGGTGGAATTAGATAAGCTTTGAAATCAGTTCAGTGTTATTTGTTTAAAAAAAAAAAAAAAAAGAAAGGGAAAAAAAAGAGAGACAGTAAAGCAAGAAAGGTGACCTTGCAAAGTTGCCTGTAGAAAAAGATCTCTCTTATCATGAGCCTAAAGTAATTAGCTTTATTTTTGGTGTTGCCTTATATGAATTGCTCATGCGTCTCAGCTGGCTGTGGAAATGCCTAATGACAGACTGAGTGCGCTTTCCACACCGGTTGGCCATTGCCTGTGAGCGCCTGCGTCGGGGTGAAGTCTGCTCTCCCCCATCCCGTGTTCGCTGGGCACTGGGCCCCTTCCGCAGGTGAATATCGTTGCCCTCCATGGTAGAGTCTCCGTGGTCAGAGAAGATCCTGGATCAGTAAGCACATAAACATAGGGCTACTGGGAAAGAAACGAAAAAAATAATGTATATCCCTCTGTTACTATCAGCACAACAAATTTTTACTGCCCGTTTTTTCCCAGACTGGGAATTAAAGGATGTTGATGTTCCTGCTTCATGGGGCAGATTGGCACAAATGGATCCGTTGCCCCATTTCTCTGGTTGTTCCTGTCTTTGGGCAGCTGAGAACTGAGGACTGGCTGAGTGCGGGAGCTGAGATAAGGACTTTGGGGGTAGCGGCAAAGTCACACAATGTGCGTGTGTGCAGTGTAGCAAAGTGTTTTCCTAATTCACGCTGAATGTGCCTAAGAAGTTGGTTTGAGTCTTCCAGCTCACGTACAGGTAGCTAAGAGGAGAGTGAACAGAAATGGTTTCTTTGAAGTGACCCTGTGGTGGTGTACGTAACATGGGCTGGTCCTCTTTCCCCTGCCTGCTTCTGCTTGTCCCGGTCATACCTCAGCTGTTGGGTCAGTGGACCTGGATTTGCGTAGCGTCCCCTCACCTCCTCCAGAACGCCAAACCCAGCCCTCCCTTGCCTGTTTTAACAGCTGACATTTCCACCCAGCACAGAGACCAGCTGTCCTCCAACAAAAGGTCATTAACCACGGGTGAAGCACGCCAATGAGTGTCGCGAAGAATGCCGCCCGCCTTTGTGCCTCCTCTCTCAATGGTGTCGAAAAGTCCAAAGAGGGACGGGGCTGTTGGTCTCCTGTTACTAAAGTCATCAATTCAGCAATTATTTTAAGCAACAGGGAAAAACCTAAATGCAGATATTGTTGTGCAGATGTGAACCAAAGTACTTGGCTTTGATGGGGCTGTGCTCTGTAACCTGTTTCTGGGTGTAATTACCGTCCCTGGTATCGTTGTGGCTGTTAGGGTATAGCAGTAATCAGGTTTTGGCACGAGGTAGTGCTTTGTGTCTGAAAACCCTCTCGTCTACTCGGGAGGGAGGATCAAGCTGTAGCAGGTTCATCAGCCGCAGCGTGGGCTGCTCCGCTACCGGTGGAAGTGGCAGTGTGCTTGGACCAGAAGAGCAAAATCTGACATTTCTGAGCCTTAAATTTCAATACCATCACATATTTGAGGTGATACAGGTGCAGTCAGTGGGCAAAATATTAGCTCCAATGTAACTGGCATGTAGAACGTGTGATAATAGGTCAGTGTCTCAAATCCACCAGTTGCGGCATCTGGTCCATCTGACGGCAGCAGCTTGGGTGCCAGCAGAGGGAGGTCTTGGGAGGCAGATGTGGGATAATCTCTCCCCCACCTTAAATCTCCTCCTCATTTAAACCTTGGGAACAAGCTTTAATAGCCTTCTTAATGGGTGCAGTTCATTGAATTCTGCTTGGATTACGGCTTGTTCCACTTGGCTTGATTTGGTTCAGCAAGGAATTGGGAACAAACTTCAGAGCGACTCATTATGAATCGGGAATGAGATCAGAACGGGCTTTGATATGTATTACTCTGAAATGAAAAAAATTAGAGTCGTGTTTATTCCCGTAGTTGAGAGTATGCACTTCATACGCTTTCAGAGGATCACTTGAATGCCTTAGCTATGGTAGTCAGCCACGGCAATTCTGTAGAGCATCTCTTAAAAAGGATATATTTTCTGGCTAGCTCGACGGGATAAGCGGTATGTCTAAATGTGGATGTGAAACACCACTGCAGTTATTCCCTTGCTTACGCTGACCTTCAGGATCATTCCTACTCCTTCCACTTATCTAAATGCATCGACTGTAATTTCTTACATACAACTTGTGTGGCCCAGTGTTGATTTTTCTTTCTTTTTTTTCCCCCCTCCTTCCTTAAAGTAAACTGAGGCCACTTCTGCCAGAGCTTAATCTCTCCTGTAGTGTAGTAATTAAATGCTGGTAGTTGGAGGGCTAGGAAAGTACAGGAATGACTTGTTCCAGAAAGAGCGTATTTTGGGAAGGCGTGTTTTGATTAGTCGCTAGGATTTGTTTACAGCGCTCTCCGGAAAACTCAAACGTTTTGGGTGGATCAGAGCAGGTAATAACTGTTCTCCTGGGATCAGCACGACCTGCAATATCAGACAGACCGTGGAGTGTGTCATACTTACTTCTATCGCGTATGTACCCTCCTTCTGCAGCCTCGCCTTCTCCCTCAGACTTTCAAAAATGCCTGATCTGAATCAGCTTAAGGGGTTTTATTTTCCCTTTCCTTTGTTTGAAGTTTAAGCCCTGTGAAAATCCATGAGAAAAGATGCATTGT
Organism: Pluvialis apricaria; assembly: GCA_017639485.1. Classification (NCBI taxonomy): domain Eukaryota; kingdom Metazoa; phylum Chordata; class Aves; order Charadriiformes; family Charadriidae; genus Pluvialis; species Pluvialis apricaria. The sequence goes on from CM030024.1 coordinate 11,131,090, forward strand.
CAGATAGTCCCCGATAGCATCAGCTGCCAGTTTATCTTTCATGTCGCGCAGCGGCTCCCGTTACTCCCCAGGGGCTGCCGCCTTGGATTGTTCCCATAGTTTGGGTGGCTTTTGACCCACGAGAGTCCCGAGCTGGTCTTGGGGCTTCAATAAGCTCTCTGTTATCGGCCTCCCGAATATTGGTATACCTATCGGAGCCTGGCACCGAGTCAAGGCTGTGGGCGTCCTTAAGATTCATCATAGATAGCTCACATGCTTTTGCCTCTTTAGCGAAAACAAGCACTTTTTGTTTAAGTTCACTAATGTTTGGCAAAGAAATATAGTGGTAATTATACACCCAGCCTCCTCCTCCCCCACGCACCCCCCAATCCCCGTTTTATAAAAGCAGCTAGCACTGGAACTGAAATACATGTCATGAATGAATAATAATTTCTTTCATTTACACAGTAATTAAACTTGTTGAATACTGACTTAATGCTTTACTGCACACTGTTTAATTTGAGTGGTAGATCCAGGCTTTTGTTAAAATCAGGAAGGAAAAAAATGAGATATCTACCTGACTATCAGTGTGCTTTGCTACACACCCTTTCTGGTTGGTTTTTTTTTTTTTCTAAAATGATGCTGGAAAATGGGAGGGCATGCCTTTCACACTGTTATTTGAAGTTAGCTACGTGGATCTTTACAAATGTACTTAAGTGTCTTGGGTTTCAAAAAAAGCGACAGCCCTGATACTGCCATGCTTTATGGCTGCTGGGATTAATCAGCATTTCTGAAAACTTGATTGATTATGGATATAGGTGCACCATCTTAGGCATTTTAATTTCCACAGCATTTATTTTTTTCTTTCTGTGCAATTTTTAAGTTGCCCCTTAAAAATAGTGCCTTGTGATACAAATGCTGTGCTCACCTCCTTCCCTGTAACACATGCTGGCGTGAATGTCGGGACTGGTCACAACGGGGTTTCCAGTTTCAAAAGAGCAGAAGTCTTGAACTGTAAGTGCGGATCCCCTCAGGATACGCCCTCTCCTCCTTCCAAACTGAATGCAGTGCCACGGAAGGACGGGGAACTGCTGGAGAGGGTCCAGCAAAGGGCTACAGAGATGATGAGGGGATTGAAGCATCTTTCTTACAAGGAAAGGCTGAGGGCCTTGGGGCTTTTCACTCTGGAGAAGAGAAGACTGAGGGGGGATCTTATCAATGCTTATCAATACTCAAAGGGAGGGTGCCAGGGGGATGGGAACAGTCTTTTTCCAGTGGTGCCCAGTGACAGGACAAGAGGGAACGGGCACAAACTTGAACATAGGCAGTTCCATCTAAACCTGCGGAGGGACTTCTTCCCTGTGCGGGTGGCAGAGCCGTGGCACAGCTGCCCAGAGAGGGGGGGGAGTCTCCCACTCTGGAGCCATCCCAAACCCGCCTGGACGCCGTCCTGTGCCACTGCTGGAGGTGACCCTGCTCTGGCAGGGGTTGGGCTGGGGGAGCTCCAGAGGGCCCTTCCAACCCTCACCAGTCTGGGATTCTGTGGTTACGGCAATATACATAGTGCCACGGTTATGGCAATGTCCTCATCCAGGTTGGAGTGCAAAGGATGGGTTCAATAGTTACAAGGATGGAAAAGTTGTGTGTTTCAGATAAAGAGAAACAGCAAGTAGATAGCAGAGGTCCAGATTACCCAGCATACCCTTCACCTACAGAAGTGAAATCAGGGATTTTTAGAAAAGGATGGGAAAAGACATAAATTGCACACGGTGAGGGGAATCCTGGGTAACTTGAGGATGGGAACAGTGATAGTGTTGATGGGAATTGCTTTGGTTACTTATCATAGAATCATAGAATGGTTTAGGTTGGAAGGGACCTTGAAGATCATCGAGTTCCAACCCCCCTGCCACAGGCAGGGACACCTCTCACTAGACCAGGTTGCCCAAGGCCACGTCCAGCCTGGCCTTGAAAACCTCCAGGGATGGAGCTTCAACAACCTCTCTGGGCAACCTGCTCCAGTGCCTCACTACCCTTACAGTGAAAAACTTCTTCCTAATGTTTAGTCTAAACCTGCCCTCTTCCAGCTTAAAGCCATTCCCCCTCGTCCTATCACTCCATGCCTGTGTAAAAAGTCCTTCCCCAGCTCTCCTGTAGGCCCCCTTTAGGTACCTAAGGTTACTTGTCAAGCATGGGAATTTTGAGAGGAACCATTCAGTCTTCACTCCAGGGAACCACAAAGCGAGTCAAAGCCCTGTGCCTCTGCTACCATCAGCCATGTTTTCACTTCAGTTGGTTTGAGGCTATTGGACACCTGTCCAGGAGGAAACACTTGACCAAGGAGCAGAGGTTGAAGCTGAGTATGTTCAATCTGGGCCACCATCCCACATCTTGATGGTTCAACTTTATTTCAAGTTTTGTGAATTTACCGTCGTGGCATTTTTTGAAATGTGGGCATGTAATAGAGTTGTACCCTTTTTCTGTGAGAGTATAATCTCCCATATACTCTGAATTTGGGCTTCAGTACAGTTACTTTTTGTCATCGATGAGCTGTTGTGGTGGGTTGCGTGTGTACTGAGGGCAGGAGGTTCTGCAGCAGCGGTGGCAAAGTGACTCCCTTGCATCTAAGTACATGCTGCAAAACAGTTCCAGATTTTTTAGGTTATAAATCTAGTTTATTGATTTGATTGGGGCCATCGCTTAGTCTTGTTCCCATATTCTGAAGAAATCACTCCACTGAGATGATCACTTCTGACTGCTCCTAAGTATTCCCCAAGCAGGTTTCAGCAGCTCACAGCAACCGTGTTCTGGTGGACATTGCAGAAGAGGAAAGGAAATAGCGAGGGACTGGAGGAGGTGCCTGTGCAGATGCCTGAGCATGGGTGTTTTAACAGCAGGTTTGCATTTGGGGATTTCCAAAATGACTAGTTGTTATAGGTGAAGGCAGCAGCTGTTGCTCCTGCCACTTCCCTGGTTTTGCCAAGTCACCGTTTCAAGCTCGCAAGCGCTCCAGCTGTAATTAGATGAGCGTGCAGCAGGCAGGATAGGTGCACACGGCTAACTGAGATTCATTAACAAGGGCTCCCAGGACTCGCGGCGTTCTGGAGGGAAAAACCATCAACAGCTAGGGACGTGGCTGTAGGTTGTGCGTGTGGATTTGAGTCATGAGGCAGCTGTTAACCAAAGAATCGCAATCACAGAAGTCTCACAGGAGCTTTCCCAGAACACTCTTCTCAAAAGCTAGACAAAGTATTTTAATTGTCATACACCCAAGGATTTTTTTTCCCCCTTTTATATTCTCTGGGGGGCTGACATCTACAAATGTGTGTTGGTAACTTCATTTTCTTTCTTCGTCGGGGAATGAGAGGCACTCGGGCTGTTTTGTTTATAGCTGTGCTATCAGCCGGCTGCATGTCTGGAAAGGAAGGTGACAGCTTGAGATTTGTGAGCCTAATTGGCATACAAAAAAAAAAATCCACTGGGAAATGAGTTATTTGCAATTATCTGTAGATTCAGCTTTATTTCATGGAGACAAATATAGTTGCTTGGTGACTTAATTACAACATTTTTTTAAGATTAGGAGATTTTAAAAAGGATATCATTATTAACAAGATCTTGAGTCTATATTTGGTGATTCCATAATTACAACTATGGCCGTATTTGTTAGCTTAGAAAATAATATGTGGAAGCTTTTAATTAAAATCATGAGATCTGTTCTTTCAGCTATGCTTTTGAGTACCACCCTTGGATAATGGGACCCTTTATTGTTAGGTACGAACTAAACCAAGCTGTACTGTGCTAGGACCGTATCGCAATTAAGGCTGAGACAGATCAGCATTAAAATAGTCTTCAGCTGCTAGTTAAGAGAATGACAGAATGAACTGGGTGAAGCAGCTAATTGTCCGCATCTCAACTGATCTCTGCCCGCCAAGGCAAGTTTCTGGGAGTCCTACCGGTCGGATCAGAGAGCAAATGGTTAGAAAAAGTAAAATATTCTACATCCATGTGGTTTCTATTGATGTTAAGGGCATACAAACATGTCAGCTGATGATCCCCAATCGCTGTAGTTTACCCCAGACTGTGGTTGCCCCAGGCGGTTCCATACCAGCCCAAGATGAACATTAGGTAGGGCGTCCCAGCCGTAGCTTCCCCCCGTGCCACCCCAGCCGTGGGAATAGCAAGCGCGAAGCGGGCAAGCCTCTAGATTGGTCTGTGTGTGTCACTGGAAGGTCACCTGTGTACTGGAATGATGTTTTCCAGATTGCCAAAACGGTCAGACTGCCCCAGTGCGAGGGTGCAGGTGAGTTACATGCCCTGGGAGTACCTGTCTCCCTTACTGAACACCAGCTCTGATTGAAGCTAGAAAGCACTGAGTGCTGCCCCGTCACTCCAGTGCTGCTCCTGTCACTTCCAGTGACCGGTATCTTTTTTTAGCAAATTTTGTGCACAAGGATTGCATGGTGCAGAATGCATGTTTCAATAATTACCTTGTGCTATTAGGGGAAAATGCTGTTATTACTCTTGCTGCTCACGTATGATAGGTTTACTGAAGAGGCCTAAAGGACATTCCTGTGCTGAGAGTAATAGCAAAGACTCATCAGAAAGGTATCTCCACTGTGGTCACTGTGTTGTTTGCCCTTTAACTGATTTAGTTACCCTACCAGACCTACTCGGCACCATCATTGTCATAGACAGGGTACTCATACTGTTCTCCTGCGCTGGAATTAACTTTGTTCCTCCTGGGATACAGCAATGGAGAAAAGCCCAATCCAGTGCCCTCTGGAAGCAAAGGAAAGATTTCAGTGGACTTAAGTAATACACTGAATCAGACCCTACAGGAGAGAAGAATTAGGCATGCAACATCAAAGAAATACTTCCACATCTGGGAAAGTATTCAGAGAGTCCCCAAAGGTAAGATTAAAAAAAAAAAAAAAAAAAAAAAAGTCAAGTGTGTTCATTTCTTATTAGTGAAGTTGTTATTGGCAATGAGATATTCTAATTGAATTACTCCTAATTAAAATAATTATGTTTTCTAAGTACTCTGATCTGTAGAGACTGTGTAGAGAATCAAAGGTAGAAATAAACAGCACCTAGTAAATTCTCTCTAAGCTGGCTTGCTTGATGATGCTTAAAGTGTTTTTTTTATGACTCCACTTGCTCCGTGTAGGCTGGTGCTAATACGGTGAGGATGGCTTTCAGAAACCGCACTTCTGTCTCAAAAGACCAACCACTACAGTATGAAGGATTAGCTGGAAAAAGCTCCAGGCTCAGATAAGGAAAATGGGGCTGGTTCTCTGCCTCCTCCACACCCATCCTGCCTGACCTGGAGCCATGTTCTTGAACCTCTTCCACCTTCATTTCCCACCAGCAATTAGGGGTGTTACCTCAATTATCTGTGCATTGCTGTCTTAGTCTAGACTTTAATGTGACCTTTTTGGCATGCAATAATCAGAAATCTCAGCAGAGATCTCTGGTTTCTATCAGGATAGAGGGAAAAAAAAAAAAAAACACCAACAAATCAGGAAGGCAGCATTTTGTTCATGGTGAAAGGTGAATCCTAGTGTTAGCCATTGAGTGGCCTTCTAGGGCAGTTGTGAGATCAGGATGTGATTCCTGCTGAGGTCTGGCATGGGAATACTGCTTTGCTATGGGCAGACACCTTTCCTTTTGCTCGCTTCTGTCTGGAGTGAATAATCCTACTTTATCGCCCAGCTGCAAAACACTTGGATGAACTACGGACTAATCTGCCTGGGGGATGTAGAAATCATTAGTCTTAGGCCATCCAGATCCTTCCGCTGATCGCTGCCGTCTTCACGCAGAGCGTTCCCTGACCCCAGTGCTGGGAACGTACACCCCCCTCCATCCCGCCTTGGTGTGCACAGCACCCCACACTGGGTGCCTCTGCCTTCGGGTTACGTCCCAGAGCAAGACTGTTTCTTCACGGGGCTTTGACATTTCAGGCTGTTTTCTATTGTAAAGTATGTATCGGTTCTTAATAACATGCAGTTTTTAGGGTCATATGGGGTCATATTTGACGGCTCCCAGTACCATCCGCTCAGTATCGAGCCTCCTGAATAGCCAGGACACCTCGCGTGAAGCTCTGCTTGCTGAATTTTGTGGAATGGGTTTAGGTGGCTTCTTTTCTTTGAATATGCAACTTGGATTTGCAGGAAACAGGGGAGGTCGGGACATTCAGCCCAGGGGTCACGTCCAGTGCTTAAACAGCTCCGAAAGCCTGAGCTGTTGGGACACCCTGGCACAGGGGACACGCTGTCTTGTTCACGGGAAGCCTGCCGCCTTTGCAGAACATCTAGGGTGAGCCTTGGCGCTTGCCTTGATTCAATCCAAAGGCCTAATCACTCTCAGAATAAGCTAATATTTATCATACACAACCTTTATAAAAGCCAAATACATTGCAATTTCTTCTGACAAGGACAAAGTTTCAAAGGTTTCTCACATCAAATACTGCTGATTTTTCGTTTTCTTTTTTCTTATGATCATGATTAAAATTCATTCAACATCCTCTCGCAAGGAAAAAAAAATATATACATTTGATGGCTTTGTGCTTTTTCCCCTCCCTCTGTAAAAATAGAAAAGCTTTCAGATGTTGCATGAACAAAGATATGGAAATGTGAGAAGAGGGCAGCATCTGGAGGTTTTCAAACACGAGAACACGGGCTGTACGTTTCTTTTGCTGTTAGAAGAGTGAAAAGCTGTTTCCTGTCATTTCCCATCTTGTCACTTGTAAGGCTGGCATCTTGCGGCTTCTTGCACCAGCTGTTGTTTTTTTCTCCACAGACAGATGGTGCAACCTCTTTGATAATTTTTTTTTCCGTGTTCTGAAGATTTTGCATGTGTACTACCTTTATGTAATGATCATATAACCCTGTCACTCACTTTATCCTGTTAGCGGTGTCATCCTGGAAGAGGGAGGAGGAGGTGGCAGTATAAGGAACTTAATCCTCTTCTTGTGTTCTGACATGCTTTGAAAATATACTGTGGAGCTAGAGTTACAAATGTTTCCAAAAGCCTCTGGTATTCTTCTCTAAGGGATTCCAGAGTATCGGGGCTGTGATTTTGTACGATTCCTCTGTTCGTGTGGGTTTGATGCCACTTTGTGGTTATTTGAGGGGTTTTGTCCACTTCTAATGTGGTAGCGGTAGCACAAAAGTATATTTTTGCTTTGTAGTCCTGGAATTAAAACCTGGCCTGTTATAGGTAATTTCAATGCAACTACAATTACATGTGGAAAGGAATAGGAATGACTTCTACATCTCAGAAAATGGCCATACTTAAAACTTGTCATTATTTTATTCCCATTGATTTCCACCGGCTTTCTGGTGTTGGAAAATTGCCCTTCTGATGGTTCTGTAATGCTAAAGATTAAAAGCTTTCTAGGCTTGCTGAACATATCTGGAGGTCTTGAAGGTGAAAACGAGCAGATACCATTACATCCCCTTCCTTCCCCGGACGGACTGGCAAAACAGCCTCTGCGTTAATCAATGAGCAGCAAATTGAAGACGAGCACTTGGTGTGATTTCTTTTGTACAGCAAACTTTGCTCTCCGGTTCCATCTCACAGAGTTAAAATGTCAGTGTAGCGTGACACAAAGGTATTGTCAAAGGTGGGAATAATTAGTAAGATTAATGCCGAAGAACCGCGCTGCTGAAACGTGACGGTGTGTGCTCGGACGGGGGCTGAGGGATGGGGTGTCCGCACCAGGAGCTGCTGCAAGTGTGGTCAAATCCATTTTCACCAGTGTAAAGTCAGAGACCAAAATGTGTTCCTTTGTGGCATAGCATCGCAGAAACGTTGTTGACAAGGGAATAATGCATTAAAATTAATAGATTTAAAATTGGAAATGAAATCGTAGAAGCTTAGTTTTGCAGGTATCAATACACATGATTAACATAAGGGAGACCGCGGCAATGTCCTTTTGACAGTGGGGTCTGTGATTTATGGGCTCAGCCCATTTTATCCATGAGTGATGTTTATTCCATGGTACTTTTGGTGTTTCTATACTTCTCTCAGAAAACACTGTTAAACAGTGAATATTTATTTTTGTATTGGCACTGTGCTGCACGCGCATTGGTCCCATCGCCTCACGAGTAATAGGTGTAATTGGAAGAAGACAGATAGTAATGAGCCGTCCCGTTTTACTCTCTTTGTTTGCCATTGCATTGTGTTCGTCTATGCTGTAGCGTATCTGAGAAGAGCATCCTCTTCCTACAGCCAAAAAAACACTTGCTCTAAATTGTTTACTCTAAGTGCCATGTATAAAAGCGTGGCTGCTGTCAGAAAAGTGCCTATAACCGTGACACCATGGGGCTCACTGTTTATTTTCTCTTTCTCTCTGTCTTGGAGACCTTCTAGAGCACATTTTCTCAGCTCAGCTACCAGCGCTGTAATCTCCAACTGTCAGCAGGAAAATTAGAGCTTTGTGAACCCCGCAGGGTCAGGTTCACCATGGCATTAGCAAGCTCAAAGCTGGAGCACTCGGAAACATCCCCTTTGCTTCCCACCTCCGGACCACGACTGTGGTTGGCTTAAGAGACCCACAGGACTCCCTCCTTCTGTTGGGTTGTGGGGGTTTTGGTGGGGTTTTCTTTTTGGGGGGTGGTGGGGTTTTTTTGTGATCCAATCCATTTTTTTTTTTTTTTTCTTCTCCTCCCCCCCACCCCGGTGTTGGAAATAGGATAGGGGGAGGCAGATTCCAATCCCAGCTGTTTCAGTAAGGACAGACAGGATGGAAATAGTGAGTCGGGCAAGCTGTATCCAGAGGGCAAATGGAAAAGAAATTTCACCTTGGGCAAGCGGGGTATATCTGCATTGGGCAGGGGGGGCAGCAGCTATCAAGACCACCTATTGGGGATTCAGTGTCTAGATTAAGGCCCTATACCGTTACCGCAAATCAAACTTCACTCTCAAAGAATTATGGATCTGTGCTATAAATTATTCTGCACCAGACTTCAAAGGTTCAGCCCCTGTCTGCCTTACGCTGTATAAAATGCGCGTGTGTGTGTGCGCGCGTGTGTTGGCAGCAGGGCGGCACGGAGGCGGGGGTGCAGCTGTAACTAGGGAGTTACGGGTGCGAAGGTTTGGAGTAGAGGGGAACATCTATTCCACTGGTCTCGGCGTCCGAGAAGGTGCAGTGTGACTCTAAACACCTGGCAAATGGACGTGGATGGGAGATTTTCAAGAGTGACTAATAAGTTTGGATGTCTTCATTATACGCCAGCGTCTTTCCAAGGCTCAGGGGCTTATCAGGCGCTGTGTTTAAGCAGTGTTTGTTCCGCAGAGGTGTATCGGGCACACCTTCCACTTTGGAAAGTGGAAGCCAAAGCAGACAAGTCACTGGACATCATGGCCGTTGCCGTGGTCATTGAGACTGAACTGCTGGTTTCTCCATGTTCTGCTGCTGCCGTTCTCGCTTTTCTTCATAGCCATGTAATATTTTTGTTGGTCTGTCTTTCCTGTCTCCTTTTTGTAGCAATTTTCTTTCAACTACTTTCCTTTAACTTTCTCCCTCTCAGCTTAAACGTCTAATTCCTTTTGCATCAACTAATTTTGCTCTGTTTTTAACTTGCCTCCCTTTTTGTTCCACCTTAGTTTTTTAGGTGTCTGCTTTCTCTCTGTTCAGTATTCCTCCTGGTGTCTGACAAAATGGTATTTTCCTTTTGGCCCTACTCTTGCATTTCTTACTTTGGGATGGAATTAAGAGGAAAAAATACTCACCTTAGAGAGAGCTGTTTTTCTGGTATTTCTAGACTTTTCTGGTCTGCAAAGTTAATCAATGCTAATGGTTTCCATGAAAAGGTGGGAACGCTGAATTTGAGTGCTATCCTTGTTCATCAATATCCTTGTCTTTTCTGTTTCGATCAAAGTCAGGAAATATAGCACTGCTCATGCTGTCTTCGATCCCAAGATATCCAGCCCAGTTTCTTACATTGGGTAGTTTGGGAATATTAAAACTCTGCAGCATTTATTCAAGCAAGCACTCGGAGTTCCTTGTAACGCACGTAGCACTAGTTAGTTGTGTTATGAATTTAAGAAGAATAAGCTACCCTGGATTTGGCAAATTCATGCTCGATTCTAAAGAAGCACTTAAAGGGATTATTGAAATTTGTCTTGTAAAACCCCCGGAAGATTTTAGCAGCTTGTGTGGGATTTTGGTTAGCATTCGTAGGACTTGGCAGGCTCCGTAGTTGTACAGAAGGTCCTGTAATCCCTCAATAATGGCAAGGTACAGCAAAGGTTTTGAGCATCGGCAGAGCACCCACAGCATTTAGTACGCTGTGAATTTTACATCTGGTTTTCCACCTGAGTGCCGGTATGGTTCGTCTCCCAGTTTTCCCTGTAATTTGGGCCACTGAAGCTTTAATCTGTTATCCTGGGAAGTAACCCGATGGTTCTTAGAATTCTGTAGTTCAGGCAGAAATGACTCCTGAGCTAGCGTGAAACAAAAGCAAACCCAGCCTGTGTACGCACATCCTCGGTAGACGCTAGTCATTATGTGCCATTTGCCAATGTTATGTCAAAAGCATGAAAGGATATGTATTTATTGGCTAAAAGAGATGAATACAAATCACGCTTTTGAAAAACCAGCTTTCAGCAGAAAGTAGATTGAATTCCTTGGGGCACCTGAAACTATGGTATTTCGAGTAATGACTGAATACGCTGTGGCCAGGGAAGAGCCTGGGTGCTGTACATCACCCTGTCTCCTCTCTCTCTGCCACTCCCATGGTCTTCCCTCTTATTCCTGCAGACCTGCAATTACCTGCCCTGTTCCTACATTACCTAAACAGAGTTGTTTTCTCAGCTAGAGTGGAATAAATGATTTACAGGAAGAATACATTGAATAATTTTAGTCTCTTTGTTTCCCCTTCTGTTAGCTTGAGTATGTATGAAGAGATTGCAATTTCCTGATTGTTGCTTGAACTTTCTGGTTTATAAATATCTTTTTAATTTGTGGGTTTATCACCAATATGAAAATTTGACTTGTCACGTTAGGTGTAGGAGCTCTGAGAAGCGTCTGTCTGATTGTGCAGGCATTATACAAGCACAGCATAAGAGACAGCCCCCGAGGAAGCTTATTGCTGCAGTTTATTTTAGGTGGAAGGGGCTCACATGCTGTAATAATGGAAGCCAGTCTTTGTGCCGAAAATAAATCTGTATTGTGATTAGCTGTGTAGATATGATTTCTCAGCAAAAGTAATTCTGTGAGGATTTAAATAATGATTCTGTTAATATTGGGTGCAACTTTGAAATTCACTTTTCTTGAACATTTGTGCTCATAAAACTCAATTGCTCAAATGTATGCGGAAAGCAAACACAAAGCAGACAAATGCTGAGCCAAAGCAGACTCATTTCAATTTCAAACAGACTGCTCATTGCATGGAACTTTTTTTTTCTTTTTCTTTTTGCATTATTTGCCGTCTCTAATCACTGGGGTGCAATGAGGGCAAATGCAGTCTCGCCTCTTCTGCAGCTACAGCGAGCACAGTAAACGAGCAGGGATGCAAAGCAGGCTCATGGCAAAGCTACTCGAAAACCCCTTACTTTGTCACTGTTATTAATTAAGGGCATTTCTCCTTTCCCACCGTGAAGAACAAACTGTGTCTACGGAGCTGCATGAATACGTTCGATTTTTCATGTTACTACAGTTTCTTCCTTCTTGCCAAAAACCTAGAGGTAAGCAGATACGTTCCCCATGAATGATGGCATGGGGTCCCCCACAGCTGTTGTGAAAACCCCTGTGAGCATAAGGGAGCGTTAATCTTGACGAGGAATTCTTGAGCGTTTTGAAGTCTTTCAAAGGAGCAGATAGGTTTCCCGCTCGGGCGTGCACACGCGCCGCGTGCCTTGCGCTCCCACGTTTACCTCTTGCCGAAGAGTACGCCACCACTCACGACTGTATTTAGCGAACAAGCCTAATGACAATTGCGGTCATTTAAAATTACGAAAAGGGCAAGATTTACCCAAAGGGACTTATTTTCTGCCATGATTGAATAAAGAAGGGAGGCAGCTGCTAAGACTGGAAAAGGTCACTCAGTCACATCAGTTGATGAAAGAATCAGAGAAGCTGTCATCTCCGCCGTGGCTTCGCCTGCCAACTGACGGCCGTGCACGGCCTCGGCAAAACAAAGCTGTCACTCCTGGCATCTGTCACGGCTCCCGGTACGCGAGCGTGCAGCCGGGCCGGCCGGGGGGCAGGAGGACGCTGCCGCCGTCCTCTTCTGGGATCAATTGTTTGTTCAGCAAATGGTGTTAGGAGACTCTGGCTTTTCTCTTCCGCAGTTTGGAAGATCAAGTTAAGCTAAATATTTGAAGCTGTACTAGGCTGGTATTGACAAAACACAGTGCCGGAGCGCTCGGGCTGAAAGGGAGAGGTACGTGATAGGGATCAGGATGTGCCGGGGGCGTTGCAGATCAGATTTCTGTGATGTATTTATAATTTAAGATATTTCTAGTGTAAGGTGAAGGAGGTAACAGTAAAGATGGCTCAGCAGGTGCGTTTTGGGAGGGTTCGGGTTACGCTGGCTGCAGGTATCCTAATGCTGTATAAATCGTTGTGGAGAAAATCCATTTTAAGTTTAGGAAGCAATCATTTTTCTCCCCTTGGTCTGTTCAGAGAAAAAGCTCCTGTGGTTTCCTTTGGCTGCCATTCTTCTGCTTCTCTGAAGGAATTAAGCTCTTCATAAATTTCAGAAATCACTATTTGGAAAGAAAAAAATAGAAATTAGCAGGTGTATGTGTTCCAGTGACTTCCAGTCATACATTGACCAAAAAATAGCTGTTAAAGGAATTTCTTTGTGATCTCCTGAGTGGGGTTTCTCTCAAGACTGCAGATCCCTGCAGATGCAGAGAGCTGAAGTTCTTTCAACTTAGAGGTTTGCCTGGGTGGTGTTGCGATCTGCCTTGCAGTCATCCCTAACTTAGGCTGTGATTTTGCAGAATTGATCATGATTTTGATGTAATTTGCCTATTAGTCAATACATCCTGATATGTAGAGTCCCGCGGTTAGCTTGTATTAGGAATTCACCACGTAGCTCTTTTTCTCTCGGTGGCTGTCGTAATCCTGCTGGAGTAGACCCAGTTACCCGCCCTGGTGCTGTGGCTGCCGCCTACGCACCCCCCGTGTGATCTCCATGACGTTTGGAGCCTGGCTTCCCTTTCTTGTTGCTCAGGACTAGAGCTCTTCAGAGCGATCGTGTTCAACTGGGGAAAGATGCGACATTTTGAAAGAAACGCACGTTATGGGGGATGGTTTCCCTACCATAGTACGACTACAGCAGCACAGCTATGCTGAACATACTCCTGTGTAGGTGATCCTTTGATATAGATCTCATGTTCAAGAGGTTTGGGAACTGGATATTGTTTTATGAAAAGGCAGATGACAGCAAGCCAGGGAGGCAGTGTCACACAGATAGAACTGTCCCATTAGCTTTGTCAAAACATTTGTTAATTGCAGTGTGGTTCCTCAAAACACACATCTCGGAGAAAAATGAATCTAAATTCAAACCCACACCGACTGGGGAATGGCAGAGTCCTCTCCAGTATGTAAATTAGATTTGTAGTTGAGTGGAATTGATTCTGCTGAGACTAAATTAATCACAGTGCTTAATCACTGTAACCTTTAAACATAGCAGTCCTGACCACAGCTGTGGGGCAGCACATTGTTCACGCGGACTTTTGTCCTTCCAAAGGCACTGGGACTCGGAGGCAGAGGAGCATGAGCGTAGCGGTGAGTCAAAGCCACTTCAGTCTGACCTTCACTTTCTTCCGCTGGTTTAGAGGAGGGGAAAAAAATTGCAGCTTGTGGATATAAACCTGTGGTGAGCACACTAATGCCAGTGGTCACGTTTGGTACAGGACCTCCTTGTATCTGCGCTGGGGTAGAACATTGCATTATTAAGCACCATGAAATAACCCTTGGTCCACTTCTGCTCACAGCAATGGAAAACTCTCTGCTAGCTTTTGGTGGCGTGTGTTCAGGACCTCAGGCTGAAGGGTTAATCTTTTCCCAGGTCTTGCTATGTCAACCTGTAAGCCTCTAGGCGATGCATGTTGTGGTTTTTCTTTATATTAGCAGGGAATGTGAGAATCTCTGGAAGACATATGTTTGGGCACAGAGGGGATACTTATATGTGCATACGTTCCCCACCAAAACAAGGATTATTGGGCACTGAGGTCACAGTGGTAGAATATACAGCCTGTATATGATCTCGAAAACCAAACTCCAGAAAAAATTACTCACACTTCCTCAAATCCGTCTCCTACAGATCAGTTTTGTACACGTGGTGAACACTAATGCACTTGCATAAGGAAAAAAGCAGGAAATAAACTTTTTAAACAAGCTTCCAACCTACATTTTCAAGAGATGCTACTGACTTGGAATTCAGTCTCCTCCAGATGTTTGCATTGATTTGTAGTGTTGTTGCTCAGGTCCTTCCTCTAATAAGATGAACCAAAACTGTGAGAAGTCAAAAATCACTGACTTCTCTTGAAAACCGAGACCTCCTCCTGTAGCTTGCAGCTATCTAGAAGGTGGGGTGCCCAAAGAAGCCTCTCTGAGAAGCAGTGAGAGGATGTGACTGGTGGGTTTACTTTCCGCAATGTGGACAGAGTTGAAGTTAAATGGACTAGACAGCGTTCAAGCTGCTGTGTTTGTAGTTGATTCCTTTAAAATTGCATTTTTCTTCTACTTAGAAGTATTTGGGGATATTTTGCTGTGATGCTCTATGAAAATAATCAATCTGTGTAGCTGACATGAAGAAGACTTTAGATGAGAGCCCACCTGTGGACGTAGTTTGTTATCAGATCTATTCCCTGCTCTCGTTAGCCAGCAGGCAGACCTATATATATTCCAGATATATTCTCAGCTCTTTTACAGATCTCCTATGTTCTCTCTCCCTCAGATTCCTATCTTGGAATGTGAAGATGACACTTCCTTCCCCTACCATCCTTTGTATTTTTTATTTTAATTGTTTGCCTTTGGGGGCTGTATGGTACAGTCCACGAATAATGTATACGCACAGTTTTCAACCCAGCAAGGCCTTGGTCTTGATTGATGACCTTCAGATCATAACAGCAACAGCTCTCATTGTAAACACTAGGTTGGGTTCTTCTTTAGGGCTATGTCCCATCCCTATGCAAACTTTTTAACCAAAAAAAAAGAAAAAAAAAAAAGGCTTTGAAAACCTGTGCTGAGAAGAACTTGTCATTGCTTTTAAGGCTGATGCTTGCTGTGATTTATTTTTTTTCTTTAAGTAAGGTATCCAAAATTTTCTCCAACTGTCTGAGAGGCATAAAAATTCTGCCTTGCTGTAATGTAAACTTGTTTCACATATATACTTTCCATTAATCATGAAGTACCTTTGTGACAAGAAGCTGGGTAAATTGTCTGCCTCCTTGCAACCATCTTTCTTTGCTATAAACTATTAAAACAACACAACACCACTGTGGGAGTTAACTAACTGTCCCCCGCTGTGTTAGAAGCAGAGGTAAAGGCTGAATGATGACAATTTGCCATCGCACTGCCACATGAAGTAGCTGTTTAGACATTGAAGATGGGTTAAGTACTGCCAATGTGCAAAAAAACCCAAACAAAACATGAACAGAATCATTGGAAACAGCTTTAAAAAAACCTCGTTCTTTACTGCTCTGAATCTCCATATGTTATTTAGTTATTAATATCCATATCACAGCTGTATCCTCACAGGAGGGAACTGAAAATGTACTGTTAATGGTCATTAGAGTACGGGAAGTCTGAAATATTTAAGGGAAGCGTGGTCTATGAACGGGGTTTGAATTTAGGAATTTGTACATCTGGGTGGAAAAAGATGAAAAGGGTCCAAATGGCAATGGGGACTCAGCTACTGGTTTATTTTGGTTTGGAGACAAAGGCATGTAACATTATGAATTTTTGGGTGTGTGTTGTTTAGAGGTTTTGTTTGTTGGGGTTTTTTATTGCTGTTGAGCGTTGAGAGATTTGAAGCTTATACTTTTCCACAAAAGAATATCCCATGATCCCACATCCAACACGCCGCACACTGGAATCGGTCACCTTCAGCAGAAATGCTTTCGGGCGCCCCGCTGTGCAGCCGAGCCGGTAGGTGCCCCGCTGGGAGCGGCTTTGGTGCCTCCGGAGGGGCTGATCGTGCGGAATTCACTGCACGCTCCCAGCCCAGCTCTTCTGTTTCTCATTAAAGCAGCTTCGCCAACCGCATTACCGCAGCCTCATTTAAAGGAGATTTCCCATAATTTCCAAAATAAAGATGCAGCAATTTTCTGCCGTTTGGGTAGAGCTTGGATTTCATCGGGAGGTTTTGGCTTGCAAACTCTTCCTTAGGCAAACTGAGGGGAAAGGAGGCCCAGCCGCGGGGCAGCCTGGTTTCTCCCTTGCCCCCGCAGAGCTGCAGTTAGGCATCCTCTAAAGCACCCGTCAGCCCGGGAGATGGCAGGGCAAAGAACGAAAGGTTCTGCTTTGTCCTCAGCTGGTTTCTCACGCGGGCGTTGTTACTGCCTGCCTCCTGACACGGAGTCAGCGTGCTGGATGCTTGCAGTTAAGGAGTCACCTAGCGAGGTCAGAAGCTAATTCAGTCCCCATGGTTTATTCATCCGTGCTTCACGGCTTGGCTGAGACTGACCACCGGAGCGGCAGTGAGTGTCAGTTGTGACGCTGGTTACGGAATTTGGCTAGTGCCTGCTGACCCGTTTCGCAGGGGTTTTCGCACCGCGAAGCGAGGTCTGCTGGGCTCCCTCCTTTGGGGGTATTACTTTGATCCACGATTACACACTCGGCTTCCTCGCAGCTTAAGTAAAGTGTCAGAGGAAGGCTTGATACCAGTTAGCTCTTTAAAACAGATTATTCTGTTTTGCTGGATTTAATTATACATATATATTTCAAACACAAATACACGTCGCTATGGTTAAACTTGTATTTTGTCATTTCCTGCAGCTGAAATTTATTGTGGATTGAAATATACAGGTTTATCTGCCTGACCTTTTGCTAATTATTAGATTGAGATAAGTGTGTATGTAAGTGACAAATTGCCTTTAATGACATTTAATCTGCACACTGACATTAATGGCAGGTTTAGCAGCCTGGTTATAGTCTTTGTTGCTGAGAGACGAAAAGAGCAAGGACTTTTATCTTAATTTGACCTTATTCAAAAGGTGTTTGTAGTAGTAGTCAATTTCTGATTAACTTAATGACCTGTTTTACATAGAAAGCAGTCAAACATTGATATATGAACGAGCCTCGCGGTGATAGATTACAGAGGCAGCAGCGCCGGTGCCAGATTCTCGCTCTGAAGGTATGGGGGGGAGAGAGAGGGGTGGGAAGAGGAGCAGCCCCGAACTCTTCTCGCTGGTACGAGGAGGGTAGGTGCCACGTCCGGAACACGCTGCTGGTAAAGCATCAGTTGAACCTTGGTGGGAGCAAATAGCCAGCATCTGGCTTTGCTTGATGATTTTCTGTACAGCCTGAACTGCTGAAACAGAGCTGCGCGATTGTACATAGACGCTGGAAGGGAGACATGTGCAGCTCAGGACTGCCTATTGCAAAGTGTGGGTCTGTTGCCTTCAGCGGAAGCTGAGCGCGCTGTGCTGGGCAGCCCGGGGGTTTGTCATCGCTACCACGCCGTCAGGTGCCAGGAGGGCTTTCCTTGTTAGAATCCCCAGGAAATAATGAACATAGTGAAAGTGTCTCCATCGGGGATTACGGCGCTGAGCTGAATCCGTCTGGGTATTACACCGCTCCATATTGAGGTCAGCCGTGCCCGATTTCTATGACAACAGAGAGAGTACAGATCCCTAAGGGTAAGCAGGAAAGAAAGCCCGAGGTGGAAAACTCAAGTCCTTCTCTCTCATTGCCCTGTGATATATTTACAGAATGATTTAAGAGGAACTTCAGAGACGAGAGCAGAGGTTATAAACTGCTTTTAGTAAAAGTAAACACCTAAGCAAATCATTCAAGAACCCATTAAATGGCGAGACAGCTCCTATAAATACAGTTCATAATGCACTTAGGAATGCTCCACCGCCTACCGGCACCAGTGGGCTTTCCTGGTAGAGCTCTTGAAAGTTTCATTTTAATGATGAAAATTGTTCCTCACACATCACTGAAAAAAATGTGAAGATGCGTTTCAGAAGATAGCTGGAAGGATAATAATGTACCTTAAGCTTGTAAAACAACTAATTAATTTATAGTTTAATGCCACTTTTCTATGCAACAGAAATGCCTTAAAACTAAACCAAACCGGGTGGCAAATTGACACAAATGTTTAGTGAATTGAGATCAACACTTATTACATCAAATTACAATGAAACTGCAAGCAGAATGCCTTGGCATGTTGTTCTAGAGCTTTTCAGCTGTCGCCTGGCTTGGCGGGGAGGTGCTGTAAAGGCATCAATCACTGGGCTGTTACGGAGTCTCTAAAAGCACCAGATGAGCTGGGGAGAATTGTTTTGAATCAAAGAAAGTTTCCGATGCTTTGTGTTTCAACTGATTTTGCAGTTTGCCTACTGGGTATGGCAGCCGCCTCCAGCCGGGAGATGCTCCTCTCTCCTGCTGCTGTTTGAACACCATTAATAAAGTAGTTATTATTTAATAAAAACAGCCAACCACAGCTACTGCACCTGCTAGCCATCAGCGTGAAAGCTGGGTGGCTCTCATCAAGGGATGGGAGACTAAAGGGGCAAAAGCTGGTGCTCCTGTTTCCCCTCCATCTCCTTCAGTGGCAGAATCATTGTGGACCTGTTTTATTTCCATCGCCCTCCCGCTTTTCCCTGGATTATCCAGCGTGGGCTCGCAACCGGGGTTTGGCCATTTGCTGACCTCCAGCTTTTACCCAGTTATTCCTTTCCCCAGAAGGTGTAAGTTTGTGCTGGGTTTGCATGGCAGGGTTTTGGTAGCGGGTGAGGCCACAGAGGTGGCTTCTGTGAGAAGATGCCAGGAGCTGCCCCCGTGGCCGACAGAGCCAGTGCCAGCCAGCTCCGAGACAGACCCGCCGCTGGCCAAGGCCGAGGCCATCAGTGCCTCTGGTAGCGCCTCTGGGGTAACATATTTCAGAAGGGTGAAAAAAAACTGCAGGAGAAGAGGAGTGAGAATCTGTGAGAGCACCAACTCTGCAGACATCCAGGTCAGTGAAGAAGGAGGGGGAGGAGGTGCTCCAGAGCAGAGATTCGCCTGCAGCCCGTGATGAAGACCACGGTGAGGCAGGCTGTCCCCCTGCAGCCCGTGGAGGTTCATGGGTGGAGCAGATACCCTCCTGCAGCCGTGGAGGACCCCACAGTGGAGCAGTCTGTTCCTGAAGGACTGCACCCTGTGGAAAGGACCCGTGCTGGAGCAGGCTCCTGGCAGGACCTGTGGCCCCATGGAGAGAGGAGCCCACAGTGGAGGGGGTTTGCTGGCAGGACTTGTGGCCCATGAGGGACTCACGCTGGAGCAGTCTGTTCCTGAAGGACTGCACCCCATGGAAAGGACCCACGCTGGAGCAATTTGTGAAGAACTGCAGCCTGTGGGAAGGACTCATGTTGGAGGAGTTCATGGAGGACAGTCTCCCGTGGGAGGGACCCCACGCTGCAGCGGGGGAAGAGTGCGAGGAGGAAGGAGAGGCAGAAACAATGTGTGATGAACTGACCACAACCCCCATTCCCCATCTTCCCGCACCACTCAGCGGGAGGAGGTAAAGAATTCGGGTGTGAAGTTGAGCCAGGGAAGAAGGGAGTGGTGGCGGGGAAGGTGTTTCAAGGTTTGGGTTTTTACTTCTCATTCTCCTCCTCTGATTTGATTGGTAATAAATTAAATTAATTTTCCCCAAGTTGAGTCTGTTTTGCCCATTACGGTAATTGCTGAATGATCTCTCTGTGTCCTTATCTCGACCCATGAGCCTTTTGCTATATTTTTCTCTCTGTTGTCCAGTTGAGGAGCGGGGGTGATGGAGCGGCTTCAGTGGGCACCTGGGGTCCAGCCAGGGTCAACCCACCACAATAACTCCCTGTTTTCCACTGTATCTGGGTGAAATTGGGTCTACCAGTGAAAAACATTGAGCGGTGGGAAAAGACTGATAGCTACGTGTGGGAATAGGAAACCAAGCAAAAACCAAAATGTGGTAGAAAACCAGCCCCCAAATGGATGGAGAGCCTCATATGCGTCTTGTATGCTAGAAGTTATTTTATGTCTATACCATTTACAAAAGAAATACATTTTAAGTTGGCGCTGCCCCATCTAATTTCTGTTCTCTGTTACTGTTAGGGTGAATTGGAATAGACTACGTCCTGAAGTGATATGTTATTATTCAAGTACAATTTTCATGGTGTTGATGCCGAGTTTGGGTGTTGACCCTTTTGAGAGCAGTGCTGGAGTCTCATTGGCAGCACCGGTGCGATTGGAATTGTATTTCCTTGCAAGTTCCCGCATTTCTTCTGGATTGCTGTCTGGTCTGATCAGAGACCACAATGCCAAAAGAGACCATTTGGATCATTTTGACTGAGCTTCTGTACCACTCAGGCAGCAGGAGTTGATGTAATTAATTCCTGATGGAGCATATCTTTAAAATAAATAAATCTGGTCTTCACTTTAAAATTGCCAGTAATTGAGAATCCACTGCAGTCCTTGGGAAGTTGTTCTAGTGGTTAATTACCCTCACAGTTAAAAATTAGCATCCTATTTATAGCCTGATTTTTTTTTTTAACTTCTGCTTTCAGCCACTGAATTTTATTACGCCCTTCTATGCGAAACAAGAGAGCTCACTGTTTGAGTATTGTTCCATGTTTTTCTTCATTTCCATTTTTCTTTTCACCTCCATATACATGGAACACTGCTGCATTAAGAAGTTGTTGTGTGGTTTTGTTTTGTTTTTTTTTCTGAGGTTGAACTACATTTGAAACATATTTCAAGATTCTAGGGTGAAAATTGCTACAATACACAAAATTCAAAAAGATCCATTAATTATCCCTGTTTTCCCAGTGTGAGCTTTCGTACCTCCTGGCGGCGTGCAGCCAGCAGGGCTGCTTGCATCCTTTCGTCTTCTATTAATATTGATACTATTTTTCTAGGACCGACACCTGACAACTCTGCGGGGAGATTAAAACTCCCTCACTGATAGCTCAGGGTTGAACGTCTGTCGTTGTGCATCCAGGGGAGTCACAGCCTCATCCCACAGGGAGATTTGCAGGTATCCGCAAAATTAGCTCCGTTGTCACTCTGTGTTTCCCCCTTCTTCCTTGGAAAGAGTCACGTACGAATTCAGTGGTTGCATGTGGTACAGCACCAACAATGACGACTGAGAAAGAAAAAAACGACGTTCCTCAGTAGCCATTTTATGGTCTCCTTATGTATTGGATGTTATTTGGTGGCTGGCAATTACAGGGACTCCTATGCGAACTACCCTGTATTAAAACTGCACTTTTTGAAAGAGGTTAGAACCACGTTCCATCCTCCCAAGTGCTTTCAAAAATATGTTTGCATCAAATTTACTCAGTCTGTGTTAAAAAAAAAAAAAAGTGTTGACCTTAGCAAAGGTGCTTTATCAGATATGGATGGTACGTGAATTCCTTATTCCTCGTGACCTGAAATTATCCCGAAATACATTGGCGGATGGATTTGAAAGCATCTGCTCCTGCCTGCTTCTTAGGAGCTCTACAGACATAAATTGGACATGGTGACGGCAGTGTGTAAGTAAACCCTAAACCAAACAGACACTAAACTCTTGGTATCCTTTCCAGATGTAGCTGGTTCGCTGAGTTTTTGCGAGTAAAATGCTGGCTTGGCACTGCTGCTCGCCTGGAAGAGGGTGCCCCGTGCGGCGCGCCGGCAAGGGGGCAGCCTGGCCTTGGCTCCTCGCCTCTTTGCAGAGGCACCAGACAGGCTGGGAGGGTTTTGCCAGGATGAGCTTGAAAGCTTTCCAGACATCAGATGGCAATGTTGACTTTGGAGGGCTTTTGCTTCTCAGCAGGTGTAGCTGTTCAGTAAGACGGACATCTCGGTTCCTGTTTGACTCGGTGTCCAAGTGTGTTGGAACTGGGAAACAGCTGCAGAGATTTTTTTCCTGCAAGTTTTCATTGGATTTTTAAACACATGTGTTTTCTCAGCGTCGCTTCCTACCACCATTGTCACTTTACCTTTTTTAAGTACTTTTTCTTGTTGCAATCTTCCTGATAAAAGTGTCTGTGGCAAAGAGGAATTACGGAACATCACAGAATATTCACGTTTTAAAGGTACGTGTTGGACTTCTCTTGGCAGTGACAGTTGAAACATCGCTGTAGTCAGAAAATACAAATGTGTGGTCCAGTTGATATGTGCCAGTGCAGCTGCTGAAGGTTCGGGATTTTGCTCTTTGCATTTTTATAGATCATTTTTTTGGTTAAGAAGAGGGGGATGTGCAGCACCCGCTGCCTGGCCCTGAACTGGGGGGGCCTCGGCTGCCCCTGCAGCCGGCAGCAGCTACCTCTGCATCTACAGACCGTGCTGCAGGAGTGGGGTAGGACGGGTGGTGCTGAGCACCCAGTGCCCAGGAGGGCTCTGGGGGGAGGGATTTCTTTGCGCTGTCCCTAGGCTGCTCCCCTGGTCGTGGGGGCCTGCGGTCAAAATCAACTTTTGGTGAGCACTGACTGATGCACGCTTGAAAATTCCTGCTTAAGCGTTGTAAATGTGTCCATGAAAACCACAAAAACCTTCCTGCAGACAGAGCCAGTCTTGTGTGAAATCCTTTATAAAGTTCTTGGGTCTTTTTTTCTCAGTTTGCCTTCATTTCCCCACCCATGAAATAAAAATACCAACCTTCCCTTTCTTTCAGACTTTATCTGCGCTAATGCAAAGCCGTTCGGGGATGCTTTTGTGCCATATGTCTTCACAGTGGCAAGCAGAGGGGGGCTGTCAGTCTCAGCTGGGCGCCTGTATTACTACTCATTCTGTAGTAATACAAATAGTGGATAATATAATAATAATGCAGAAAAGAAAGTAAATACTCTTTATATGGAATAATTGAATATCGCTGTGACATTGAACAATGACTCTTAAAAGGATGGGGGGAAGTCATGCTTTTTTCTCCCTTAATTACAGTTGAACTAAAATTACTATATTTAGTTATTTCTAAAGCTCCATTGTATTTTTCTGTTTCTGAAAGAACACAATGATTTGGATACGCATGCATTTTCCTCTCCAGATGTCCTATTGCATCTTGAATGTGGCTTTCTATCTTCATATCTGCGATAATGGAAGCTTGGATTTCTTCACCGGTAGTGTGCGAAGAAGGCCAATTATGCGGGTCAATATTAAAGAAATATTATGAATGGTCTCTATAGGCTTAGAATAGCTCTGTCCCACTCTTGCCAGTACTTTGTATAACTGCCGTAGCTTCCTTGCCTTTGTGTTTTATTTGGATTAATGAGTAACCTATATATTTTCAAGTCTGTGTGATACAGTCCTTTCTGTAAGAGACTGGAGAAGTTCTTGTCCTCTAGGAATGAATGCCCTGTTAAATTTGCAACGGTGGTGCTTTATTCACCCTCCTGGGCGAGCGAATAGTTAGATGTTAAAATGAGCACAGGGCACTGAATTTTGGGTGGCTTAAGGGTTCGTACTGTGCACTCATGCAGGAAATGTGTGAGTGGAATCATTCTACATCTTCTACATCTAATCATCTACATTCTACATCTAATCATCTTCCTCTGCCTTATCTAAACTGGGGAAATACATGGATTTCCTGGTGTAGCACTCGGGGCTCGAAAGCTCTGCATTTTTGTGCCGTTTGTGTGTTACACACCAAGTTCCCAGTCTGGGCTGGGGTGGGGGCTCAGCAGACAGGACTCCCTTGCACAGTGCCCGTGGCACTTGCAAAGACTGAAAGGTGTGATTTTACAAAGTGACGCACTTACTGCCCATTTAAAAATAGATTTTATTCAGAAATTTTTGATGATTTGTATGGCTTTCCATCAGTGGCTTTCTGGTGGGCAAAGGCTGGTGCGCACACCGTAGGTTCAAATTCACGCTACGTAAAGGAGAGCTGTTGCGCTTGCTGGCAAACAAGACGCTCGGGCTTCTCTTTCCCTGCTTGTCTACCACCTAACCTCCCTCACTTCCCATCTCCCTACCCAAGGCTCCCTGTCTGCTAAGCGTGCGGGATATTTTTCTACTTCAAAGAAGCGTAACACAATGTAATGGTGGCAATGTATTTTGAGATCCTGGCTTACCACTTTGTCTCTCGCTGAAGCTGAGGAGTTTAATAAGCTGTAAGACATGTTTTTTTTCCTTGCCAGCCCCTGTCTTCTGATAGCAAACTATCTTCATATCAAAGAGTAGCTCATGTTAAGGGTTATATACATGAGAGCACCCTTCATGGGAGGCGCGTAGAAACGATAACAAAAGTGGTTTGACACAAAGCTGCCTGAAAAGGGGAAACTCCTCTGCACACATCTTCGCTCTTATGTGCATTTCAATTTACACTACATCAAATTGGATTAGAGTCTGTTAATTCAATTAATGACTACATTGAAAGTTTGCCTTCGCTCATAGTGAAAACAGGAGGGCAGCTCCTAATAGCCTATGGATTTAATGACTGCAACTTTGAAGAGTGTTAAGCTAAAGTGAAGTTCAGAATGGCTTGTTAACTGGGTTTATTAGCTGTTGACCTTCCCTTTCAGCATAATAGTAGCAGCCAGACTGAAGAAAGCACTAACGTCCTCATTAGCATTTATCTAAAGATAGTCTGCTGCCCATTCCACAGTAAATTAGCTCAATCAGCCATAAAGAGCCTGAGAAACATTTTCTCACATACCTTTAATTCTCTTTCTTCCTCTCTCCCCCTGCCTTTTTTTTTTTTTTTTTTTTTTTGGACTTCATTTTGTCCAGTTTATTGAGAATGAAGCCTCAGGACAGTTGCGTTGAAGGAAAGTGGTGCTACATGCTTAGATAATTAGAGACCTTTTCCTGTGAGACAAAGTCATGGGAGTGGGATCGTGGCGCTTTCAGGGATGTCCTTGGCTTAGCCTTTTGCAGAGATTACCCATATCTCGCCTGTTTTCCAATACGGCGATGCAAAGCTTTTCTTCAGGACAGTGGGGCTGACTCGAGAGTTATTTCTCAACAAAACAGTCTTTTGTATGTGTGAAAACTCGTGTGTTGAGGTGCAAAATGCACTTGCAAAAGCCGATGTGCAGGTTTGACCCTTGCCTAGTAACTGGCGTTACAAAAAGCACGTTAATACTTGGGAATTCAGTAGGCTTGGCCGTGATTTATGAAATGCACTGGGCCAGCTGAGCTGCAGACAAAAAACTTTTGTTACCTGCCATCCCCTCGCTGGCGACCAGCAGCGTGCTTCTGGCGTGGCTTTAGAGAACAGGGTTCCGGAGGAAAAGAGGTTGGAAAGTGTCAAACCTTGTTTACATTTGTCACTTCCAGGGGTGAAAGGATTTATGCCTTTCGTGTAGCAGGTTTGGTCCAATGTAAACAGATTAGATAAAATTGATTGTGATCTTCTGTATATCAATAGGTGAAATGGCTCCGAGTCCCATCCTGTATCCTGCCTCCAAATCTCAATCCTGGTTTATAAAAATAATTTTTGAAAAACCTACAACCCCCATAAAATGAAATTGTTTTCTGGGACCTTCTGTTATTCTATCTATTCAGTCTGGAAAGATGCTAAGAATGTCAACCCCAGCCCCAAAATATTTTGGTTATTCAGGCTTTGGTTATTCATATTAGGCAAGCTGGACATCTTTTCTCTTTACAGTTAAGAATGTACTTAAATTTTTTGCTGTATCAAATCTTATGTTCCCTTTTTAAGTTTAGAAAGGAAGATTAATACAGGTCACTGTGATGCTGAAATAAAAATGTTAATAAACAGGTAGCATTTTCCTACTTTTTCAGTACATTGGACAAAAACATTCGAGGTTAAGAGAAATTAATTCAGAAAAAAATGTTTTAAAAGGAGGCAAGGAAACCAGCACCAGTTTAATTAGCACTATTATCTCACTTTAGCCAGGTAGATTTACAGCAATTCAGTGTTCTTGCCTTCAACGTTTCCTAAGAGCCCTCTTAGATTTTAATCCTATTTTCAGAAGTATCAGAGTAACTTCTTTCACAAGACTGTTGCTTCCTCAAAGCTTGTAAGAGAAAAGCAGCAAAAAAAGCAATCTTGGTGCAGAGGAAGGAGGAGGAGGATGGAAGGAAGAGGCGAAGAAGGAGGAAAGTATGGAACTCTCCTCTTGTCACTGTGAGTGTTAGCTATGGTGTCCCGAGCTTGCAGTTGCCTGAGCCTCTGGATTTCCTTAAAGCGGGGACGCCTCGGTTCTCCTCTGCCCTGAGCCTGGGCTGCTCTGCTGTTCTGAGCCCAGCGGTTTCGCTCTGCTGGAGTGGGAGTTCACCAAAGCCCTCGCGCCCCTCTCCTCCTGCGAAACGTGAACGTGGGCAGGAAGACTCAGACTTGAGTTTATTTATGACAGTTCCATAGGAATTCTTTTAAAAGGTCTTTTTATTAAATTTCTGTTTACTGTAAACAAGTCTCTGCTCCCAGTGTACCCTATCTTTAGGTTTTCTAAACTAGTAACTATTCAGGATTATGTGTCTGATGTAATATTTCTCTTGCAGTAATAATCAGAAGCCAAAAGTTTGACAGTCTCAACGTAAACAGTTAAACGTACACTCAGGCTCTAAAATTTAAGAGCTTGATCTTTGGAAGTACTGGTCAGGGTCCAGCAAAGTGCTTAAGCATGTGTTTAATCTTAAGCCCCTGGGCAGGACCATTAACTTCAACAAAACTCTCTCTGTATTTCAAGTTAAGCTTGTCCTGAAGGATCACGCTGAACTGGAGCGGGAAGACTTGGTGTCTTGCAGGATAAAGCCATAAAAGCAGCCCAGTTTATTAAGGTAGCTCAGCTTCTTCAGCTGCTGTTGGTTTTAAGAGGATTTCTGAATATAGTGATTTTCTTTGCTCCTGGAGAATCCACTGTGTTGGCTGCTGCTGTGTAGGTTTTTTGGCAGTGCTTCTGGAACCTATGTTTTGTTTTGGTTGTATACTTCAGGGAAAGTTACTTTAAATAAAATTGTGGAGGATTTTCACATAAATGGAATGTTTAAGTGCTGGAAGTTTGGAGAATTTTCTTCCCCTGGAGTAGAATCATGCTTTTTTCTTTTTATTTGTGAACATCAGAGTGTGTGATCTGGTGACAGTTTTGAAATTTGTAACCTGAGAGGGTTTGGGGTTTGGTTTTTTTTTTGTTGTTGTTTGTGGGGTTTTTTTGGCACGTGTTTTACCTATAATACATTTTGGGTCAGGAGTCAGATTAATTTTTTCAAAAGTTGCAGTGATGGCGAGGAGAGAAACAAATGCAACGTTCTTCTATCATACATAGCTACACCTAAAACACCTAAAAACTGAATTAATAAGGATTAAAGCACCAGTATCATCTGGCCTATAGCTCCACTAAGGCAGCTGCCATTCCGACACTCGTGAATAGCTTTTACAAAACTCGCTTAATTACTCTGGCCGCATCCTGAGCAGTCGAACACGTCCCACGCAGTCGGACGCATCCCGAGCAGTCGGATGCTGCAGCGTTACGTTACGGTGTACAGAAGGGTTGGGAAAAGCTGCGATGGAAGAGAGCAGCTCCTTTTGGTGTGCGTTGTGCAGTCTGTACGTGGCCTTTTCGCCTTAGATGGCAGGGAAAGTTTTGGAGCTGGGAAAAGCTGGTCGGTAGCACCATCTGCAGGCTGCGAAGCAGGACGGGCACCGCACGCTGCAGCGCTGGAGCTCCAGTCCTGCACTTGCAGGGAAAATAAGGGACAAAAGGCACCTGGATGGAATGCAAAAGGAGGCACGGCTGAGCCAGTGAGAGCCGTCGGTTGTTTTGGGTTTGCAGGGGGTGCTTTCGCGTCCCGCAGCATCCCCGTGCCCCGGGGAGGGGGGAGACCCATGGGGCTGGTGGCACTTCCCTGGGCTGCAGGTGGGCACGCGGTGACACGCTGCTGTGCCGGGAGATGGAGGTCAGGACGGTGCCTGGAATCTGTCCTTAACCCTCAGACCTGTCCCTCTTCCTCCAGCCAACCTGCCCCCTTTGCTGTCCCCAATGGCTCTGAGCTGGGCTTTACTCGAGACTTTCTGTGTGCCGAGGAAACCCTCTGAGGTTTGGACCTTGCTCTTTCAGTCTCTCTTAAGCAAGTGTCTCCTGATGTGTCACATCATATGTTGGAATAAAGGACAACACGAGGATATTCCTGTTAGGAGATGAACTTGCGCTGGTTTCTGCATCTCCGCTTTGCTCCAGCGAGACCGGAGGCCGCTCCAGGTACAGGCAGGGCCCACCGCGACGCTGGGGCTCAGGGCTTCAGGCTCCACTGCCTCCTCGAGCGGGGCCGCGGCCGGCTCCCAAACCCCGCGGCCGGCTCCCAAACCCCACGGCCGGCTCCCAAACCCCACGGCCAGCCCCCAAAGCCCGCAGCCACACGGGGGACGTGGGTGTGAACGCCAGAGCCGGCACCAGGGGAGCAGATAACCCGCGCGTGGAAGGTTGGCCCTTTCTCCGCGGCAGCGTTGCGTGCCCTGCGCCTGCCTGGAGCTCGGTGCCACATCCCGCTCTCGCCGCTGCCCTGGCGTCTCTCTCGCAGGGTTTGAGGTTTCTCCGGCTTTTTGCAGCAGATGGCACTCTTTAGTTCTGTTTCAAGCCCTCTCCTTCTGGAAGTTTCTCTGGGAGAATCTGTTTTAAACGAGCCTCACCGATTTCCAGGCCTATTCTCCATGAGGCTTCATGAAAGCTTGTAAAAGCCCATTGACTCGGGGACAGAGCCAGCGGTGGCCCACGGGTCCTGCAAGGCCTTGGTGAGCCCAAGTGATGGGCTGGTTGCGCTTCTGCGCAAATTTGAGTGGGTTTTTCCTTCTGTTCCTATGTCAGCATCACTGAGCCCTCCAGGAAGCCCACCTGGAACCCAGTTCATCCAGTACGTTTCTGGTTTCTCTAATCCACAGCAGGGAAAGGGACCCTTCCATGTTCTTGGCCCACCTTGTTTTTGTCAATCCTGTCCCGCTTTGTGTATTAAGCCCCGTCACAGTGTTTCAATCAGTGACCTGTGCAAATTAAAAAGCAACGATGACAACAAACATCACTACCAGTTTCACAACCTTTCTGTTTCATGGAAGGGAGAAAAACGGGGACTACAAGCTAAATGAGCCATAACAAAGGGCTGTGGTGCAGGTTGTATTCTATCTGCGGGAATCAGGCTTATATTTAAACCAGATTTGCTGCAAAAGAGCCGTGATTGCATGGGATGACATGAACTGTCATGCAAACCGTCAGGGACTCTGCGTGTTGCCGTTGCGTGTCCTCCCGCCCCCCTCTCTCTGAGATGCTGTTGACCATAATTGTAGGACAGATTGCACAAAGGACTCGCTTCTGCAGCTGTCCTGGTGATTGGGCCGGGCAGGGTGAGGGGACCGGTAATACGTGTCAATAAGGTACTTGGCTGAAGTGGCTGCTGAGCGGAGTGACATGAAAGGGTGGCACGTAGGGCTTGAAAGGCTGGGCTGCCTGGCTGTTAGACGCAGGGACTGAGGGTGTTCTTCTGTTGGCTTTAGATGCTGAGGTCTTGTCTTCTGACCTTTGTGCCTAAGCCAGCTTTGTCACAAACCTGAATAAAATGTTATATGGAAAGCAGATATCATCAACCCTGTGACTGGGAAAAGCTGTGCTCCGTCCTGTGTGACGTGCTGATCTATGGCACGTCAAGCATCGCTCGGTGCAATGCTGCCCTGTGTTTTGTTTCAGAGGTCATTACTTCCAGGGAACTGAAATTTTGTCTTAAAAATTAGGTAAATCTGTGTTTGCGCTCATTTCCAGAGGTCATTTTTCAGGGAAGATTAAAGTTTTCCAGCCTGTAATTTATGTATCAGCCTATAGGAAGAAATGTTTGACTAATTTAATTGATTTGGGTTATTTATTTATATGTTTGGCTTTTATTATTGTCCCTTCTTAGATGGGATGCTCAGTTGTTTTTTTCTAATTACAACATGGTTGCTCTTCTGAGCAGAAACTGATATCCATGGAAGTACACTACAAGACGTCTCTCCTCCATAAATCAGTCCCAGGATTTTATTAGACTGTTTATGTAACCTTAGTTTATGTGCTATAATTCTTTGCTGTGTTGCCTAGAGTAATTCCCAAAGAGGATGTTTGTTCTTCTTGCTTGTAAATTCTTTAGTGTGGGCTTTTCTTATGACACCTTTGCCCTCTTTCGCTTCCCTTTTCCTCTTTTTTGGGTAACACTTGGTAGCATTAGAAACTCCAGTCAGTAAAAACCGAACTTATATTAATTGCTCACACATCATGAGATATAATTGTCTTCAAAACAGGAAGGAATAGCTTTTTAGTTAACCTTATTGCATTGGTTTTCTTTTTAATGCACATCATGAAACTTTCAGAGTATTTAATCAAAGAAACCCTGGGTACTGTTCTTGCACGGAAGGTGTCCTCGTTTTTGGATAGCCTTGAGTGGGCCAGCTTTGTTTTGGTCAGGTCACATCTAGGTAAGATAACTAGTAATAATTGAATACAATAAAAATCCAATGATTTCACGAGGCACAAAGCACAAGGTAAGCGGGCAGTGTAGCACAGGTTTTCCGTATGAGGTCTTGTGAAAGCAGTACATCTGCATGTAACTTCTGAAGTCAACAGGACTTCTTATGGGCTTTAGCTGAAGCGTGTTCCATCTGTTTATAAAACCGTAGCCTAAAACATCTGATAAAAATCAACTGTACTTCTTTTCTGCAATCATTGCATGGCCATATGCAGCGATTTTTGACATAAATCTACAGAGCCGTAATGGAAATGACTAAATCGGTGGTTGGGGAGAGAATCCAGGCGTCTCCCCTTCTGTCTGTGCCCCGTAGGCGTGCTGGGTAGGACAGTTTCACATCCTCCTAATTCCTGGCCTGCTGCTGAGGCTCCCGTTAAGCGGTGTGCTGCTGTAGCTCCGACGCTGACCCTTGCCCGCGCATCACTGGGCCAAGGCACTGCCGGCATCCGTCCCGACGAAACACCTCTTTCTGCTGAGTTAACGTCCCAGCCTGGGATGAACGATGGTTTTTTCCCCCTTCAACAGTCACCTGAATTTGTTAGTGAACCAAAACGTCTACTGTGTTATAAATCCTTTGGGGTGTTGAAATTGGATATTTCTTCCCATACAAAAGAAATTAATTAGCATCCTGATTTCTTTGGAGTTATGGAGTAGTATGTGGGTGTTATCTCAGCACCATTTGACAAAACCACCTCTCCCCCACGTCCGATCATGCTATTTAATATTAATTTTGCTGTGGCTGCCTTGGTCCTCAATCGCTGCTCCTGATCTGCCTCTCCTTTCTCCTCTCTTACCTTCCTCTATCCTTTCCCCTCCACAACCTCCCATGAATACCCTTTTTTTTGTGTTTTGTTTTCTGGGTAGGCACCTCTGCCAGAGGCAGCAAATTCCCATCATAGTGCTTCTCCACAGTCTGCGTTGTGCGCTACAACTTGCTTTTGTTCTCCTTTTAATTTTTTTCCGTGACTAATTTGACCAAATTTAATCAATCGTAAATGAAGCAGGGGAGGAGAACAGTACGTGTCTATTTGATATTGTTGTCCTGAGGCCGAGCCAGACCCTGTTGTGAAGAAGTGGCAGTCCTTCAGAGAACCATTATGGCTTACAGGAATCTGTAACATATTTCAGGACAGCCTGCTTTCTCTCTCTTTTCTCTCCCCCCACCTCTGTAAACATATGAAAGAAACATGAGAGAGCATTAAACCACAGAAGACAAATCATGGTCAGAATAAATATACTGTTTGCTAGCAAACTTAAAAATACGCTTGTGGATTCTAATAGCTGTAGGCAAGAGTTGGATATTTATTGCAACCAAGGCTTACTGTGGTTTATTATGTTTATAAAACAGTTTAATACTACTTTTCTTTTAAAATGAGTTTTTAATTTAGAATAATTTTTTAGGATTTGTTTCCAGAGTACAGATGGCTGATCGCTGCGGGGGTGCGGGGTGAGAGGGAGAAATGTGCTTGTGGGTGTGTTTTAAAAGCGCTCCCAGATGGAGTGTATTGAATGAAATTTAAACCATCGCCCTGTGAACTACAAGTGTGATAAATATAATCAGTCAATCCGCAAAGCCACGGTGGAGGGGGGGAGCAGATTGATAGGCACGTGGTGGGGAGGGAGGTGGGTCGAACAGCGTGGCCCCCCGTGTCACGGCGTAGCAGCATCTCCATCGTGGGCTCCTCTTATGGAGGGGTTACCCGATCTGTCCCAACCTGCTCATAGCATCCCCCACCTTGTCTGTAACCTGTTCCGGTCCCTCGAATCCTCCGAGTGCAGCCTTCACATAGAAGGGCTGACAAAAGGGAGAATTCGTGCCAAGAAGGCGGCCTGGCTGCTGGAAGTACCGAGCTCTTGGAGCGTTTCTCATTTACTTAGTCTTAATTACTTTCTTAGTGTAAGAGTTTACACATATTGCTGTTCTCTTCAGAGTTTAGTGTAGTTCAGTATTTTAAAACCTTAAAAGGAGTTGTTTGTACATCTCCTTTCCATGTTTAAGACAGGTAAGCCCTGCTGAATAAACTGTTTACAGATTTTTTGGATAATACCACAGAACAGGTGAAGGAAATGGAATGAATTTTAATTGCTCCAAAGTTCTGAGATCTTCCAGGCTCTGGGAAACAATTTTCAGCTAAAAATGATCTATGGGCCTTGAGCTGTAGTGTGGGAAAGTATGTCCGTGTCCTGACTTACAAATGAACAGTGCAACGTTCCCCCTCTGTTAAACTGTAGAAGACAGTGTAAGATGGACACTTGGTTTCTCTTCTCTCATTACAAACACGTAGCAGCTCAGCCTCCTTGGCTCCCTTCCTGCCAACTTCCATCAAAAATAAAGTCATCTC
This sequence comes from Pluvialis apricaria, assembly GCA_017639485.1. Lineage (NCBI taxonomy): Eukaryota > Metazoa > Chordata > Aves > Charadriiformes > Charadriidae > Pluvialis > Pluvialis apricaria. The sequence continues at coordinate 11,163,979 of CM030024.1, forward strand.
TGCCCTGGCCAGGATAAATGTCTGGCCAGCTCATTTTACAAAAGGATGTGCTTTGAGCAGGGCTTATTAGAAAGGTGACAGTTTGTTTTTCCCTGGCCAAGTTTAAGGTCATGTCCACACTTGCAAAATTTGGCATGTTTTCTCCTGCGTTGTCTTTCCACCATGCTATCATCATGCCTAATGGCTCTATATAAAGATGCCCAGATAGGCTTCCAGACTTTCGCACTGCCATTTGGATTAGATATGCTTCAAGCAAGACTTGCTAGTGCTCACTCGCACGGTGTCGGTGTGGACAGAAATTGCTGGCACGGTCGCTGCAGTCATGCAACTGCTCCTGCCCTTGCAGTTGGGCTGCCCGCTGCCCCGCCGGCATCTGCTCCGCTCCCTGCGCTCCCCTGCCCGGCGGGCAGCTTGGCTGGTAGCCGCTTCGCGGAAGGCAGGCACTGCATGTGCACACACCGTGAAGCTCATTTGTGTGTCTCTTTTTCCAGCGACTGCCTTTGTTTTGCTGCTAGCACTGGTGTGTTTTGGGGAAGGCGCGCTCGGAGCAGTGTGCCAGCTGGCTGGAGACGAGTGTGCAGGCACCGGTGGTGCTCCGGAGAGCCGGTACCCAGTGCCAAGCGAGCTCAGTCATTTAGATCACTTGATACATTTTCAAGAGACCAACAGAGATACCAGCATCACTTTGGGCAACTAACACTTTCAAGAGACGATATGAGAGATGTATGGTCTGGTGCAGCGTGGATATGCAACAGCGCTGGTGGCTCCTCTCAGGGTTGAAATGGGCTTTATCTGATGAGATGGGTCAAATCTTTGAAAATCCCAGTAGATCGGGGTGGGGGGTGACAGGAGGACACCTCTTCGTGTACACGTGGATAGGATAAGGAGAAGTAGGTAGTCTTCCAAAGTGATGGCTAACTTTCTGAGCTGAGGTGCAAGATGTTTCCTGGGAGCTGTGATGTATTTGGAAGGATTCAGTGGCAGAGCAGCGGGAAGGGAATAGCTGGGTCAAAACAGGGGAGTTAGCAAATGAGAGAGCTTCTGCTTCAAGTACATATGTTGCTGTTGATAAATAGACATACAGACTCAAAGCCTAGAAAGTAGCTTTCCATGTTGTCATGGAGCTGTCATTCGCATTTGTAAAAGGATGCGTATCATATGAGGACAAGGGTGCTCATATGACAGAGAGCATCATCACAGTTGGCATCCTTGTGGGTAATATCATTAATAAGTCTAATTGCATTGCAGGGCTTCAGTTTCCTATGCCAAATGCTATTTTTCAATAGCTCTATCAATTACTGTTGTGTACTAACACTTCTGTATCTGGTGCCTGGCGCAGCCACGTTAGGCAAGAGTGAAGGTATTCTTTAATTACGTGTAGGTTTGCTTTGTGGAGAAGCAAACCTGCCCTCCAGGTGAACATAATCCATGCAACATTGATGGATTTAAACCTGTAAAAACATATAAGCAAACTTTGTAATGGACTGCTTTTGCATATGTAAAGTGAGCTTAAGGTAGTAGCCATAATTAGAAGAAGCCATTCTTAAAACCTCATAGGGGATGTTAGGTCATACGTAAATTAAAAGTGGAATTTAGCATAAGTCTGTTTAATAAATGAAGTTGTCTAGTAAGACATGCAATGCAAAACCAATAAACTTGCTGTAACATAACAGTTTCAGCATGCCTTTGGTTTATTTCGGGCTTTAGAGAGTTTATGCGTGGAATCTCTGGATTATTATTAGCATTATTGGTAATTTCTGTTGCAGCATTCTTGGGTGGAGGCTGGGTTTGGTGGTATAAGAAAGCAATCATCTGTGCTGTTCTTATTTCGTTTAAAAGAATTGTTCCCTGTGTTTAAACTTACTTTTCAAAGTAAGTGTAAATTCTGCTAACCAGTGGTGAAAATTTGAGATTTGTAGCTCCGCAGACAATCAAACTAAAGCACTGGATGGCTGCAAAATTCATCCATGAAACAACAAGATCTAGAGGATTAGCTCTAAACTCTAAACCTGATTCTAATTTGCTTTATGGCATTAGTTTTTCCCCTGTGTTAAAATTGAGATAGCTCTTTGGTGAGTGACGCTTTGATCAAGCGAACACCTGTGTGAGTTCCATAGTCATTCTCCCACTCTGCATCAAACCATTCCCCGCGCTCCCGAAACAAAAGATGCAGCTCCACTTCTCTCCTGCGTCAGATGTAAACAGCAGGATCTCTCATCTGCAAACAGGTAGAGTGCTTACAAAAGCAGAGTTACCATATGGAGAACAAGAAGTCCATGTGTTGTCGCAGTAATAGATGCCTCAGTCTGTGCCCGGCACATCTTGGGTCGCCCTTTTCTTTTGTCCTTTCACACGTCGCCTCTTCGGCTGCACAACCTCGTCCCTTGCGCTTCCTGCCCTCTTGTGTAGCCTTCCTGAGTCTGATGTAATACACTTTTCTTCCTCTTTTACCAAGGTCTCTTGATTTGTCTTCATTTTGTTTTAAACTCTGAAACACTCGTAATGCAATTGTAGAGCTAAATAAACACTGTATTATGTTTGGGGATATTGCTTTCATGAAAAATGGTCCAGTGCACAAATTGATAGTGGAGTATATTGCACTTAAGAAAGATAGACTGAGCACTTACTGCTTGCTAGAGAGAAGACTGCAGGAATTTTTGGTTCTTTTTCATTTATTTTTTTCTAAGTTTCGTTTTTAAGTCATCTATTTTTAGAATATATGTGTGTGGTGTGTAAAATATCAACATCCATGAAGACATTATATTCTGAAAAGCACATGTTGTCATCTCGATCATTTTCAAACCTGCTTCCTGCAGGAAATCCTTGAGAAACCTAAAAAAAATCCCATCTCCTTTTTTTTTTTTTCTTTTTTTTTTTAAAGGTTACTGGTATGCCTTTTTAGAAAAAAAAAAAAAACCCAAACAGGTTTCTTGTGATCTCAGTACCAATGAAAATGAATAGTAGGGCTTTTCATTGGCGGCTTTTCATCTTGTCTATAAAGTGGTGTTAGTGACAATAGGGAGAAGACGGCGACCAGTTTCCTTTCTGCCACCGTTGTTTCTCTTTCCTAACTTTTTTCCCCCTTTTTATGTAGCCACCTGTCTGTCTTTTGATTATAAGGTCCTTAGAAGCAGCGGCTGTGCTTCCTTGAATGTCTGGAAATGAGACATCATATTGTGAGTGCTACCACAAAGAAACAACAGAAACAAAACAAAACCAAAAAAGGGACCAATTTACATACTGTGTCATACAAGTCTACTGTACTCCACTTCCAAGTCAAGTGTGACTTCGAAGAAGATATGAAGAGAGGGGACAGGTAATAAGCGGGATTTAAAGACACACAGCTATGGAGGTAACAGTTCCCTGGGTGGAGTTGTACCTGAGAAGATAATAGATCCAAGATTTCTAGTTCTTCAAGCGTGAGTCTGTACTGCTTGATCAAGGACTGGGTGTATTATTTGAAGTAGTAGCAGGCTCATAAATCTCCATTTTCTGGTCGCTTTAGGGATCCATACTTGCCTGTATGTAACACTTCGGTACTGGCATAAACAGAAATGTAAAAGCTGGGAGTCGTTGCTGAAAGTGCACCCTCTGGAGAAAACTTTCAGTTGCAGGGAAAACCTACAGAATAGTTCTTATCCGTAGCACGTGGTAATCTAGCAAGCTAGCGGTCTTGTTCTTGCCTCTTGCAGACAGGTCCTGGTTGTTAAGAGACGTCTGCACGCTTGATTCTAATGTGCAGATTAGGCTCCTAAAAAACCAAGAGTGCTTGCATGATCTTGGATTGAGCCTTCTCATTTACTCTTTGGAAAGTTTTTCTTTCTGGAAAGTCCAGAACTGTGGTCCCAAGGGTCCAGGAAAGAGGAATTTACCCTACAACCTCATGAGGTTCTTTGAGGATTAAGACAGAGGTTTCCAGTGTCCCACAGGGGCTTGTGAGCACATGTCCCCACTGGAAGTTACTGAGATCTTTGCTTCCAGCTTAAATCTTCCTTCCTAAGAACGTCACCATTTATGTTTCTCCCAAATAGTTATTGGAAAGGGAGCGCTGCAGACTCTGAGATTGCAGCAACAAAGAGAGCTGGAAGAACTGAGGTGGTCAGAAAGAGTCAGAAATTCATTTTGCACGCAAAGAAAGGGAGTTGTCTCCGTGTGCCTGGAACCCCAGCAGCCCAGGCATCGCTACGCTGCCCAACGTTAAACAAACTATCACTTCGTGGTGGTTTTAAATGCTGCATCCTACTTTCAGGGTCTCAAAAAAAAAAAAAAAAGAAGAAAAAAAAGAATTAATACGAAAAATTATAGCCTGCCTACTTGCAGGCTGTCTTCTGTCTTCCGTGCTGGCAGCTCTGGTAATCGGTGGCTTTTGTTTTTTCGCTCATCGTAGGAAAAGGCACATGAGCAGAGTGCCTGGGTGCGTGACTCAATAGCTCTGTTGTTTGGGCTGCAGTGGTCCAAGGATATAACGAGGCAAGTCTTGTAAGGAGAGATAATATCTTGTGCTGGAATCATTCAAAGCTGCTTTTTATTATGGCTCTCTTCACTTGCGCTTCTGCCTCATACAAAGAGTTGCCAACGAAGGCCAGGCACCGTAGCTGAAGAATCGCTGCCTTTCACCTCTGCCGGTCTTACCTTGAATACAGAATAGACCTTGAAGCTCCGGAGCCCAGCAGAAATCAGGGGGCCTTTATTGAAGCTAAATGCATGTCAATGTTCATAATGTGATGTTCTTAATAAAGTCTGTTTCTTTTGAGTAGGTTCCATTATAACTCATAATGGGTAAGAGAAAACCACTTGAGTAGAAATACATGTTTTTATCATTAACTTCTGTAGCTAAGCACAGTTTACTAGAAGAACTAGATTTACTTTCCCGTCTCATTCTTTCTCCCTCTCATTTTCTGTCAGAATTCACTACATTCACCCTTACTGTGGCTTTATTATCTTGCTGCCAAAATTGAAATCGTACTGATGATAACTGATTTTCTGGTGGTTGTGATGACAGATCTGTGATGTTTAGAGGTTTGCATTCTTGCCCTCCCTCTGAGTTCCCCCTCCCCTAAGGGGCATCTGTGCCAAAGAACAAGCTCTTTGCCTACGGCACTCATCGTTGAACCTTCAGATCAACCAGTTAATATTCAAAACATTTTCTATTTAAATTAAAAACTTACTTCTTCTTAATCTCCCTGTTCCCCACAAAAATCTCAGGCTCAACCTCTTATGCTCCAAATCTAAACCCAAAGGGTAAATGATCTTTACTGTAAGAAACTAATCAGATGCAGGAATTTACTTAATAGAGAATTTTTTGAAATAGATCTCTCCAATAATAAAAATGGAGAACCTCAAAACACTTTTGTGCTTTTTGAAGTCTTAGCAGAGGGGATCAATAGACATCTTCTGCGGTAAGGATTTAGCCTAAATTTATTGAAGAAATCCATCTATTAGGCCCAAGTCTGTTGACTTCTGGGGGCCGCTGGTCCCCTCTATTATTTATGTGTCTTTGAAAATCTCAGATATAGTCTCACATTGATGAAACAGAATTTTATTTTGGCAACTGTCCCTTGTTTATCCTGCTCATATGCCGCATATTTATATACTTTAAAACTCAGTAGAAATACTGTCCACTGAATTGCTAGGTTAAGGGAGTGCAATGTCACTGCGTAAAGGTATTTCCTTCATGGACACATTTTAGAAAAACACCAAGCATAGTTTAATGATGGGCTCTATTTATTTCCTTTAAAAGGCTTTACAAAGAGATTGCCGATAGCTTATGGAGTAGCATTAGGTAAATTGGGAGGGAGAACTGAAAATTTCAGAGTATTTAAACTTGTTTTCGTACCGTAGTGTTCAGAGGCAAATTGCTTTTAGTTTACTTTTCATCCTACTTTCCAGTCCTTCCTCTCATACCTGCTCTTCCTCAGCTGCCCTCCGCTCAGTGGCAGTGAAGGAAGACGTAAGATTTTGCAAATACAACAGGGTTAAAAACAGTTAGTGGTGGGATGTTGAAAAAAAGGAAAGGGAAATTTTGAGGACCAAAATATTTGGTGCATGTCACTGGCTAATTAACTCTACTTGCTTGTTTAGTAACTCTCAAAAATGCAAAAGTGTAGGTAACCCTTAGTCCAATACCTAAGTGTGTCCCCGCGCAGGCGTACCAAACAGCTGGAAGCTCAAGTCCCTGTACGTGTGTCCAGGGCTGCCTTTCTCCAGGTCTTGCTTTGTCTTCTAGAGACCAGTCCAGCAAGAGCAAAGGCAGAGCATGGGGAATGGAGCTGTTGACTCGGCCAGCTATGGTGCGCAGGTACACTCGTGTGCCACAGACCCACTGCCCGTTGGCATCGGTGAACTACGAAGGCATGAACCGCACATGTTGGAAGTGTCTTTTTCTAAGGCAGAGGAGCTCAAATTGCCTTCTGCTCAGGGGGGGGTCGGGAGGCAAGCACGGGTTTTGGCTAAAGCACAGAGTCAAGGGTCGCCTACGAGCGGTTAATCTCCTTTACTGGGGATGCAGGTATTTAATTCTTGTAAATGCCAGGCTGTAAGAGAATTATAGACTGGGAGGGAGAGGAGAGCAGATTAATGTTACAACATGCTTAAATGGCCCAGTACAGGATTGGCTCTGCTTTGGGGGACTGGGGAGGTGGGGAAAGCAGAATGGCGACAAAACATGTATTTTGCTTTCTTTTCATTACTCCTTTTATGGGCTTTTTTTCCTCCTCGACCACTTCTTCCAGTGAAAGAGCATTTTTTCATCAGGAATTTCTCCGTTCCTTCTTTGGGGAATAGCAGTATTTTTCTCCATCCTTCTAATCCACTTTCCCCCTCTGCCCATATTTCACACCTCTGAGAAAATCTGAAGGCACTTCATTCCCTACCCCTCGTCAGTTGGTTAAAAGCGTCGTCGGGGAATATAGCCGAAAGCTGTTCTGCACCAGAAGGACAAAGCCTCTCTGCAGCTCTGTTTTGCTCCTCGACTCCCAAAGCAGTTAAGTCCCAGGCTTTCATTTCCCAGCCTGGCTGAGCGCTGTGCTCTGTGTCACCGGGAGATTCCTTAACCTACTCAGGCAATTAACATCCCTCCTTTGGAGGGTTTCCATTAGGTCTTTCAGCACTTGAAAGGGCTGTAGTTCACTGCTGGAATGTCAGCATAAGGTTTTAATTTTGGAGTCGTAATGGGAAATACGTCTATAGAGCTTTGCCCAGAAAAGGGTTAATGTGGCAGACCCAGACTTCTGCTAGAGCAAAGCAGGAAAAACTATTTCCATCATGGTAAATAAAAGTGCATTAAAAAGACATTTAGTCATGGGAATAAAAGCTAAAGAAACACATGCTACATTGGGATGGTTTATATTAGTGTCATTAACTCCTATGTTTTGGAATAACTCCCAGATGAAGGATTATGCTGAAAGTAGGAATTAATGGCACTAATGTAAGCCATTCCGTGTAGTGTGCATTTATACCTTTGATTTTAGAGGCATGCAGTGAGCAGTCAGTAATGCAGCGAAGCTGTGCATTGTACAGACCGTGATTAAAAGTTAGCATGAACGAGCCTTGCTTTGGGCTAAGGGAGCTTTATCCTGTAGACTTAAGACAGCTGGAAGGAGGTTGGAAAATCCTTAAGTAACCTTGCGTAACCTACCATTAAGGTCTCGAGCTTCTCAGAAACCGGTCACCCGAATGCAGAGAAAAATTCGGTGTAGAGTGCTTACAGTGGGGTAGCACTGCAGACCGTAACAATGACTAAAAATGCCTTTCCCAAAGTTCTTACACTGTTTGCGACCTAAAATGAGTAAGGTCCTTTGCAGCTTCCAGGGAGACCTTTCGAGCAAAGGCACCTCAGTACCAGTGGTGGAGCACGGCTGAGCTCCTCGGTTAGTGCAAGGGGAGCAGTAGCAGTTGGCTCCTTTCACTGACAGATCTGCTGCTTTGAGGAGTTTTGGGTCAGTAAATTTTCTGAGGAAGTTTTGAGTTCAAAACTGTTTTGTTCTCTAGACTCTGAATTCCACCATGGGAATCATGTATAAAGCATCAATGAATGACTCGAGAGTAGATGCTTATTTTCTTCCATTAATATTTTTTTTTATTGCTTCACTCTCTTCACTGATTATTTTATCACTGTTTAGGATGGGATGCTTAAAAGTATGCGAGCAATTTAGAAGCATAACTACAAGAAACATCCATCCTAGTGAAAATCCCATCTGTAGTCTTTGTATTGCCACATTATCCATTATATATGCTGTAGTAACATTTTAGAAAACACGGTCTCTTGAGCACAGAGCCTGTAGCCCCATGTAGCGCCGGTCCTGCCTTTCTTGCACCTCCCGCAGATGTGCTCCTATCCCCGGCGTCCTGGAGTGCCTCGGGAGGAGAGGCCAAGAGGACGATGCCGCTCGGTGCCCTCCGGCAGACTCCTCGGGTCGTCTGGGTGGTTGGAGGAGGTGCGTCGAAGCGGTTTGCTCTGCAACCCGCCTCACGCTGCAGAGACCAGCATTGAGAAATCCTGGGCTTTACACATTCCTACTGTCTCGCATCGCGCCAACCGATGAGCCAGATACTGTGCAGGAAAGGGGTTGTAATTTATTTTGTAGATGAAACTTCAGTGGAGGTGTTCGGAGAGTTACGATTGCCACGTATTTCTGCCACTATGAACTTCTGTTAGTTCCTTAAAATTTATGGTAACATTACTACTGGGAGGAAAAAGTGGTCTTAAGGGTTATTTATTTCTTTGTTTAAAATAGGGCTGTGACTAGTGATGCAGTTGTTTTGGTTGCATAGAAAAACACATCAATACTTTTTTTTTTTTAAAAAAAAATCTAGACATAGTATCTCAGTGCTTTCTGCTGGAGTTGTGAAAAGTTTAATGTAGCAGAAGACACGTGCTCATGTCTGTGTTACTCTTTTAAAAGTTGAGGTTTTGATTATAGAAGGGTACACAAAAAAAGCAGAGCCTTAATTTTTATGAATGTGCTAACTTTAACAGCGAATATGAGACATTTTTGTTTAAAACAACTGTGATATTTCTTGGTGCATATCCAGTTTCAGATAAATCCCATTTTTCTTCTTTTCCTTATGCATTCTGGAAGTTTGATGTACATACACATGTTGGTGCTCTGTAGGAGTCTCGTCTGATTTTGGCATTATCATCTAATGCCTACAGAGCTGTTAGGTGTAGATCTTTGTAGATTTGCATAGATCTTTACAAATGATGCGGCCTGGGCATCGTGAGCCTGTAAAATCTGTCCTGCGAGGGTTGCAGTGTCACTGGTGGGGTTAGAGAGGACTGTCCCCTGTAGTACTAAACTCCTCTTTTCCTCTTCTGTTTCTCATCCGTTTGGGTAAAAAGGAAACGGTAAAGAGTCCTCTCTCAGCACTACAATTGTATGTATTTTATTTTGTTGATCTCTCTGCTTGTAATAAATGTACCCACATGTGAAACTGCAAAATTATGTGTTTTGATTAACTTCAGTTGGTTTAACTAAACTTTGAAATGGAAACTAACTTTTCTGCTGAAAGCAGAAAGCTGCTTAGTTTCTGGACTAATCCTGGAATTACACACTGGATTTGCTTCATGGAAATAAGTGTGCTTAAAAAATTACCTCCGCTAAGTAGGTTTGCATTGTTTGAAAAGACCCAGGAACAATAACTGCCTTTAACCCTTTCCATCCTTTGTCCCAGGGGGCGGCGGGTGTGGAGGTCAGCCTGGCCCGGGTGTGCCTGGGTGCGCACCACCCACGTTATCATCTTTTTGATGACTTTCACTCAGAACCAACCATGTTTTACAAGATGATTAAAAATAATGATGAGCGCAAACTAGCTGCAGTAAAAACAGCATTTGGGGGGGTGTTGGTGTGATGGTTGCTGCGGGCTTCGCGCCAAGCTGCGTGACGTAGGAGAGACTGTGTTCAGAGCACTCCCCAGTTTGGCTGATGCCTGAGGTCGTGCTCGGAGGTGTAGGACCTCTACCACGTGTGCCCCTTACACGTGTGTGTTAGCGTTGGGTGTAATCAGAACAACCGTTTGCTGGCTCGGAATTCTAGATCCTTACTTTTGAGACAAACGTGTCTCCCTGGTGCAAACTGCTGCAGCGCCCCGTGGTAGGGTGTCTTGGGCCAGAAGTTGTTCAGAATGAAGTGGGAAGCGTGGTGCAGATGGCTGTGATGTGCGCTGCTGGGGCTGCCGCATCCCCTGCTCACATGTTCACGTGGAGCCCTACGCTGATTCACAGGGTGGTATGGCAGGAATCGCAGCAAGGTCTCACAAGGCTTTTCCTTTGTGGAAAGACCGGGACGTGTTTGGGCAGGGAGCTCCTTGACACGAGCACTGAAGCTCTGATGGAGCACATGAAGGGAATAATAATCTTACACTGAAGGCGTATCAGCTCAGGAGATACAGGCTTGACTTTGTCTCTGGTTTAGGCTCAGTCTGTCCACAGAGACCTTCTCTTTTCTCTGCCTCACTACCCCATTTGTGAAGCACCTATAAATTCTGCTGCTTTTCCTTACTGGGATTTTGCACTGTTTAATTCCTTTATGCTTGTGATGGCCTCAGATGCTATGATTGCTATATGCCATGAGGAGTCCGTGTAGGTTCAATAAATAAATGATGAATATGATTATTTCTCTTCTGTTTGCATATTTACAAGGCTATGTTCTTTTGTGCACCATATTTAGTGCAGAATTTGTAATGAATTATGTTGCAGCAGCTTTTTCGGTGGCTTCAGAAAGGTCAGGGTGAGTTAATTTTTTCGCTGTCTCGTTTACGTCTGTTTTGCTCTGACTTTGAGATAGAACCGGCTTTGCTGAGTGCTGACTAAATGCCAAGAAAAATATGTTCGGTTCAAAGTTCAGCTTCACTTTTTCCCCTTAAACATATTCTTCACAAGTGAATTTGGAGATAAGTATTTTAATTTTGGATGATCTTATACTACAGCCTTAGTATGTCCTTCTCAAATGTCCCTCATCTGAGAGAAAGCGGCTTCACATCTTTTTGTTGTTGTCATATCAAACCTTCTAATGGTTAAGAGCGTCCTGTCAGAGTTTCTCAGTGTCAATACCTTCCCCCACCATTAAGCACTGGAGGGAGGGAGGGAATATATCTGTATAATTTTAGAATACCTTATGTACATACTGACATTTACCACTGTACCCTCAAAAAGCGGACAGAGATTGGAGTATCAAATGGCTCTGCCCGTGCAGCCCTTGCTAGGCATGCTTAGCTCGAGGAATGAAAGATTCTGAACATCTTCAATATTTATGCTTCACAAGGCAGTTATCCTCAGTTATCCTTTTAGCAAGTCCCATTTCTCCGTGTTCTGTCATGGGCTCATTTATACTAGGCTGATTTAGTGCTAACTGGGGAGATTAGATTGCCCTGCTTGATGCTGTCAGCTAAAACTGAGTCAGTGTCTCTATGCTGTGGCCCAATTGCTCAAAGAACCTTACCCTTTCCTGTATTGCTCATTCTATTAGATACAAAAGCCTTTCTCACCCGGCTTTTGTGCTGGGGTCAATTAGCTCCTGAAATAGCTCATATAACACAAATAATAATGGCAGCGCTAATCCTTTGGGCAAGCTCTATACAATGGCCACTTCTGGCCCGGAGGACAAAGGGCTGTTTATCTTCACTGCACACAGTCTCCAGGACTTTGCCCAGTCATTTGCAGAAGAATTTATTATCCCAGAGGTCATAGGTGGTTTGCATTGGAGGAGATTTTCTACCTTGCCACCATATGGGACGTCCTTGTCTTATTCCTGTAGGACTGAGCGGTGCTTCAGGTGAATTGGATCACAAATATATATGTTCAAATAATGCTATCTTAGGTAAACATGGACTTGAAAGACATTTAAAGTGAAGGCTAGCACAGCACATTTAATGGGCCTTCTTGTGTACGCACAGAGAATTAAAGCAGGAGTGATGCCTCCTGTAAGCTGCCCTCCAGCCTGAAGCTCCCACAATAACAGTCACATCGAAGTGTTTCAACACAGGAAAATTAGCCTCGAGACAGAGGTAGAGTCTGCCCGTAAGGTTATTATGTCCAAGTTCCTACACTCAAAATAACTTTGTCTTTTTTCCCCTTGTAACTGATAGCTTAAAAGAAGGAAATGAACTGCTAGACTAAGTTAATAATAAGGATTTGCTACGTGTCCACAGAAGGAAAAAGTTGCTCCTAGCCTACGACACTGCAGGTTAAAACTCTTTGAGTTGCATTTTTAGATCTGAGTATTTAAATCGTTTAGAAGGGGGCAGGAATGGATATGCCGGCAAACCTCACACTAGAGTTAACCTTCCTGGACATAAATGATGTGCACTTGATAAAGCACGGGCAGTATGAGCAAGCAGCTTACCAGACAGGAATGAAGAGGTGTTGACTTCCTTCATCTTAAGTATTTCTCCTGGCCTTTTAGAACCATAATTAGTGTGCAGAAGTGAACATCATATCCAGAGAATCCGTATTGCTCTTCCCTTCGCAGGAAGTTTTGAGCTGTGGTTCTGTCACAGGTATTGCTAGCATTCATCTAGGACAGGAGAGGGGCGAGTTATAGACGCGATAGGTGAAAATAGCACTTCCCACTAAGCACTTTTCCAGGCTCGCATATCTATTCATTTCACCTATTGTTCATTTGCTTTTCCTTGCAGTTGCTCTTTTTCCAAAAGAATGACGTGCCTTCCCATTACACACTGAGGCATAATCTACCATCATTACTGGGATATTTAGTTTGTATTTCTCTTGCCCTTTTTTTTAAAGAATACTTCTTTTTTTTTTTAATGTGTCCTCCCTCTCATGCCCCAGGAAGCCTCATGCTTTTCAAGCAGTTGTTTCTGGTGGCTTTGAGGGGTGGTAGGTCATGAATTCCCAAGCCCTGAGCTTTCTACAGGATTTCTCTAGGACCGGATCATCCAAGCTGCCATGGCTGCGCGCCGAGCCTGCAGAGCCCGTGTGTGCTGGGAACCGCTGAGCCAGAGGCATTGGCAAATCGGTGGGATCACGAGGAGAGAAGCGTGATGGCTTTTAAAAAGTTCCTTTCCAGTGTTACGCCAATTATAGCTCATCCTTGCTGGGAATTTGGACAGGTTACGTGTCGCCTTTCTGTCTCCGCTGTTTCTCTTATCTTCCCAGAGTGCCGTATGAATTGGTCCCGATGACTTTCATTTCCAGCGTTCTCTCCCTGTGATTTCCACAATCTAATTTTGCCAGATTTTTTTCTATTCTTGCTGATGAGAAGAAAAATAACAGTAACTTTTCATGCTCATATAAACATTTGAGATGAAAGTGGATGAGAACAGAACATGGCAAGCAAGTTGTACCCATAGTGTAACAACCATTACACCAATTGCTTTAGTTTAGTTCATTCTCGGTAATAAGATCTGCTCAACTTTCAAGGCTCAGCATCGAGGGAACTATCTTTTAAAAGAATAACAAGAAGATATGTTTTAAAATATCTCCTTCAGCCTTGGATAAATCTAAGGGTAGATGACATGTAAGTCTCTTGGGGCGCAACTTTCTGAAGCAAGTTGGATGAGCTTCCCCAGTTACTTTTTCATTAAAGAGGAGTGTATAGTGCACGTTCAGAGTACATTAATGACTACATCACCAGTAATAAATTAGGTTGTTAAGAGCTGTATGTGATGCTATCAGATCATTGTAGCCATACTGCTTTTATTCTCTATTTTTAAATGAATCTGGAGTCATATCTTGAGAAAGTCAAAAGCCTCTGAGGCCAGAGGGGAAAAAAAAAGCTGGATGGCTGACTGGGAGAGAATAGCAATAAACTTCTGGGGAGAAGAAATAAAGCTTCGCATTTTTTATTTCTCTCTCACCCTATTTTTATGTATTGTATCTGCATCCAAACTCAAGTATGATGGGGAAGGTATTCCCGAACAATGGAGACAATGTGCAGCATGGAGTTAAGCAAACTCATAAAGTGCAGTGTAAAATGGGCATTTTAGTAACAACAGGGGCAGGAGGACGGGTGTGCAGTAAAATGTGGCTCTCCCCTCTGTAACCTGCTGGTAACTCTCTTGCAGCCGACCTCCTCCCCAGCCAGAACTTGGTTGGGCATTGGCACCTGCCAAAAAGGGTTGGGTTTGTTGTTTTGTTCTTAATCTGACTTTTCTTTCACTGCAACCACTGAATCATGCAGTCCCTCTGAGTGCCATGGACCATCTCCAGGCTACTTGTGTGTTTATCTGCTAGTTCATGTCTTAATACAACTCCTGTCCTACAGCCTTTCCTCAGCATCGATACGGGCACAGCCTAGCCTTCATCCAATCATTTGGAAAATCGGCTGTATTTAGTGACTAAAAAGATTGCTTTGGTCTGAAATATATCCTTCCCACATGCTGTTCTCCATTGCTTGTCCAGCTGGTTTAGTTGGCCGGTAGTCAAGTGTGTTGGAGAACCAAATCCTACATTAGAATATTAACTTTTTCTTTATTAGACATCTAATTTCATCCCAAGAGTTAGGGCAGTTTTCCTTCACGAAATGCGCTCCCTCATCTTCTGCGTTTCCAAAAGATGTTGGCACAGCGTTCCCATCTCCATGTATTAGCTTTTGCCATGAAAAGATCCCAGCTTCTCTTGGACAGAAAATTATTTATTTGGTGGCCTTTAAAGGATTCTGACATAATCATATGTCCTGGCTTATTTTTTCTGGATTCAAGCTGTTCTAGATCAAATGCCCCATGCATGTATCAAAAAATTTGCTGAAACCTTATTTCAGCTCTTGGTGACGGACCAGGGGAACCACACTTGCACAAGTGTATTGGGTTCCCTTTATTCGAATTTAGAAAAGTTTTTCAATTATTAAAAATAACTGGCAGAACAAATACGTGTTTTAAGTAGAATTAGCTGTTTGGTTTGCTTTTTGTAATGAAAGAGGATGAAGATGTGCAAAAATACAGATCTTGAGCATTATAGCCTATTTTTATCCTGGCTTAGATCACGGAGAGTAGTGTGTAAACAGTGCACCAATTATTTCCAAACAGCACATCATCGTCCTACCACCTGTTTAAACAGAATTTTACAGCTGACAGTCATCCCCTAGAAGAGACTCTCTTCCAGGACATATTTGATTTTCAAAGTTTAAAGTGTGAAATTATGTACCCGTTGGGTTTTGTGTCCAGTTGTGCCTCTGGCTGTCCTTTGTGTCTTAGTTTATTCACCAACAAATTGGTGTGTATCGCTTGCCTGTCTCACAGGAATGCAGCGAAACTCAGTGTTTGCAAAGCTGTTTGGTTAAAGAGATTATTCCCAATAAAAACTGGTTCTAAACATCTGAAAAAACTGGACAACATTCAGATCCCAGATGGACATCAATGGCCTGTGTCCATAACGGTTATTGACAGCAAGAATTGGGGCAGGAATTTCATAAGGGCTGAAACGTGTTTTTATTTCCTCATCTGCCTTAAATTTGGGTACTGAGCTGTAAATCGCTGCTTTTTTTGAAGCCTAAGCTCTTACTTAGCATACAGCTGTACGAACAAGTTATTTAATGGTAAGCTACTACGTGGATTTAGAAAAATAGGAGATTGTCTGTGGTTGTTGGCGGCGTGCGTAGTTCTACAAAAGGCAGAGGCTAGCGGACCCTGCTTCCACCCAAAGGTGCCTTGCATCGGGGCAGGGGCAGGGCAGTTGGAACGGAGCAGCTGATTCCTTTAAAATTTACATACTCATTTTGAATGTGTTACATTTAGAAAGGAGGGTGGGATTGCTTTTTTTTCATGCTGTAAAGAACTGCCTGGTCAGTCTTTCTGACTGCTTCAACAGCCCTGATGAATTTCAGTCCCATCAGTACTTCCCTCACTTTTCATAGAACCAGAAGTCAGAGTTGGAAGGGACCTTAAAGACCATCTCGTTCCACCCCCTGCCCTGGGCAGGGCCACCCCCCACCAGCCCAGGGTGCTCCAAGCCCCGTCCAACCCGGCCTTGAACACCTCCAGGGATGGGGCAGCCACAGCTTCTTGGGGCAACCTGCGCCAGGGGCTCACCACCCTCACAGTCAACAATTTCTTCCTCATATCTAATCTAAGTCTCCCCTCTTCCAGTTTGAAGCTATTCCCCCTCGTCCTATGGCTCCGCTCCCTGATGGAGAGTCCCTCCCCAGCTTTGCAACCCCTTTCTTTTCTATTTACACCGTAATGCAGTTTTACATAGTGGCTCCCAGTAATTCTTATAACAGTGCCCAAAAAAGAAAAAAAAAAAAAAAAAAAAGAAGGAGAAAAAAAGGAGCGTCACAGAGAATGTCTTCAGAACAGTAGAAACCGGGAAGCTGATTTTGGGCTGGCAGGTGGCGCGGTGCGGCTGCGTCGTCAGCGTGCCTTCCTCATATTGCCCTGCTGCTGCAGGGCCTGATGCTGGCAGATTACAACTCTGTAGCTAGTCATTTTCGATTTATTTGAACCTGTTTCTCCAGTCTACTGAGCTTTCGCTGGCTAGCATCAATTCAGACACATTGCAATTCCTCAGAACCTCTACCCCATCAGATGGTTCGATCTATGAGAAATTTAGCTAGAGGCGCTTAGACAAAAAAGAAATATTGTGGCTGGGGAAGCATTTAAGTTAGAGGAGGCAGCCAGGGCTGTTTTATTACTTAGGCCTCTGTCACCTGTGATGACCCATGAGAGTGGAGAATATTGATCGCTTGTCACTCACGGCATTCAGTAGATTGCATTGACAAAGCTTGTCAGGCCTCTAATAGCGGGGTGAGTGGCCTTGGCTGCAACCCAGGGGAAAACTCTACAGTGCCTATTACTTGGCGGCCTTTAACTCTTACAGAATTGGGAGTGAACGTTGGTGAAAGTGCGGGAATCATTTTGTAGTTACAAATGCCCTTTCCTGCTCTGTGCTTTGTTTTGGGTTTAATTTCCTTTACTTCTAGACCTCTTGTCCTCATCAGCCATGCTGCTTTTGCTACGGCAGGGAAATGGGTTTGAGGTGGTTGTCTCTTCCAACGGCATCTCCAGTCCTTCCATGAACACGGGCTGTCTTGGAGAAGCTGGCTGGTCCCTCCGTCCGATAGCTGCTGTATATTGCAACGTATTCTTAAAAAGGGTATGGAGAGAGAGACACAGAGCCCAAAGCTGAGCCTGATACCTGCAGACACTTAAAAATGCAGTTATCAATCACCGCAGAGGGAAGGTTAGTGAACCATAGCAGATTTGTATTTATCCTTAGATCTCTGTCACTGCCACCAGCTCTTGTTACAAAGATAGAAACATTGTGTGGTGGATTTATCTTGCCTTGACTTTATCTTCCCTGTCATCTCAGTGTAGGAGTAGGACTTGATTATCAAAAAAAGAAAAAAAAGTACATACTGGGGGAGGGAGGAGGAGAAGGCCCGTGGCAGCTGGACTTGAGGACTTGTTGTAGGTCCCTTCTCTACTCTGCTCTACTCTCTATTCTATTCTCTGTTCTATCCTGGAACGCACAGTTTAGCTGCACACATAGAGGTACTGGATGCTGCATAAATGTTCAGGCGTATCTGTGGCCATTCTTGGTATTTCTCCCCTCTTTGTAGTTAAGCCTTAGGTTAGAAAATCGGCAATATTGGGACCTCGAAGGCCTCAGGGAAACCAGTTTGATGTACCTATGTGAGGTCCGTGCCACACCTCGGTATAAAGCCCTCGTCTCTCCCTGGCTGCCCGGGATCGGCATAGTGCGCTCAATGAGTTGCGGGTAGCACGAAACGGCAGAGTCGAGCTTTCTTACTAAATCTCTCAGAGAAGCAAAGAGCTCATCAAGGGAGTCAGCGTGTGCAAATAATTGCTAAACATTTGATGTACACACGCATTCTCCATGTCCTTTTTCCACAAGCAGCCGGGGCAGAAGCGACACGGCTGGCACGTCATTGCTGCCGCGTCCACCTCTCAGTTCGCAGCAGCGGCACAAAGCGGAGCTGGGTTCTGTGCCCGGGGGCGGTTGGGGAAGGTCTTTGGTCACCTCTAAGTACAATGTTCCTTACATGTTCTTTGCTCATTGAAACTTCCAGTGAGATGACTTGTTTCTTTGTTGTTGTTGTTTTTAACTGTGGGGTTTTTGTCCAATTCACACGCTAATGTCTTTTGTTTGAGGAGGCAGAAAAGGTGGCATTTAAAATATATAATTCTCACTAGTGTTTTCAAGGAAACGTGGTCAATAACGTGTAGGAAATGTGTTCTAGATAGAAATTGAACAAGAGAGCAGCTGATCGCATTGCATATCATTTTTAACTAAGCTGCAGTATGTATCCATTGAGAAAGTCCCCAGCTGGAGCTTAGGAACATAGCTGAACTTTTAGGAAGAGAAAAGCAGGGCGGTGGGGTTTTCACGTGCCTCCTCTCTAGGCTTTTTGACCAAATGTTGTGTTTTGCTTCCAGTAATTTTCTTTGATGCTTACAGAGGGGGTGTGAAGGGATGGTAAATAACCTGCATCTCCTTGCGATGTGTTGTTCATGGAGTTGGCAAGAAATGTGAAAAAGTAGTTAGAGCTCATGCGAGATCTACCAATCCATATTGCATTGGGGTGCATTTAAATGGAAAATAAGGATCGCATCAAAACCCAGTGTGGATTTCTGAACCTTTTGTGGAACTGAAACTGCCTTTTTCCCACAATGCCCAAACTCTCCAACTGCAACAGACAGAACATGAGTGGGCAAAGCTGATCCTCAGCTCGTAAAGCACTTGTCTTCTCCCCCCCAAAATACCTAATTACACAGCTGCTCATCATTCCTTCCTCCTCCATGGCAGCAGCAGCACAAGGCACCATGCCATCCCTGAAACGTCTCAGTATCCTGCTTTTCAGATGTTAAAAGCACTGATAGTTTGGTTTCAAAGATGCCCTGCTTGGCTTTGTAGAAGTTAATGATGACATTTTTGCATCCAAACAGCAAAAATTAAACCTAGCAGGAGAAATAAACGCAGCGGTAATTAGGCAGGTTTCTGAACATGCTAATCCTGCCTGAGCAAAGCATAAAAGCACATGCTTAAAAGTAAGTGCAATTATTAAAGGTAAACATGTGCTGAAATGTTTCTCAGTTGTTTCATCAACTTTCTGGATGAAGGATGAAGCTGGACACCTGGCTTCAAGGAGAGCCTGCTGTCAAAATAGTTCCCTTCTTGCTATCACCAGGCGTCGGAGCTTCAGCTCTGACTCGGGATTTAGACTGGGAGCTTCTTTTTGCATCTGCTGACCAGTTCTCAAATTCTTCCTATCTTCTGTGAGAGAAAAAAGCCTTTCAACTGCAGTAAAACATATATTGTATACGACATGCCTTCCTCTGCCTGCCTGACCACAGGCTAGCTGGCGGAAAGAAGAAATTAATTACCTGTGTGACTTTGTCCCAAATTGAAACCTAGCACTGGAAAACAGATGCCTGGCATATTAATTCACCATATCACATTGAGCCTGGAGTTTGAGTTCTCTGTGAAAGGTTTTATAATTCATATAACCTGAAATAATTTACACCTAATTAGATTTTGTCAACTGAATAATTCTGTCTCACGCTGCTTCCGCAGAATAATTTAAGCAACTTCATTTTATCCTCAAAATAGTTGTAAATGTCACATTAATTTTGTTGACATGAGCAACTTATAGGAGAGGCACTTGGCAGAATTGTTTGTCAACTGAATGTGTCACGGGCTTTTCACAGCAAGTGCAATGCAGGGATGGACACCTTCTCTCCTGATGTTTCACTTAGGCTGTTAAACCAATGTTTCTTTTCATGATAAGGTGCATAACCTTTTATGTCAGAGGTCTGCTGATAGCTTTTGTGCCTTGGATAATCCAGGCACTGCTGTCAAAGAGTTGATGTGACTGGCATAGCCTTTGGTTGCCTTTCTCACCAGCCTGAATGATCAGATCCTGGTTTGCAGCCCGGCCATCCAGGGCAGCCTGTAGCGTGAGCCCACACTGAGCCATGGTCTTTACCTGGAGGTCTACAACAAGGGACTTGGACAGTCCTGCCCCACGCTCTGCCTGGCATTGAAGGAAAGATGAAAAACCATTGGCACATTTCACCATCACCACTGTTTCAGACAATGTGTTTTGCAGATGCTCTTGAAAGTTGATGTTTGTGCAGTGTTTCAGTTGGAGTCAGCACGGTGGTCTTAATCGTAGAATGGTTAGAGTTGGAAGATACCTTGAAGATCATCCAGTGCCACCCCCTGCCCTGGGCAGGGACACCTCCCACCAGCCCAGGGTGCTCCAAGCCCCGTCCAACTCGGCCTTGAACACCTCCAGGGATGGGGCAGCCACAGCTTCTCGGGGCAGCCTGCGCCAGGGGCTCACTGCCCTCACAGGGAAAAATTTCTTCCTAATATCTCACCTAAATCTTCCCTCTTCCAGTGTCAAACTGTTCCCCCTCATCTTATGGCTCCCCTCCCTTATCAAGAGTCCCTCCCCATCTTTCCTAGAGCCCCTTTAGGGACTGGAAGGGGCTCTAAGGTCTCTGCAGAGCCTTCTCCTCTCCAGGCTGAACACCCCCCTCTCCCAGCCTGTCCTCCCCGCAGAGGGGCTCAGCCCTCGCAGCATCTCCGGGCCCTCCTCTGGCCCCGCTCCAACAGCTCCGTGTCCTTCTGCTGTTGGGCCCCCCCCGAGCTGGAGGCAGCGCTGCAGGGGGGGCTCCCCAGAGCACAGCAGTGGGGCACAATCCCCCCTCGTCCTGCTGGCCACGCTGCTGGGGACGCAGCCCGGGGTGCCGGGGGCTCGCTGGGCTGCCAGTGCTGATTGCCGGCCCGTGGTGAGCTTCTCATCAACTTAATGCTAATAAGAAGAAATTACAGAAAGTTTGCATGGGTGTGAAAACATGAAATGCCCTGTGGTGCCACCCACGGGTGGCTTCCTGAAGGCACTGTTCCCCACACCTCCCGGACCTGGCCCAGTTCCTGCCCAAAGGAGCTTGGTACGAGGCACTGTCCGGCTGGAGTGTGCGCTAGGAGTGAAGGATGTTATTCAATGGGAGCAGGTATTTGGATTTGCTGGCATGAGATATTAATTTTATGCTTTTCCTATTAAAAAGTAAAATAAAATTAAAAAATACAAAATTACATGCACTCAGATGAGCTTGTTACGCAGAAGATAAGAATTATCTATCGTTATATTTGTTATACAGTTACTTCTTTTATTAAAGTACTTGAAAGCTTGTTGCTGAAGGCCACAGGTGAAGTCCTACACTGGATTGTTATGTGCTAAATAAATGTGGTCTATTTGCCATATTCAAATTAGGGTAGATAACGAACATGAAAGTAGACGACTTTAAGATGTAAGAAAATGTTGTAATAGCTTTTGGAAGGGAATTAAATGTTTCAAAAAATTAAAAGAAACTGAGATAAAGAATATCTTTTATGATTTTTGTAAAGTGCCATTCAAACTTCCTTTAATATCTGTGACATTTGAAATTTGAATCCTATTCTTTTTTTCAAATGCAATAGTTAATACATATTTACAGCTAAATTGTTGATACAGGGTGCGTGCCCAAAATTTTCGCGGTGCTGCTACCTTGACTTAAGCTGTTCATGTTGGATTTTTCACTTGGTCTCCAGATAGACCAGACTCTTTTACTGTTCACAGTTTGCAGAGTAATGTGCCATAGCATCAGCCCAGAAGCATTTAGTTATTTTTGAAAAAGAATGGAAATGTTGTAATGGAGCTCCAAGGACTAGACTGCATTCGTTTGGAAAATATCGTGTGTGTTTGGGGCGCCAAATCCAGGTTTCGCTTTACTGAACGACAGGATACCTGTAGTCATCTTCTGAGCTGTGTTTTTGTCTCTAAGTTTGGAATGCGAAGTATTACCTGTTCTAATTTTAATTCTTTAAATGAAAGCCATCGTTAGCCTGTATTCTCAGCTGAGTCAGGCGGTACCACCACCGCGGGTCTCTTCCCAGCCACGCGCCGTCACTGGGACAACGTCTCGCCAGTCCCCTTTCCCTCCCACCGTCCCTCATGTGGTGGGATGGACAATGTGAAATAACAGCCGTCCCTCCTCTCTATGGTCGCACTCAACCGCTGAATGTGTTTGAAGGGTCGGAGGGTGAACCGCAGCGCAGGGTGGTGTGGCTGGCTGTCAGTATACGCGGCCGTGCCTTTTTCCGTGCAATAAATTGTACATCTGTGCGCTTACCCCCACTCTCTGTGAAAACGTAAATGTACTTCTGAGTGCATTAGAAAATTCAGCCTTCGTGGCCACGCCTAAGTGGGAGAAGAAATCTTTAGGCAACCTTCCCCGTATTGTTGAGGCTTGTCTGCAGCTCTTCTGAACGCTGTAATTTAACTGAGCCTGCTGAGCTTTAATCAGCTTTAATGATGAGGATTCATACTGGGTAACACTGTGGTAGTTTATTGGTTTTCCACTCTACTTCATCATATTTTTTTTTTCTTTGAATAGGTGGCAGATAGACTGTCATGTTAACTATAATTTTTAGCAACTCTATTTCCAGGCGGCTTCTGTTGTAATATCATTGTGATGTGTTTTATAGTGTTCTTGGCAACTCGGGAAGTATGAGTAGCGCCGTGGTTTGGGCTGGGTTGGCCACTAAATGAACAAGTAGATAGTTCCTTTGGGTTACTTTGGGTTGGTGGGGCGCACAGGAACACAGGTCCCCGTTCGAGGTGCTGCACTGACTCTAACGGACGATCCGGGGATGACCCCGTTTGCGCGATCAGCTCGAGGTTCCTGGTGTACCCGAACCGGCACCTGATGCACTCGAAGCGGTGCCTGCAGGGCTCTGCCTTCTTGAAGTGGTGTTATAAACTGTTTCTGATTTTGGTATTGATGTTCACCATCCCTCTCTTCATTAACTGAATGAGAGGTTGTATATTTGGCATCTCTCAGATTGCTCTCACAGTAAATCGTGATACTACAATGTGTTTTCCATGGATCCCACCTCATGTGTCACGGGGCACCGTTTTGGCGCTTTGCTGAGCCTTAGGGGCTCAGGCTGTAGGCACTTTGGCCCGGAGGCACTGGGAGACATAGGGACCAAACATCTGTAAAATTCATTTTGAAATAGATATGTTGCAAATTAATCGTGCTGAGGTCTCTCTGATTGTTTAAGCAAGAAAACCACAAAATAAAAGGCAGCATGTTTGGAGTTAACCCAGACTATTGGATAGTAGAGGGTGAGGTAGAGGATGCGCAAGGTTTGAGCCAGCGATTTAGCTTTTATTTGCCTTCATTCAAAGCAAGGAGGCTGAGCGTATACTTTTCAATGAGTATATAAATAAAACTTTTTAAGCATATATAAAGAGATGCGCTATTCAAGCAAAATTTCTGTATGTTTTACCATAATAGTTCCAGGTTCTCCGTAATTAAGTTGCACCACTTACGTTACACTCCCTTTATACAGACGCTGCAAATTATGGTAACCACCGCGTTAGCTGGAAAGCCGACAAGGCATCAGGACAGTTGCTGATGCAGACACCTGACGTTTCTGTCTCCCTGGAGGAACAGCAAAATTCCATTTCTCTGGGGAGAAGTCTATTTTAGACAGGAAAACAAACTCTTTTTACCAGGAAAAAACCCAACCCTTTGATCATTCAGTCTGATGTTTTACATTCATCGCCTGTAGAGATTTATGTCCATTAACTTGCATTTGAAATAAAGGCGCTCTGATAGAAAGGCTCCGTTATTGATTTAAAGTCTTCCAGGTAGGGGAAGGCTTGCTGGGGCCAGATACAAGCTGTTCTAAGGTTTGATTTTTCGTTCCACTTCTAAAAATTACATTTTATTTTTCTTTTGTGTTTCTTTTGTCTCTCATCTCCAGCCACAAGTCCCTTAGAGGTGCCGGGGACATGACTACCAATATCTTGTGTAATTCACATTTTGAGAGTCTAATCCCCTTGGCAGCGGTCCTGACCTGTGCTGAGAGATAAGCAGATACGATGCTTCGGTGCCATCACATGAATTATCGTGGCAGTAGATACAGACAGACCGTGTTCAGAGCCATCAGGTCTTGCATAATTTCCAGAAGAGCTGAGGAAGGTTTAACATCAGGATGTTTACGTTTTGTTGTTGGTAGGTCAGCTCAGGACTCCTAAAGTAGCCACCAAATCACCCACTCTTTGGTGTGCTGAACCAGTGGAATTATATCACCACTGCTGTTAAAAAAAATAAAAAAATAAAAAAAATAAAAAAAGGTAACCGCCCTGCAAAAAAACCCAACAAAACAACAAAAGAAGAGAGGAAGATGCAAACTGAGACATTGAGGGGTTTTAATAAGAGAAGTTGGTCCTGACAGATTCAGAGGAACCTATGTTGTAACTCACATTTCTCCTGTTAAGCACATTTTAGCTATAAAGCTAATTATCATAAGGCTGCTCAAATGACTCCCTCCTAGTTCTTGTCTGGGTACCAAAGGAGTCCGTGTTCTGTTTTTGAGCGGATAAAATCCTCCTCCTGGAAGCATTTGTTTATCGTATTACAGCTTCACATGAGCTGAGCTCAGGCCTGACCCGATGTTAAGTGTCTGTGGTAGATTTCATTACATCCATATACTGGAAGTCCTGCCAATATACTGGCAGCAAAATCCTAGTGGAAAATAAATGGCAATAAAAAAGAGAAATGATAGCCTCTGTGAGTGGTGAGGAGCAGAGCTTTATTGAGACCGGACAACCCTAGAGATGTCACTTGGCATACAGACGCGAGCTTAAGAGAGTGCGAGTGAAAGCTGATATTGGAATAACGACTCTGTGGCACAGACAGGGGAATAATTTAATTAATTGCACCGAAATTTCTTTGATGAATAGTTATGTGGTGATAAGCATGAGGTCGAACAGTAGAATGAGTTTCAGCTTTTTAATGGGCCAGCACAGCTGCAGTTTTGGAAGTGTTCCCATTTTATTTTTTTTTTTATTTTTTTCCTTTCCCCTCTCGGCTGCTCGCTCCCCGTGCGCGGCCGCCCGTGCACACTACGTGACACACACGTGCTCACGCAGCCGGGCAGGCTGGGCTCCTCACCCCCCGCCCCGGCCAGCCCGGGGAGGGAGAGCTGGCCCAAGCCGCTTGGCGAAGGTAGCCGCTTTGAAATCAAATGCCAGATCGAAAGGAAATTGTAGGATGGTTTCTTTATGAATCCTGCATTTTTTTCTTATGATGCTTTTAACAGGGCCTCCGCTGCAACAGTTGTATGAAGATTTTTAATAAAACTTTTCTGGTCTCCAGAGGAGGAGGCATGTCTTTGTTGTTGGAGAGCTGGAGGGAAGGGAACAATGCAACACAGCTGGAATTTGAGCATTAATCCTATGATTCTTGGGCCATATTTTCAGACAGATCAATTACTCCTGGCTGTAACCAATCTCCAGCCATTTCCTCGCAGCGCAGGGCTCCGTTTACAGGCGCTTGGATGCTGCAGCTTGACATAACCTCCTAACTTTATAGAACTTCAGCTGTAAATATGACCCGTTAGACCTGCGGTCACTGTCAGCTATGGTTTACCACGAGTCATTAACTGAAAAATTAGGGATAAGCATTGGGGGGGGTACTGGCTGTCTGGCTGGAAGGTATATTTAGTACTACTCTGTCCGACAGCCTCTGCTGAGAGCCGCAGCCTGCTTTGTGAGAGGTACTGGATGGGTTGCGTGGGGGTTGGTCAGGGGTTGCCTGTGTGAAGGGCTTGGAGAGAAAAGCCGCCGCGTTCTGCGGCCGGAGAGGGGGAGTCGGGACAGGCCACGGGGGAAGCCGTCGGTGCCTCTGTGGGGGTATGTCCCTGAAGATTTGCTCAGCAAAAGAGGAGTCCCCTCTTCTTGTTGTCGCAGGCTTGGGGGCCAGCGAGTACTCTGCCAAAACGGATATGAACTCTTCGAACAGAAGGAAAAGAAAACATGTAAATAGCTGATAAAACCTGTCAACATCAGAAGATTTTTTTTCAAATGCAGCAGAGCTGCACAGACACCCTTAGTTTTGAATCACATTCTCTTATTGCCTCCCCCCCCCCCCCCTTTTTTTTTTTAGTTAGCGTAAATAGCGTGTTACTCTCCAACAGCAGCTTCCCACTGAGGTTGGCGTTGTGCTTTGCAAACGTTGGGTCATTGAGCCGCGGAGGCTGAGACCCGGAATCCAGCTCGGTCACCGCCATCAGGTGGGCCTTCCTCCTGGTAAAGAGCAACTTGGTCTCTCATTGCAAAATTAATAAATATACAATGACTTCTTTTGGATTCGAGTAGCTTGTAGCATGGCCTCCATAAGGACTTTCCTCCTTAGTCTCCTGCTTCTTTCGGTTGCTTCGTGAATATATAATATATCGCAGGACACGCTGTTATCTTTAGTAGCAGACGTTTGCCCTGCTCTCCCTTTCCAGCCTAATTCACGTGACTGTATTTTAATATCTGATTTATTAAGGAGGGTCACCGGTAGGATTGCACGAGAGTCTTGCGGCTTTGGCCTTTGCCAGCAACTAAAAGTAACGGAGGAGGGAACCTGCCCGGTTAGTTCAGTTAGTTGGTCCGGGTTTCTTTTTTCTTTCTTGGAACTTTGCCCATCTTATTATGAGTTCTTTAGAGAAATGAAATGCAGCAGTAGCTTGAAGAAATCATGGACACCTTCCAGCAGTAAAAGAGCTCTGGAGTCAGTATATAAGCTTTCTCCCCTGGTTGCAGTTAGGAAGCCAGTTGACAGTATAATAGGCTTTTGGAGGGGGGCGCGATGGTTTGTATGTTCTGTTTGATGTTGCAAATACTGAGCCCTCGGGGAGACCAGGAAAAAGGATGTTCTGTTCTTTAGGAAAGGAAAAGATTAACCTGAAATGTGAACTGAAACTTAGGAGCTCTGCAACACTTAGGTGCACCAGAGACGAGTTTGCTTACTTTAATGGAAACGTCTTCTCTCTTGTAACAAAGGTGGGCAAGTGTTTTTGCAAGGATTTGGTTAGAAAAGTAATGTGTGTGTGTTTATATAGAAGTAAGAGCCACAGCCAAAGCTCAAGGTAGGTGAATCTTGAAAGCACAGCAATTCCCTCAAAATGCATTTCGGAGAGTTTGGATGCTTCTCGGAGTCAGAGAGACTTTTAACTGTTCTCAAAGAAAGTCTGGAAATCATACGTGGTCATTGTTTTTCCAGAGATTTCTGGAAAAAGTGCTTCCGATGCATTTCTTCTTTCTTACTTCTGCTTCCATTTATATCCATAAGGACATTTCTTTTTTAAAGACAGGGCAGAATGTCTACTATCGCTTTTGATAGAGCTGCAGGGGAAAAAAATGTAACCCTTTCCTTTGAGGGATGATCTTTTTGTCCATTCTTAGTAAGTATCAGTGAAGACAATATATGTGGCTCTTTCTCAGCAGAAGTTATATTTTCGTATCCTTAGCTTTACCTGCAAATTCAAATATACTGGCAGAGTCAGGGATTTGCTGCTTAAGCTTGTGCCAATATGACAAAGTTTCCTCGTGGCTATATAATACACCTGCCTTGCTTTCACGATTTTGTGGCCCTTGGAAATAATGGCACATGATGGGTTTCTAATACTCCAGCTAGTGTGGATGCGGTTCAGACAGAGGCACTGTGAAAGGTGTGTTTGTTCTCCTTCGGGTCACTCTTAATCATTTACATTGCTCACAAGAAGTTGCTTTTCCTCCTTTTTCTCTCTGCTTACCATAGCCCTTATTATTTCTTATCCTTGGGAGCAGATAACAGGAATTTGGGTCTGGGGGCTTCAGTGCTATTCATTTGCTTTGGTTATTGTTTCTTTATCTTCTTTATATGAATCTCCATGTTTCTTTAAGACTCTCTTATTACTGAGGCAATAAAGCGATGGTTAATGCTTGGATTTTGAGGGAGATGCATCTTTAGTGGAATATAGACGGGTGGGACATTGGATTTGCTGTGGTAGGAAGAAAAGAGGTAGTTTTTTAATCCAATTTATACATACAGAGCGAAGTCAAAAGTTCTGCTCCTTAAATAAGTTAGATGGCATTAGTTAGGCTTTCAGTCATGCAAAAGGACTTCAGAGAATTGGAAAAATGTGATCCCTGGGGTGCTCTGCAGTTGTTGCCATCCCCTCTCAAGGACTTCTGAACTTGTAGGAGCAGAACCCAAATTTGGTGTACGGCATGTACCCCGTATTTGTGGATATGCTTGTCTGTGCGCGTTTATGAGGAAACACGAGATAATCGTCATTCGGTAAGGGGATTATGGCTTGTTTTCATGTATTTTGTTTCCACTGTACTTACAGTTATTGCCAGAGTCAATGAACAAGTTCTTATTTAATGTACAGCAGATACCTGAACAACAAGTTCATCCCTGTAACAGCCCTGTTTTTAGTGGACTACGGTAACCATAACACCAGAGAATGAAGGTTACATGAGCACAGTTGTAATTACACAATGGATCTTAATCTGGGGTGGTATTGTGAGATATGAATCTATGGCACCTTTCCAACTGAAAAATCAATAAATATAAAACTTCTAGCACTCTCAGCACTTCAGATAATGGGCATATTCCAGGATTTAGCACCCCGCTCTTGCATCTCTCCTCAAAAATACCATCCTGAGCTTTTAAAACTTGCCTATCCTGCTGGAAATTTCCCATTTAGCAGGAAAACTCTGCTGAGCAAGAGCTGATACTCTCATCCTCGCACTGTTTTCCTCCTTCAGGATAAATGGAGTTTCTGGTTCCACAGACTCGTATTTCCCAGAAAGATAAAGGGGATCTTTTTGTGAAGTTTAATGTTCTCTTGTTTAGCTGAAGAAGTTTTAGGTTTTCATAACACTGTGTGTTTAGAGAAAATACTGATTGTCTTCACCTATAGTATATTATTATCCCAGTGGCCTTTTGTTGTAGCTTTGTGCCGGCCTAAACTTCCGAGCAAGTTTAGGCTTTAATCCAGATGCAGTATTCAGGTCTCTGGAGGACAGAATCTGCAGCAGCTTTATTCCTTCACCCCACCCCTCCACCCCAAAATATATTCCAGTAGAAAACATGACCCTGGTGATTTTTCCTACAGTTTTGTCATGTCATGCCCATAGCAGAAATTGAGGGAAAGGTGGTGAGATCATCTCTCTTACGAATCTAGTCTTCCTAAGCTCTGTGAAGTCAATGAGATAAAACCCAAACTTCCACAGAATTATTACGGCCAATGAAGTGTGGTGTCTGCTCCCTCTCTGGAGCGATTTCTCATTTCTGCGTAGGTGGACCAACCTGTGGAAATTGGACGCCGCAGGTTTGGGTATTGTGAATACTTTGAAGCCAATAACTACTGAAATTGTATACTTCAGCACTGAAAAAGTGCTCGGTTGTTGCGGGACCCGATGGGGCCGTGATTTAAACGTGCTGAAGTATACTTGCCCTGAGTACCATCACTGATTTCAGCGTGACAACTTACAGCACCAAATGGTAATACATCTTCGTGTGTAGGGTTTTTCTGTATAAGCATCAACAGTGGTGCTCCAGAGAGTAAGCACCCAGTGGAGGTAGTATTTTCCCTTTGCAATGAAATTGTGTTTTTCCAATAAGCGCTGTCTCTTCCCAAACCTGAATCCCACAGCCGGGCTGGCTGACGTTGCCCAATGTGCCTACTATCCCGTGAAGTTTTTCTAGAACTGTTAGAAATCGGAGTAGGAGCCTCCAGGCACTTCAAAGTATTCATTAATGAAACTTTGGCTAAAGCAACATCTTAAAATAGAATGCGGAATCAGCGGCTATCTCAAAAAGACTTTTTTTTTTCCTTAAATCCCTCAGTATTTATTAGGTGGGTGTGAGCAAAAAGGTTGGCTTCCAATAAAAACCTAGCTTTGTAATGATTAGCAGGGGCCCAGTATAATTTAAGATATTCATTACAAGTTTATAAATACGGGCTCATAAAAAGCGTAGATATAAGGAAGCTGTGACCTTTTAAGTCATTAGAAGCCCAGTGGGGTTTGATAAAATAACAGGAAAACAGACAATTTATTATGAGCAATCTCGGTAGCTCTGGATTATCTATAAACTGTTATGGCCCTCCCCAAGTGGCAAAGGGCCATAAAACTTGCCTGAATGAGGACTTGTTAATTTACTTGTTAAAGCAAATTAAAAATTTATAAGCGCTTTTAGGTAAATGAGATCTTCTCTCATTGCTGCCCTTGCGGGCTCAGGAGTCCTAGGAGGAAAGAAGTGGTTGCGCTCAAACATCACAGCAGAACAATAAAAGCTATTAAATTGGTTCAGTTTATTACTACAGAGCCAGGCAGCTGTTGCCATGGTTTGCTGTGGGATGCCAGAGGTTGACAGCATGGCATTTCTGTGGCCTTACAAAGAACGTAATAACTGTCCCTTTTGCCCACCCCAGTGGCTCCTTCCGAGCCTCGCTCTTTCCTCCGGTGATCACGTGGAGCTGTTCGAGTCAGTCTTTAGCCTGTCTCGGAGATGTCGGCATCTCCTTTTATCGCTCCATGTCTTGGTTGTTGTAAAATCAGTTTATGAACCTGCACAGTTCCAGCTTGCCTAACTAGGACACTTAACAGCAAAATAAGTTTTATTTTATTCCAATGCTCCTGCTGTAACTAAATGCGGCAGTGAGGAAGAAGGGCTTGGCGAGGAAAACAGGGCTGTTGGGCATCTTTGAGCAATCTCTGAAAGCTGTTAAAATGGATTTGAGAAGTGTTTCTCCAGATCACTTCAACGACAGCTTCTTACAGCAAATGAGTTCCAGCTGGAAGCACCATGAGGAGTTACACTTTGTCCTTGCAGCCTCAACTCAGAAAAACCCTATTAAGAAATAAAGTTTCTATTGAAAAGTCTTAATATTTAGCAGAAGACCTGCTCCAGGTAAGGTTTTGAATGAGGAGAGATCTAAATCAAGCTGCAGTGAACTTAACAAAGCCTCTCTTGAGCCTTTCTTCTGTAAGCAGCTTGTCTCTACTTGCAGTTATTTCTCTTTTGTTCAGGAAATATCTTTTACAGATCTAATATTATTCATACAATGAGTTAACAGCACTTCCACAAGGGAGAGAGTGGCATAAATTCAAAAGGTTTATGTTGTGAACACTT
Source organism: Pluvialis apricaria (assembly GCA_017639485.1). Lineage (NCBI taxonomy): Eukaryota > Metazoa > Chordata > Aves > Charadriiformes > Charadriidae > Pluvialis > Pluvialis apricaria. Next base: position 11,194,909 of record CM030024.1, read on the forward strand.
GAGGTGATCACTTCAGATACTTTCAGATGTCTTAAGACTGGCACCCAAAAGTAAGCCTGCCTGAGTAGTCAGTTGTCTGAACACAGACCACAGCTTTTAATGCACATTTCGTCCTTATGTGTTTCATTTAATACCCATTTCATCCCAGTATGATTTGTATGATTATGTAATTCCTAATGGATATTGCAGGTGCTCTCCTTCAGAATAAGAAATAATCGGTGAGAGAAATATGTGGAGTACATGGAGAAAGTCTAAAAGCGTGGCCTTCAAGATAGGCTTGAAAGAATTGGGGCAATTTAGTTTTAAAAAGAGAAAATGGAGTGGAGATACTGATAACAGTCTTCAAACACAAGAAGATTGCTTCAAAGAGGAAGGGAAAAATCTGTTCTGCATATCCATGCTAGATGGGACAAGGTCACGCTGTAGGTAGGAGATGCAGTTGAGATGGGAAGATAGCTTTTTTTACGGTAAGGGCAGTGAGACACAGCACTAATTCTCCTGCCGTGTTTGTGAAGGCCACTGGGTGTCTTCAGCAACAGTTTGGGCTGGGGTAGCCGGTTGTCTGCACGTCAGGAATGGTGCAGGTACAATTGGCCCTTCCTGGGCTCAGAGGGATGGGCTACGGGACCGCTTGAGTCTGTGTATTTCTCTGTGTTTGTGTGATTTTTATAACACTGAGACTCCTCGGCGCTCATAGACTGCAGTAGGTAAGATGAGTACTCGAATACTTCAGGCAGTGCCGCCCCAAAGTCTTTATTTCCCATGTGGTTCCCCAGTGAGAGACAGATGTTTAGCAGGACACTTTTCCTTCGCGCTGCTAGACCAAACAAAAGCTCACAATCTCCAGGAATTCAAGTATAGCGATAGTAATATTCTGGCACTTCCATCACTCAATAGTTGTATTATAAATATTTCATGGAAAAACTGAATCATGAAAGTATTATTTTTGCAATGTGCCAAGAGTAGATCCAGGCACTTGGAGCATAAAAAGTATGAAAGTCACATTTTAATATTGTGTTATCCTCACTAAGTACAGCGTTAGTCTGAAACTGTCTGACATATAAAAATCAGGCAATGCCTCCGAGGTATATTAATGGTGGTTATATGGCTAATGGTTACATGGCAAACTCCCAGTACATTCATTTTAGTGCACGCATTTCTCTGAACCAGATATGACTGGCTGGAAAGGTCTCTTGGAATCCCATGTGGCATCCCCAGGGACACCACTTCAGCCATATTTCACTGAACCAAAAGTGGATATGAAACGAGGCAAAAGCTCGCTGTCGTTCCATGGGGTTACGCTCCTGCCTCTGCTAGGCACAGCAGAAACTCCCAGCCCGAATCCCTGAAATCCACAGTGATGACAACGCTGTGAAGTTGGATGATTAATCTTTCATGTCCTTTCATACCTAACTACTGTTCTGGTTCCAGATTTTGGAAACTTGAATTCCAAATGGGTTTGTGGGTGTTCTCAGCCTTTCTGGATCTGGCCCTTAACCTGTAACAACCTATTTCAACAAAAGAAAAAAAGAAAAGAATCAAGTACTGAAGCAAAGAGACTGCTTTGTTCAGGCTGAGCCTTTGAGACGGATACAAGCGCACAGAGCAGTGCACGGCAAGGACGTGGTGTGTTTTATTGTAGGTGGTCTGTTATGGAAATATCTATGGAAATACATAGCTATTGTTGGAAAGACGTTGAGCCCAGCATGTTATTTCTGGCATAATTTAGAGGGAGGGAGATGTCTTGGAACAGCTAATGCCCTGTTGGTCGGGCATCGGTTGGCAGGGAGAAGACCCGGGTTCCTGACGCTGTTTCTCCTGACTTGAAGCAATAAGCAGAATGCGGGTCTCTCATTCTACGCGGCTGCAATACAGACACTTCTTGGTGCACCGTGAAATCCCCACTGAACACCACAAAATGAATCCGAGAGGCAGGGTCCTGCAGTTGACTCCTTCCCTAAACCTATGTTTTGTCAAGACTTTTTTCAATGTTTATTGGTTTAGCCTTGCAATTCAATGTTTACATAAATGACATGATTAAAAGCAAAACAGGAACCTGGACAGAATGTGGTTCCTGTTAAAATTGTTCCAAGTTACTTTCTAACTTAACCCTTTTGAAAACCAGACACTTATTGAGCTGCCTACATGTTTAATGAATAGCAAGCATGCTATTCAAGTGTTTGAATTTATTCCCGAAGGTATTTATTTACAGGGTTCATTCATACAGTAGCTAGGTGACGGCAACAAATATTGAATAACATCAGCCTTTTGCCATGCCCTGGGAGCAATGAGACTGCCTTGCCTTGGCTTAATTTAAATCATAACCCGCCAAATTGGTGAAGACCTGCAGAAAATTCATCAGTAGTTCTGAGCTGCATATCTGATTAGGGAACACATGAAGTAGAGGGCTTGGTGTCTGTGGTGCAAAGGTTTTTTTTTATAGCAACTAGTTTTTGCATGGGTACAGCTTTGATGAATACTACCCTATGTTCTTATCACAAATGAGCAAAGGAAATATAAATTAGAAGCTCATAAATATAGGATTCTCGTTGCCTTTGAAGAACTTCATTCCACTACAGTTTGCATGCGAAGGCTTTCGTTGCTTTCAAAAAATGAATTTGTTTTTGGCTAGACTGTAAGTAATGTGTAAGCCAAAACATTGCGAGTAGGTGTCCTTTATCTAAAGCAGATAAAAAGGGACATGAGAACTGTGAGGGGTTAATTCATATGTTCTAAATGAAAATGGAATTAGAAAATGAATTCCCTTCTAACATCTCTACTCAGCGTGCAGATCAAAGCCATCATAGGAGTAAATTTATGTCTGATAGTGTGGACGGTTTCAATGCACACTGGCGAAATATCATGCTGATTGCTGATTGAAAACAGTTGTTAATTCTCTACTTCACTAAATTCAGAGTGGAAAAACTTTCCTTAATAAAGAACAGATTGAAGAGAACCAAGACCTTACTGTGTGGAAATTAATGGCAGATGCATATACTGGTAGTTAAAATGTTTCATTAGATGTTAATGTCTTGCTGTGTTTTTAATTGTTCAGAAATTAGCCTCTAGAATATTAAAACCATCTGTTTGTTATCATGATGAAACAGAATACTTAAATAGTTATTAATTTTGTGGGGTTTTTTTTTTCCTTGTCTGCAAAACTTTGATCTGTTGAGATTTCAGTGGATGCTGGATGCAAAACTGAAAAACAATTTTAAAACACCTTGGTGCCCCAAATATCGGCATTCGCTGCCTGCCACCCATATTTTGCATGCCTGCTTTATTTCACAAATTATTATTCACCAAGGAGAAGTTGACGTTTTTTAGTGCGTAGAAGGAGTGTGCTGATGCTTGCTGAGCCTGTATAATGGTTGATTTAAACTGTAATATGGTGTGTTTTCACATGCTGGTACTTAATTTTAAAGTCTTGTGGGTCATTTTAAAGCCCAAATATTTCAAAGCATAGAAGGGGTTCCGTGTACATCCATCAGCACAGGGGTTTGTCTTCCTTCATTTCCAATTATTTACAGCTATTTTTAAATTTTGTTTAGCGTTGAGTTTTGGGGGAGTTGCGAGTTTTTTGACAGTGTTGGGAGGGCTTGTTTGTGTTAGGGTTTTTTAGTCATGTAGATGAACAATAACGGCCTTCTTTCGGGTCCTGATTCAGGTAAATTCTCCTCTTTGTGGGAACATATGTCAAATATATTTCCAGTGTAACAGTGAAGATATGCTTTTTTTTTTTCTCACCTGAGATGAATTTAACTAAGTGCTTAAGTGCTGTCTTGTGGGAGGCTGTAACATGTATGTTTTATACACAGCTCTCCATTGTGAAGAGCATAATTTATAATACATTTTGTAATGCTTGAGACGTGACTTAAGTGTGAAAATTTATTCAGTAAGTCTAAACATTACTTAGAGAGCCATTAACATATCTTTCCAAGTGATTTTTGACCTTTTCCTGAATAAGCACTTTACAAATTATTAAATGCCAGAATAAGGATTAATTCAAGGAAGCATAATTTGATAGTAGTCCTGTGTTATAGGTTTTTAGTAGTCCTGCATTACAGGGTTTTTGCACTTATCTTAAAACAATAATAAAACTCCACTTACCTAGTATATACTATATTTTCAAGACAGGTAAGTTTAGTACGATTTTAAAGCATATGAAAGAGAAGTTAAATTGTGGTTTTTATCAGTATAAGGTACAGAAATTGTCTGTCAAGTAATTCTAGTGGACACCCAGTTCCCTAAACGAATTCTGTATCCCTTGAAGTCAGTGGAAGTGTTCTTGATTTCAGTGGGCACCGGATCTTGCCCTGATTCCCTACTTCTCTGTGGAGGCTGCCAACACAAGGGCTAATAACACTAACTGGCAGAATGATTTTCTGGAAATGACACTGGTTTTGGACTTGGACTGAGGCAACGGGCTCATCAAATCTAACAGTAAATCACCTTTGGTTACTGTTGACAAGGGACAGACTCCAAGATGTACCAGGAGATTTTTTGACATTTGCGAATGGGAGGACTCATTATTTCAATTGGCAAAGTAGTCCAAGGTGAAAGCACAGTCCTGCAATATATTTTACGTTATTTCTCAGGATAAGAGAGGAAGAGAGGTAAGCAGAAAAAAAATTATCCGAAACTAATGTAGAGCAAAGCCAAAAAAACAACAACAAGCTGGTATTGTTAGGAGTTTGAAGGCATTCTGAATTTTTCAAACCATTCTCAAAATTTTTCAAATAAGAGCTGCAGCTCTTATTGTGTTAGTCCAGGGCAAAAACTCAACAAGATTTAAGACGTGAAGCCAAACTGTGGTTTAAGGATGTAATTCTTCAGTATTTCTTTTCCTGGTAGTGCCTGAGTCCTTGCCACCCCCTTCCCACCATCACCACCTCCATCGTGCCAGACTGAAGAACTGGTCTGAGTTAGAGGCAATCCAGGAAACAAAGAAGAAAAAAAATAACTTGGTCATTTCTAACATGGCTCAGTTCCCTGCAAACCCCCAGTGTTATCTGCAGCCGCACAACCCAGGGAGTCTCAGAAGTCTGGGGAAAAGCTGCCTGGAGCGGGTGGGTACCAGCAGGGTCGGGCTCCGTGAGCAGAAGGGATGCTGTGAAACGACGGCCGCAGGTACACGAAAATTGTGACTTGTTAGTGCCAAAGAGGCCGGTGTTACAGAGCAGCACCCAGGACGGCCGGCAACCTGTGCGCAGCCTGAAATATCTTATTTTGTTCAAAGAGCTTCCCTCCAAAGAGGGTGGAGCGTGTAACACAAAGGTTCCTCTAAGTGGCAACTTGCCATCTATCAGAAGCTAATCCAGATTTAAACAATTTACACAACAGTTCCTCCCTTTGCTTTTCTCCTGAGTTATTTGTGATGACTAGCTTCTCTTCATCTCTAAACTCATCTCCACATCAATGACAGCTGCTAATGAATTCAGAGGGTTCGTTCCCTTCCCTTCTGTGCTTCTTCAAATAGATTTTCATTGCCAGATACTTCAGCTCCCCTTTCCTGCTAACAAATTGGTACTGAGGTATATTATTATGACTTTTGCTTCCATCATTCAAGCAATGGGAAATACAATATGTATAGACATGAGTTATATGTCAAAATGCTTTTACTCCCCTTCCCCCCCTTCCCTTCACATTATTAAATTATAGAGAAATACTATCATAATAGCCTCTTGGCCAAGTCACAGAGAGCAGAGTTATGGTTCCCTTGATAAATTGCAAAACATTATTAAGTTTTGCTCTCTGGGCTGAGAGTATTGGCATAAAAGGACATCAACCACAGTCATATTGGTCTTGATTGCTGCTTAATTGCTGCTTGTTTGTGTTAGAGATCATGTGGTTTGATTGATCTTGCCCTGCTTTTGTCATTATAGTTACAACTTCCTAGTTTTCTCCTTGTACAGAGACCACAGGATGACTTTTAAATCTTGAATTATTTATATGGCTGGCCAGTTAAACGGCTTAAAATAGTATTATATTTTTAAGCCAATAGCTCAACCTTCAAATCATTATTTATGCAACCAAGTTATTAAATATTTATTCTGGGCTTATATCGAACTATGAAATAACAGAGCTCTTTTAAGTAAACAGTGGCAAACATCTTGAGGTCCATCCGTGAATACTGATATTTCCTCCTGCAAAGACTTTTATTTACTTCTGTAATGTTAACTGGGTGTCAGGTTAGTGGTCTACATTGAGGGAGGAAAGGGTGATGGTAGCCGTGACTTAATTCAAGCTAGAAAGTACTGTCACTCCAGTCTTTTTCAGACTCAGTTCATGGAGCTGCTTCACATCCTTAGGTGTTCCCAAAAGGTCTCATCCCATCTTGTATCTCCCCTGTGCATGAGCTTGGACCATCCTGTGGACTTGAAACGAGTGAAATTCGACAGAAACTGCCTTGGTTTTATGTTTCCCCTCATTAAAACATATGGAGGCTCTTTAGCCAAATTTGCAGAGAGCTGTAGAGCTGCAGTGCTGTTAAGTTGTTCAGCCTGGCCTGTTTGCTTTTTATTCCATCATGTGATTCGTTTTATCTTCTTATATACTTAAGTATTCGTCCAGTAAGTTACACATTTCAAAGTCAACCAGAGGCCAAGCAGAGCCCTTAGGAAGTTGGATGTCAGACACTTCAGGCTAAATGGGACAATATTTCTGTTCTTCTCTCCCCTTTCTGGAGATTCAGAGTAAAGGTAGGGTGTTTTGCCTCCGCTTTCCCGCCTCACCTGACCTTTCCTGTACAACAGAAGTGAGAACTCCTCGGAGGTCCAGGGCAGAGATTGGGACGGAGTCCCTGAGGCCACGGGCTGGACCCTGTGCCTGTCACCACAGAAGCAGGAGCTGGTAATGGTCTAACAGGAAGGATCTGGAAAGTCATCATTACCAAGTGCTCTGAAATAGGATATTCTTACCCAGAACGTTGGGGTAAAACTGCAAGCTTGGTTCTCCGTTTTTTTAATGAGCAAGCCTAAATGGAACCACAAAACCTAGTCCTGGCTGGAAACTGTTGCAGCAGAGATGCACACAGTGCTCCTTGGAGGGTATTCCCGGGGCTCGGCGGGAGATATGCAGCTGTACGCCCATGGAACTTAAAATCTGGTTTGGGGACACACAGAGCAGAAGCAAAACGTGTAGATGGTGTTAAATGGTCATCACTCGGCTGAATAGCATGTAGGACTTGTGCCATATACGGATCAGAATGCGGATGGATGTATATGTGCGTGGACAAGGATGGTACACTTGCACCAGGCGGGAATAGGCACTAAAGCAGCTTTTAGCAGTACAAAGGGTAGTTTCCCTGACACGGAGCCCAGGGAGAGGCCTGGAAATCCAGGGTGGGATACAAACCACCTCAGCAGCGGGACTGAGTAAATGCTGGGAGAGGCAGATCGATGCCAGCCTGACTGCCCGCGCTGCCTCCCAGCAGCCCGGCCGGACCCTCGCTCCGTACCCCTCTCTGCTGCGGCGGTCGGTGCTGTGGGACCTGCCTGGGGAGATTGATTGGTACGATGGAGTGCTTTGCAAGGTGTAATTTTAAAGGCCGTATTTCTCACTGTGCAACCATCAAAATGCAAAGGGTCAGAAGAAGCCTATATTTTTTTTGCAATTCAGCTTTTAAAGTGTGCTGAAATACGCTTCATTTGTTGCAATTGCCAACAGCTTGCTGTTTCATACCGCTCTTAACAGAGCTGGGGAACGGAGCAAGTCTGTTACACTTTGTATGTCGTATAATGTATGTATGATTCTGGGGTGTGATGAGTTTATGCCAAATTTATCTTTGATTTCTGTATAAACAGCACAGAAAAAAATGATGGCCTGCATTCTCTGTGTAACTTAGATAAAATAGAGCTACAGAGCTACTTCAGAGTACCTTCTGTGAGCTATATATCTAAGGTTGCCCGAGCACATAATGAAGGAGAAGAGGATCTGGAAATAAATGCCCGCTCTCTTTATCCCCCACCCCCGCCTTGGCAAGGACGCTGTTTATTCTTAGCCTATGTTGCTTCTGCTGTTGCTACTGTGAGCAGCACACCATCACTTGGTGTTTCTGTAATAACAATGCTAAATAGCCACGTTCTCCCCAGGAGAAGAGGGGTGCAGCTCTGGTTCTTTCAGTAGCTCTCCCCCGTTGAAGGCGGTAGAGGATGAGTTCCTCTACTCCAATGCATTGAGCGAGCGCGGCAGCAGACTCCGCATCAGCTCACAGGCAGCAGGAAATGACCATCAGTGCTTTAGAGTAAGTAAGTTAAAGACACCCTTGTTCTGTATCAGAGCTAATTAGGTAATTGGTTATAGTTACGTGTTCAAGTTCTATTAGATTTAGATTTTTTTTGTCAGCAGGAAATTGCAAAAATATATATGTGTTTATTCTTGTTTTTCATAAAAAGAATTTTTGAACAGGAAGATTATTCTGAGTAGACACAGGAAGGAAACAAAAGACAAAATCTTGTCTTCATTGGTCTACTTCACTTTTACCATGCAGGAACGCAAAATAAATCTTCATATTCTGATAGGGATGTCAGATCCTGGGATGATGGCATGTAGGCCCTGATCTTCAGCAGCTGACAGTTTCTTGGAGCATGTGCACTGGTTGTTTTAAGATTAAGTATCAAGACATACACAGATAGCCTCTCCTCATGTTTTACTGTATCTCTTGGGTAACGAGATTTTTCTTCCCTGGTGTGAAAAATGTCTTTGTATTAATACTGTTCGAACTCCACACACGGTGTGAATTCTTTTTCTGTATTTACTGCCTAAACTTGTGTACTGTAAATATTCTTCCTTCTCATTATCTCACCTCTGATTTGCTTTCCTTGTGCCGCTCCTCTGTTTAGCTAGTCGGGCAGACGTCGTGGTGGCGAGCACGGCTTTGTTAGAAATGTAGTGTATGGGTCTTGCTCCAGATCCACAGCTGCTGTGTTGAACCATCTTTAAAGCTTTGGGTGACATGTAAGTGCTGTATAAGTAGTATTTGTCTAACTTATGTCAGTGGGAAGATAGATTTAAATGAAAGTATTTCAATGACAGCTGTTAATCATGATTTAAATCACAAGTAACAAGCACTGATTTATATTGTTGTTTTTTTCTTGCTATGCAGTTCTCCTTTTCTTTGTTTTCATACAGCCAGATTTGTTCTCAGTCATTGATAAAATATGTTTTCTTTGCAATCAAATATTCAGTCCTACATGAAATCTGGTGCTGCTCTTTTCTGACTGATGGGAGACACTTGACGTGCGTGTGTTTGCTTGGGTACGGCAGGGACTGGCTCCTTCGGGTGTGTTTGTGCAGTACGTGCAAAGTGGACGTTACTGCCGTGCCTGTGGGTCTGAGTAGCACAGACCAGGCTGATCAGTGCCATTGTGATGTATGTGTGTCAAAGCTGAGCTGACCAGAAAAGTTAAAGACGTTTTTCTTATTTATTTTATATAGGATTTAAAAAGCAGCACCCTTTAACTGAACAACGTTTAATTCATCACCCTTTAATCCACTGATGTTATACATCTGATTTGTGTACTCAATTGTTCTGTTCCTTAAAATCAATTACGCTTCAACATGAATTGTCATATTTTGAAATCAACGTTAACAGATTTTAAGGGAAAAATATGCTTCATTTAAATGCAAAATGATGCTACAATGTATATTTTAATTCACTGATGATTTTTCCACCCTGGTGAGCGGGTGGGGGCTAGTGGGTGCTGTACTTCACCTTCTTGGCCCTAAGAGCACATTAAAACCAGTCTCCGCAGAGCATGTGGCGACGTCCACGTTAGAAAAAAAAAAAAAAAAAGAAATATGGATAAAACCATTCAGGGAGTTGGTTGGGTCAGCTCCACATCGGGGTGCTGGAGATGCTCCCAATGCTGAACCACGCATCAACTTCAGAGACATCTGATGTTAAAGAGGCTTTGGTGGTCCATCCCTTCCCCGTCACCCCACCTCGCACCAGTGTATGGTGATGCCCACCGCTCTGGCTCCCTCCCCAGACCTACAGCTCACGCGCCATTGCCGGGAGCTGTGAGGATGCAGCCCAACAGGGTGCCAAGGAGCCCCCTGTGACCTCCCCTCTCTGTGACCATGCGGGATGGGAGTGGGAGCAGGCTCTCCCACCACCCTGCCGGCACCCTCCCTCCTGCTTGTGTGGTGTGAGCCAAACTCCTCCCATTTGCTAAGCCCTGAAGAAACAGTGATGAATTCACAATAATTGATGCTGAGGCGGTCCAGCCTGTTAACTAGGACCTCACTGGGTTCAGCCGGGCTTTGATTTTTCTCACAGGCTGAACTGGCCGTTGCTTCCTGGATTTTGGCCACTTGGAGCAGCCCGCAGTCATCAGCAACTGCCTGATTTGCCGGTGCTTCTGCCTAGATCCATGTGTGCAGCATTTGGGAAAAGTGTGTAACTGCCAGTAGCGACAAAAATTCACATCTTCAGAGCCTATCTTGAGCCTGGGCTCCTGGGAAAAGCCTGGAGAGCAAGTGTAGGCAAGCTCCGTGTATATGAAGGAGCAGGTAGAAATGTCTTTGTCCTGTGTAGGGCTGTCGCCCTGGTCAGGACAAACTAGTGTCATGGGTTTGGGACTGGGCTGTACCGGTTCAGGCTTTCTGGAGTCAGCAAGCATTGCTAACAGAGCGCATATGAGCCTGTTCACCACCTGGTCTGAGCTAGAGAACATATTCACCCAGGTAGGAGCTGGATCAGAAGAGTTGTAGACTGTCTTGCCCTTGCAAAAGCTGTATAACTGAAGAACGACAGGCAGAGCTGAAAGCCTAAAATTCCCCGTCCCCACAGCAGGGTTATGCCATCCCTTGGGGAGCAGGTGTCCTCTTCCTCTAGGACTTTGGTAGAAGCTTAGCTTGCTAGCTGCGCTATAATAGGGAGAAGTGTTAGTATTCGTAACTTTAAAGTATAATGTAGTGAAATAATCCTTTAATTCCATATGGTGTGGAAACTGAGGCGCCTCGAAACTATACCGTAGATTTACTGCTGCCAAATGGTATGGGGTTTTAAATTAAAATATATTTAAAAAAAAAAAAAAAAGAGCTTGAAAGAGCCGCATTAGGGTGTTTTTCACATGATATATAAGCTCTGTGAAAAAGGCTTTTGCTAAATTCTCAGTAGGTTTATTTATTTTGCTTTTTGTTACTTGCTAACCAGGCACTGCTACTATGGAATTATCTAAAGTGGCTTAGGGATCCAGCAAAGCAAACTGCGGTCCTGAGAGGATGATGCTCCCTGTAGTCTGGGGCTCAGCTGCCTTTTCATCCTCCCTTATGCCTCTTAACATGATCGACTGTCTCTGTCCTTCATTCTTTTTCTTTCTGAGACAAAAGGCAACAGAGAGCTATGTTGTTACAGGTTATCCTTAGGAGTGTTTTATGGCTTATGCCCCCCATCCTTTAATTTCACAGAAATGTCTGACTAGCGTAGTAACTATAGCTCTATTCCTGTCAATCTGTCCTACTCCCAAGCCTGTATATTTAGGTCTACTTTACCCTTTAACTTTGAATGGCAAAAGGAATCGTAGCAGAGAACTACTTTCCCCGCACACAGCTGAATATTCAGTTTGCGCTTTCGCTGTCACAAAACAGGGCTGAATATTTCCCTGGTGCAAAAATAGTTCCATTAGATTTCAAGTCACCTGAAAAGCTCTCCATGCCCTGAAAGAAGAGCTGCTCTATTTCAGCAGTTTTACGTTGATGTTTTTGCATCTTTTTTTGGTTTATTCATACTCTTAGCATTTTCTGGCCAGTTTCTTTGTGACCTTTAGGCCTGAGCTAGTCTCTATCATTTTTTCTTCATCAGATGGTCACTGTTGGGGTTGCATACCTTATGCCTCTCCTCCTCCCCTCCCAGTGCTCTCTGTAGCCCTCTCACTCTTTGTGTCCCTCGCGGCAGCTCCAGCTCTGCATCGATTTTGCGTTGCTCTGCAGGGCAGCGCAGAGTGATACGCCTGAAGTTTTTTGGCTCAGTTTATGAGCAGCCGAGTGCTCTTCACCAGACCTCGTGTGGCGAGTGTGCCTTGCCTGGGGGCCAAACCCCCGCCCAGCCGCTCCCTCACTCTCCCCCTCAACGGGGCAGGGGGAGAAAAAGGAGATGGCAAAGCTTGTGAGGTGAGAGAAAGACAGGGAGATCACCAATTACTGTTGTGGGCAAAACAGCCTTGACCTGAGGAAAACTAATTTCATTTATTGCCAATTAAAATAGATTGGATAGTGCAAAGCAAAACAAAAATTGAAACAGCACCTTCCCCCCCCTCCCCAGCTCACCCTCACGGCGTTATTCCTCCATGTCCCCCCAAGTGGCGCAGGGCCGGGGGTGGTGGTCTGTCTGCGATGGCTCCTCTCTGCCGCTCCTTTACCCTGCTCCGGCGCCCGTCCCTCCCACAGGGGACAATTCCTCGAGGAAAAATCTGGAGTTCTCCAGAGGCCGTGGTTCCTTCAGGGAATGTCCACTCGCTCCGCCTCAGGGGAGTCTCTGCCGCCTCCCCACCTTCTGCCCTCACACGGCTCTTGGCAGGGCGCGCTCTCGCTTGTTTTGCCCCCTCACTCCTCAGTGTTCTGGTGGGTTTGCCCTCTCTTAAATACGCTTTCGGAGAGGTGCCCGGGGCTGCAGCGGGGGCTCAGGGGTGCTGTGGTGGGGCCATTGCAGAGCGGGCTGGAACCAGCCGGAACCGTCCGCACCGGCCCGGGCAGCGCCCGCCTCTCCTCACAGGGGCTCCCGCAGCCCCGCGGCCCGCGCCGGGGAGGGGCGGCCGAAGGCTTCATCAGCTCCTGTCTGTACAAACGGGAAGCATGAAAACCCAGGTGAGCACACGTGTTTTCAGGACTTTTTTGTTTGTTTTTTTTTTTTTTATTTTGATACATTTTGGCAGTGGAGCCACCTCACCATTAGAAATTGTTGTTGCTACCGCAGTGGCCCCCAGAGCAGTGAGGGGGATTATCAGGCCCTGTAGTGTGCGATGTATTCTGCAATCACCCACTGGGAAACTGTTCCTGCTAAAAAAAACCCTCTAAATAGACCAGTTTTGGAGAACAGGGAAGACCCGTCGTTATTCTCACTTTTGGGGAGGGAATCAGGTGTGCTGAAGAATCAGAAGTAAAACCGGCCGCCAAGTCCCAGCCCAGCGCTCCAGCCAGCGGTGTCCTTCCACATCTTTTTTTTCCCCCTTTCTTTTAACAGAGGTGTAGTTATCTAGTTATCCAGTTCTGCTTGACTTTTGAGTATCCTCCGATAAGTTTAAAGGCATTACAAAATAATGCCTGTAGTGCAATAAAAGATTTCCAGAACTGCAATGTGATGGTGCTAAGAATGACCAAAAACTTCTAGAAACGTTTCGGAGACGTGTGTTTGCAGCAGGGTCCCGGCCCCATACCATTCAGCCCAGGCAAACGGATTCAGGTCGCTGATTATCACTTTTTTTTACACATACCCCCTCTCTCATGCCCAGGGAATCCTTGAGGCTGCGCAAGTTCATTGGGAGTCTGCAACACACTGCATTTTTAGGGTTTTGTGCTTTCAATCTAGGCAATGTCTGTATTTCCTCTTTGTGAGACTTTTTAGATGGATCCCTACATGCATAAATTCACTCCCACTATACAGTGAAAGCATGGAGTCAAATGTGTGCTTTTTGCAAATTCTTCTTCGTTCCTCACTCAGTGCAAATTAAAAGAGTAACGGCTGTGTTAATGTGGGAAGGTCCTCAGTGAGACACTTGAGTAGACATCATGGGAGTTTCATGCTGGCTTTGCTTTTTGCGTGGGGTACCCTGACAGAAATGATACAGGAACAAGAGTTGTCAATGTTGCACTTCAGATTTTTTCCAAGGACAATTGCATTTTCATGGGGAAACTGATTTTAGGGTTCCCATGTGCCCCAGAGTAATCTACCAAATGTGTGCAGTGTAACTAAAGATCCAGTCTTTTATTTGCAAACCTTTTTTAGCAGCACTATGTTATTTCAGCGTCGTTTTAATTTTAAGTGGTTGAATCTGTGCGAGTAGATGGAAATGAACCATTGCCTGTCCACATTAAGTGTTCTCATGTGCGTTTGTGTGTAACTTTAGGTTCTTAAAAGAAGACAATGGGCATATTTCCATGCTTTATTTTTTTAATTTAGCACAGATTGATGGGTTTTGGAATAAAATGTAAACCCTCAACAGTTTGGCACATGGAGAAAGTCAACTTGGAAAAAAAGAAAGGAAAATATGGAAAGCTTATAAATCTTAACTTGGACTTACTTCTGAGTTTGCTGTCTACTTGATGTAGTTCACTTTGTTCCTACAGAGTTTCAGGCTCAGATATCTTGGTCATGTTCTCTTATTCCTTGTAAATTGTGTCTAGAAAAATGACACCTGCTGGGTTTTTCTTCTCTTCTCTGTAAAGAGCTGGAATTCGCAATGTAGTATAAAAACTATGCCGTAATGATTAGTTAGCAAATAGCTAATGTATGAAAATTGTGTACAAGATAAATTGAGGTTCTAAAAATAAAATTTGAGACTGGAAAAAAATTCTTCAGGCCTCAGTTACAATAAGACTTTCCATCCTTGAGCGGATGTTGACAGAAGACTGTGCCAGGGAAACTTGATCCATTTTCTTTTGGGTTGTTAAATATTAAACCTGGGACCATAAACTTACAGTACACAGTGGTCCTAGATAAAATCTGTGAGTTATATATGAAGTATAAGAGTTCTTGAATTCATTATCCTCCCCTCCACCTCCAAAAAATACTACCTAGATCTATTAGATCTGACTGATAAACTATTCCGTTTGAAACAATCTTTTTTCTTGAGAATTTCTGGCTAAGCTGCAGAATATTTTGTTTATTTATTAAATTGTAAGTGTTTGACAAATAGCTCTAGATCTTACCTTATATTTTCTTTGAGCTGAGAATACACCTGTGCCATTTTTTGCAGTTGTGCTCATGCATTGCAACTCAATTGTGTGTCTGAGCCTGTGGTTTCATGTACTTTCTCCTTTCTTTCTTTTGACTGAGAGAGAGCACCCAAAACTGTCTTTTGCTAATCAGGGGAAAAAAGGATGAAGGTAAAGCAACACACATATACTGAACTTGCAGATGTGATTTGCTCCTGTAGTGGTAGGGAGAACCTGATGACAACCATTAGGGTGAGGATGCTTCGTGCATTCCTTCAGTGAACGTGGGAGAGGTGAGTAGTGTATACGGGTGTGAATGTGTATCTGGGAAATAGAGCAGAAATGTATGCCTTGTGTGCCTGCGCCTATAAAAGAGAATGTGTGTGAATTTTTGTGTGTGCTCGTGCAGCATGTTTCTGGGAGAACTGGAAAAAGAATGAGGAGAGAGGGAAGAAAGGGGTGGGAAAAAGGTGGTGCAGAGTTCATGGAGAAGGAACTTTTGGTCTCCAGTCATGAAATGGTGATGAGTGTGATTGTCTGTTTCTGTACAGTCTGAACAGAAATTGCTATGAATGTATTAATAATTAGAATAAGTTAGGAGGAGTTGTTTGGTATTTGTTATACGAATACTGGTAAGTAGTAGGTGTCTCATAAAATACTTCATTAGGTACCTCGCCAAGTATTTTCTCTGCATTTACCTCTGCTGCCAGTGTTTACGTATGTGATTTTAAGTCTACATTTCTGAAATTGACTTTTTGCCAGCATTAACCTCAGGAGTAACCAGTCTTCGCAGAAAGTCAGTTCAAACAAAGCATCAACAAGGCTAAAACAAAATTTTAATCCATTCAAGCAAAATATAGGGAGAGATATATTAAAACAAAGATAGACATTCTCAGCATTGCAGTAGATGTAGTTCATATCTTCCTCTTGCTGTATATATGTTTATGTGCTTGTGGATGTGTGTATAATGTATGTATATGGTAAATGTTAATTTCAGTATGCTGCTGTTGTAACATGTTGACCTGCACAATCCACAGCATAGGAGAAAGCAGATGTGTTCTCAATCATATTGAAAATATAGTTTGTCATTTTTTTGGTTTTTTTTTTTTTATTTATTTATTACAGTGCCAGTAAAGTTCATTAGAGCTGGTTTGAAAGGCAAAAACAATCTGATACCTATTAAGTAGATCATTTGTGAATGATCTACTTTATGAACATTGAGGTTAGTCATTGAGGTTAGCATCAGGCAATGTTGTTGGGGGTTATTCCAGCAAAAAGCCTCTCTGGAGTGATGGCTGCTCCTTCCCCTGGGGAGATTTCCATTGATCCTGGGTCCTTAATATTCTAATGCTGTAATGAGGGAGGGATTGATGCTGTATGTGCTTCGATGTGATGGTAACTTCAAAAACTGCATCTGTGGCATAAATAACTTGAGATGCCTAGAAGTTCCCGAAATGAAGGTCTTAAACTGTGATTTCCTTGGGACATGAATGTTGCCTCCTTCTACCTGCAGGATCTCGGCCAGCATGCAAGCTGTTGTGCATGTGAGCTTGCTTGGGTCTCCGCATTCATGGTCTTGCTGAGATGCTGCCTTGGCACCAAGGCTGCACCATGCCAGTGGCAGTGCTGCGAGCACCACGTAAACGCTGCGTAGGTGTGGGGTTGGGTTTAAGGGACCTGAACCAGGCTAAACTCTTGCTCTCTTTGTTTTTTTCTTTTTCCTGCAGCTCAAGCCAGGTCAAAACAGTTGCCGAGACAGTGACAGTGAAAGCGCCAGTGGGGAATCCAAAGGTTTCCGTCGAAGTAGCTCTCGGGAAAGACTCAGTGACGTAAGTAAAACTCCTGCAGCCAAATACTGCTCTGATTAACCCCTGGTGTAGTTTTCTGAGGGGTGTAATTCATAACAGGATTTAGTTTCTGGGATGGTTTGTTGCTAAAATCCCTTTCCCTTTAGGGGGTTGGAAGAGGTAACTTAGGTCTCCTGCCCCAGTTCAGTAAACTTCTTAAAGTTTGGGACAATGTCTGTCTATGTGAAAACAGTCGTTCATTTTGAAATAGTTGAAGGCCATTTAATGAAGTTAAAATACTCTGCATAGTTGAGAAGTGAGATGGCCTCTTTTTACCCCAAGTGGGGAAGGAAAAGAATGTATTTCTTTGGGCTAAATACTGTCTTTATGAAAAGTATTAAGAGTGTCTAGAGAGACTCAGCTAATTTATACATAATGAATTGATATAACATGGCCAACCATAGCATAAGCTCTGCCTTTATTGCTCTACCTAAACTGCTGTGGAAGGTCCTAAGATGGCAGCCCTGCAGAGAGTGTTTTTCTCCATTGAAGAATGCTGGCCATTCACTGAATGACACAAATGAGTTGTTCGGACATATGAATGACTCCAGAAATCTTTCTGTTGCTGCAATTAGATTATTATTTATTATGTGTACCATCACAATCCTTGAGTGTTTTATTCATGGCTCTGGATCCTCTGCGCTACATGCTTTACAACACAGAATATAAAGACAGCCCTGTCCTAAAAGAGTATCTAAATTGGGGATTTTGTAGGTCAGATCCTTTGCTGGTAAAAGCATGGATAGCTACATCAGTCAGTCCAATTTGTATCAGCTAGCAATCTGGCCCCACTCTTAACTAACCCACATTTTGGAAATGGGGATTTTATTGATAGCATGTCCATGTAGATTTGGATGACAGATACCAGATGGTGTCCTCTATAGGCCAATCCAATAAAACTGAATTGAGCAGACATTAAAAGAAATACCTTTGTAAAGGATACATTTCATTGTGCAAACTTAAGCCTGAAGGCACACAGCTAGTAATTTTTGCTGAATTGTGCGTATCGCTGGAACAGCCACCTGATTTTATTTTTTTTTTCTGTGAAGGTGTGAAATCTGTAGCACTCTCTTTCCTCATCCATTTGTCATATTGTTTTAGAGGTCCATTCTTCCCCCAGAGCCAGCCCTTACAGGTACATTCAGCTAGACACTTCAGAGCCTGCCCTTCATAGCTGTCAGGTGAGGTCAGTCTCAGGGCTGTGAGATATCTGTGGAGAAGAGTGAAACCAGAGGAGATAGTCAGTAAATGTTCTGTACAGGTAGCAGCGGATGGCAGCTGACCGTCAGACTGTCACTGTTGCCATCCTAGCTTGCTCTAAGCCCTGTGGCAGCTGAGAAGTCACTGCAATGAACTTAACAATTACACAGCACCTTCCAGCAAAAAATTTCACAGCTCCTTACAAACATGGTTTTAATTTAGCCTTGTCACTCCCTTGCAATGTACTGAGTGGAGAGCTCTGAGGCTTATTTGAGCTTCCCAGCAGCTCATATCATTGCAGTGCCAGACCTGGCAGTGAGAGCAGAGTCCTGCTTCCCCTTCCACCAATCAAATACAGTTTTTCTCTGAGGTTTTTACAATACTTTCCCGTTATAGAGTCGTAGAATAGTTTGGGGTGGACGGGACCTTTAAAGATCATCTAGTCCCACCCCCCTGCAATGAGCAGGGACATCTTCAACTATATCAGGTTGCTCAGAGCCCCGTCCAACCTGGCCTTGAATGTTTCCATCTACCACCTCTCTGGGCAATCTGTTCCAGCATTTCACCACCCTCATTGTAAAATATTTCTTCTTTATATCTAGTCTAAATACTATCTCTTTTAGTTTAAAGCCATTAGCCCTCGTCCTATTGCAACAGGCCTGCTAAAAAGTTTGTCCTCATCTTCCCTGTAGGCCCCCCTTAAGTACTGGAAAGGGGCTCTAAGGTCTCCGCGGAGCCTTCTCTTCTCCAGGCTGAACACCCCCCTCTCCCAGCCTGTCCTCCCAGCAGAGGGGCTCAGCCCTCGCAGCATCTCCGGGCCCTCCTCTGGCCCCGCTCCAACAGCTCCGTGTCCTTCTGCTGTTGGGCCCCCCCGAGCTGGAGGCAGCGCTGCAGGGGGGGCTCCCCAGAGCGCAGCAGAGGGGCACAGTCCCCCCCTCGCCCTGCTGGCCACGCTGCTGGGGACGCAGCCCGGGGTGCCGGGGGCTTTCTGGGCAGCCAGCGCACATTGCCAGCTCACGTCCAGTTTTTCATCCACCAGTACCCCCAAGCGCTTCTCAGCAGAGCTGCTCTCCATCTCTTCATCCCCCAGCCTGTGTTGATACTGTGGGTTGCCCCAACCCAGGTGCAGGACCCTGCGCTTGGCCTTGTTGAACCTCACGAAGTTCACACAGGCCCACTTCTCCAGCCTGTCCAGGTCCCTCTGGATGGCATCCTGTCCCTCAGGCGTGTCAACCGCACCACTCAGCTTAGTGTTGTCTTTGTCTTGGCACTATGGTGAACTAATAGGAAGTGGGGAGCAAATATAAGTTCCCTAGTGCACCTGCGAGAGGTCGTAGGGATTCACAGGTTGCTCAAAGGGAATGTTATGTAAATATATGTGAAAATGTGTATTTTAAAATGTTATACTTAATTTATGTTTTGCTTAATAAGTAAGTTCCTTTATTCTTTGGTAGTTCATTGCAATACAGGCATGACTGTGGTCTGGTGTTGCCAGTTCAGCTGAGATTTCAAAACCATGCGCGAGATAACTCTCATCTTGCCTGTGTGGCGGCCTTTCCCAGACTCTTTCAGTTAAGAGAAGTAAATACCCTTCTGCATTTCCCTCTCTCCCAAAGACAAACACCCCATGTTTTTAAATGACAGGGCCTTACAAAGTGGTAGTGATACTTCCACTTCCAGCTACGGGTGAGCACTGTCATCTTATGCAGAAAGATGCATCAAATGCAATAACGTTATTTTAAAAAATATCTTTAAAGGAGTGAGTTTTCTAATGATACCTACCAATTACCATCCAGAAGAAAACTACTGACTAAAGAGTAAGTTTTCTCTGAAGATCCTTTTCTGGTTTTACAACTGTTTTCTCAGCAAAAAATAAGCAAAAGGTTTTGTACTCAAGAGAAGATAGAATAAAAATATAAAATATTGCAGGCAGATTAACCCTGAGGTCAGAAAGCAAATTTTGGACAAGAAATATAATGGATCTCCACTGCTGTAGCCTGACAGCATTGTAAGATTAAGCATGGCTACTGCATGAAAATATGTATAATGAAAGAAGTGCATATACTCTAGGTAGATGATCAATTTTCAAATCCCTAGTTGTGAGTAAGCTGTTGAAACAGAAATGTTAGCTTCATGAGCTTTAATGCGGAGCCTAAGTGATAGCTTAGTGACAGATGCAGAATGAGGGAGATAGTATAATGAATATCCAGTTGCAAACTGACATGTCAGTGGCTTCATTCCCTCTCCTGTCAGATATCTTTCAACTCTGCATATTGTAAATGTACCTACAATCCTTGGATAACACAGATTGATGCAAAGTGTGTTTACAAGGGATGGCTCCTTTCCAGGCTAATGAGATCCAAGCAGGTAATTTGCAGCATTTGCGAGAGAGGTGGTCAAAAATGAAAAGAAGATAATTCAATGAAAAGACCATGTTAAACAGAAGACTTTTCTCATAATGAGGCTTGAAATAGCATCAGACAGTAGGAAGAGGAATATCCTATGTTCTTGTCAGATGCAATGCAGTGAGACTGATTTCCATCAACTCTTTTCTTTGTCCTCATCTTGCACACATGTACACACACACGCACACCCCTCTGTGAGAGAACATAATTAGCAGAGAACTTGACCTCTGCTAGATTAGGGATAATGATTGCTCGAATGCTCCATTGCAAGCGTTTGGCAGTGCCCTAATACATCTCCCCGTTTGAATTTCATAAACCCTTTCTCTCTGCCTTTCTCCCCTATATAGTATTTTTTGGAATGACAACTTGTTTTTTCCTTTATGGGCAGAGGAAGCATCCAGGGGCCTATAAGAGAAATTGGAGAGCTTGCTCCTCCTTTATATATAGGGTGCTGTAGTCAGTTTAAATCTCATCAAAATCTTGCCAGTAGTAGAGAATTCATTTTGTTGACGATTTTGCTTGAGACAAGATGGCAGCGCTTTCTCTTTTCCTTATCTTGGAGCTCAGTCAAGTTGTCTTTCCTTATCTTTCTGTATGTATCATTTTTAATTGAGTCTTCCACTTTGGAATACATTGGGGGTACTTTTTAGCCATGTTTTACAAAGCAGGCCAGGAGTTACTTCAGGAAAACGTGGAGAATTACAGCTAATCTGGATGGTGAATGCACAGATTATTCAGAGGTTCAGCCATGACTTTGCTAATCAAAAACAAATCAAAAACCTGATTTCTTTGGTGCACATTCATACATTCTTGATCTACAACAGAACTGAAACTCACACTTCCGGCTGTATATGATTGCCAGTCTTGTTAAAATCTGATGTCTGTGAAACGACCCTTGCTCATGGTTTTGGTAATGACGGTTCGTGGCAGTGCAAGCCTGTGCTGACGGGAGAGGGCTGACAAGCTGCTTTGGGTACCCTCAACCCTGCCTCTGCTCCTGGTGCTGGTTGCAGGCTTGTCAGCAAGGGGCATGAATAGTGAAAGCCTCTCACATGTGGTCATCGGCTGGAGGACAGCACAGATCTTCACTCTTCCCGCACAACAGAAGTGTGGACTGCCTGGCCTCTGCTTGCTTTTTCTGAACAAGGAATCACAAGCTGGGAGAAATAGTTGCCACCTTTCCGTCTGGAATATTGTTCCAACTCTAGAATAGGGAGTGGGACAGGAATCTTCCATTTGTTCCCCTACATTAAAGTTCTCATCTTGGGCTCGCATCAAAGCTGACATACTCTTTCATGAGTGCTTCCCTTTCCCCAGTGTTTTGTAGCTGTGTGCTCCTACTGCATTGCGTACTTTGTGCTTGAGAATAGGTTACAGTGAGGTATCACCGAGGAGTAAGTCCTGGAGTGCCCTGCCCACCCAGTCCGTTCCTGTCAGCTGCGGGAAGAAAGGTGCCTACATCTGCAGCAGTGTCCTCCTGTGGACAGCTCACGGTTTCAGCCTCAAACATGAGATATTTTCAATTCTCTGTCTCCTGTTCCTCCCACCTGTGTACTGAGCCCAAAGAAAGACAAATTGAGGAATGGTCTTTGGGTTATGCACTCTGAAATCCTTAGTACTTCTTCTCCACAATGTCCGCAGTAATCTTGGCTGTATCTAAAGTGGAATAACACCAGCAAAGCTCTGTATGTGTTTGTGTGTGTGTGCCAGAAGCTGATAAGCTGCAGTGGCTGCTTCTTTGTGTGTGTGTGTATGTGAGGGTGTGTATGTGTGTGTTTGTGTGTCTAAGGTTGGGTGCTTAAATGCTTTGTTGCATTATGTTAATTCCTCGGCAGTGCAATCAAATTCATGTCGTAATTAAAGCTGTCAGTTGGAAGGCAAGCCAATCGCCAAGAAAACACAGCATAACAAATGAAGTGAAATGATTCTGCGTGTAGCTATACAATGCTTCGCCAGGCATGAAATTAAATAAGTAATTTGATGTTGACATCAGAAATTGAAATGATACCCACTGTTCCTTCATTCAGTCAGACCTGCATAAACAATAGCCAGAACAAATATGTACAACACAGTCTTTCTCCCCACACGCACTCCCCAAGTAATGCACAATATATATGCAAAATGGGTATAACTGTGCCTTCCAAGACCTCAAGGATGTAATTTTCTTTGGTACACAATAAACTAATGCTTACACGGGGGTTACTACATTTTTGCTCCTGGGCCAGTTCTTCTTCTCTTTAAGAAAGGAAAGGGGGAAAAAAAGAAAAAAAAAGCAGGGGGGTGGGGGGAAAAGCCGAAGGAAAATAACAAAACCAAAACCCTGTTAATTTTAAGCAAGTGACTTGCGTTTTGCTGATGGGCACCTGGTGCAGGCTTCTGCTGGTGGTTGTGTGAATATCAAATAGTATATCTAATGTCAAATATTGCAAAGGGTTTCGGAAAGTGAAACCATTACCTCTATTATAGGCACACTTTATATAAGAGATGTAGAACCATCCAGTGCAGGATCACGACTCAGCATGGGCTTGTAAAGATGCTGCATACACAGTATCACATTCATCAGTTGGTACCAAGGCTGGGCACTGGGTAGTAGGATCCTTTCGCTATTGGGAGTTATCAAAAAAGGTGAGAAGCTGTCTTCTTGCATAGCCCTTGCTTCAGCCTATATGCTCTGTCAACACACAGTTCACAACACAGCTGACTTAGTCATTCATGCATGTGCAATACAGTCTTTCTTACTTCAATTAAAAAGAGTTTGCAAACTGTACTATCCATATGCAGCATGCAATGTGTGAGGGGCTATATTTCCATCCAGCAAACTCAAATTCCCTGAAAATGCACAGTCGTTTCTTTTCAGTGAAAGTCATTTGATTGCTATGTTTCGACTGTCCTCCCATAGCCATTGCAGCATTGCTTTTGAAGGAATGGAAATATTCAGTGGGAAATATTTTGTTTGCTTATTCTTTTTTCTTCCTTTTTATTGTTTTGTTTTGATACTTGATCCTTCCAAAACTTGGAATAAAAAGGAGACAAAAATTACACACAGATGCAGAATGCAAACTTTGGAGCTTTCAGCCTGTAAAGTAAGTTTTTAAAATTGTGAGTGAAAGAGTGGGACTCGATTGGCATCTGTACATAGCTTCAGCTAAAGCGGTTATAATGATTGCACGTGTTGTACTTTGTGGGTAGATCTCCAGCTTAAATTAAAAGAATTTAAATGGCGTGAAGCAGAAAGCATGAATGAGAAAAGCAGTATACATGATGTACTTTACCAGGAAAGTAAATGCATTAGATACCAAACCAGAGAGTGCAGAAATGGGCTCCCTACAGGTGTTGCAGAGCCACAGTCGCTCCCAAAACCATGGTATGTGGCTCATGGTGGGACACAGTAGCTGGCCCGTGGGCCGACTGGGGCTGTGGCAGTTACCAGGTTATTCCCAGCTGCACGGTCACGGGGACACAGAGGAAAGCAGAGCAGTCGGGCTGAGCCCAGGGGCCTCGTGGCCGTGTGTTCCCAAACCTGCGCTGCCCATTCCTCTGCACCACAGTGTGACGCCGCTGCAGAGGCGCTTTCAGGGACATCGTCACTGGGACCAGGCGGGTCTTGCTGTGGGTGATGGTGGCAGACGGAGCTTGAGGCCCCAGAGCAGCAAGAGTAGGGCCAGAAGGACTTAGGAATTTATTTATTTCTGTAGAGCTTCCCTTGCACGCTGATATCCAAATCTGTAGACTGCAGATATCGAGCCTTGCAGAAGCCGCAACATATAGAGAGTATTAAGGGGCGGGAACCACATACCATCCAATTTTCTGTAGCTGTTTTATTTGTTCATATAAGGTGTCCCAACAGAGTTTGTTGATTTTATGATATTGGTACCCTTGTGACTACAAAGGTGATTTCCCCTCGAGAAGTCTTTAACTTCTAATGGCTTAAACGAGAATGGCCTTTCCCTATATGGACGTAACCTCTCTAAACCTCTCTTTTTTGTAGTGCTTTGGTGAACACACAGTAATGTTCTGATTATTTGCCACGAATTTTATTGTTGTTAATTTTCAATTTCTTGGCACAATCTATTTCTGCTGTGCCGAGTTCAGTAAAAAGATGCCATTATCCCCTTGTGGGGGTTTATTTTATGTCAGTGCTGCACTCCATGATCAGAAATCAAGAGAATTTGCTGTTCGGGTTCCCCACAATAGCGTCTCAGAACAGGGATGACAGTGATGCAAATCCTGTGTGTTTCCAGTGGTGTGCCAAGCCTGGTCGGTGGCCCCTGTGGCAGTTCCTGGTAATCACTGGAGCTTGTGCATTACTCGAAGTGAGGCTGTGCTAAGGCACAGAAACGGGGATTGAGCTATGGGAGTTAAAGACTGGTCATCTGGACTACCCACAGCTCACTAGAGAATTATCCTCTGCGTTTTGCTTCCTTGTCTGTTGACTAGCCCGGCTTGAAGTGTTGCAGGTGATAGGGCCTGCAACTGTTCACCCCTTTAATGTAACAGCCAGTGACCTGGATTAGGACCGAGATGTTTAGGTCTCTCACCATGTCTCTAACAGAACCGCTGTTGTAATCCCCATTGCTTAGATGAAAAACTAATGAAACAAAACCCTTTATCTCCTTAATTCCTGTGAATGTAGAGGTTGTGATCATGTCCCACTTAAACTGAATTTCATGATGCATTTTTTTAAGCATTTAAAGCTTTTGATTATTTTCCATGGTAGTAATACTAGTTTTAATTCGTTTTATGGGTTTCAGTTTTGAATCTGTTTCACACTGTAGATATTTGTTGTTTGTTTTTCTTTTCTTTTTAAATCCTTGGTTTGGCAAACAGCGTGCCCATCCAAATGGGAAATTGTAGTGACCGCATTCTCCAGAAAATGGTACACTGACTGAAGCGGCTTCTCTGTGCCCACGCGTTCTTTACATTTCAGACTACTAATTATGTTTACAAAATGTCTCATTTTAGAAAAGCACTATGTGTGTACTAACCAGGGCCTTTCGGGAATAAATTGGCAAACAGGTCATACACTGAAAAAGTCATCCAAACCCACCGGGCTTTTTGTTTTGAAGTCAGTCTACGTTTTTTTTTCTTCTCCCCCCTCCCGCCTGCCCCTTTGTGGCCACAAAGCTGAGTAGCTGGAGTCCAGGGCATTGAATGTCAGCATGTCAGGGAGGCTGGTTGATGAGTGTCTGTTTAGTCTCAGTGCAGGGCGAAATGCCATCATTAATTCATTACCCAGCTGCCTGTCAAATAAATTGGCAATTACGTCCACCGCAGAAGCTTGGAATTCAGTAAATAGCACGTTACCATCTCAGAGTCGTTGAGAGATGTAAAGGGAAAAATTAAGCAACACCGTGTTTGTTTCAGTAGCAGATGACAAGGGGCAGCACATTGGTGCTGTGATGTAGTGATGAAAAGCTTGGAAAGGGCTGGTAATGAGCTGTGTGGATTGGAACGTGTTAAAAACCATCACTGACTTTCCACTTTGTCTTTGTGTTTTATTGCAGAGCTCAGCTCCTTCCAGCTTGGGAACAGGCTACTTTGTAAGTGTATCTCAACTTTAACACATGTGCCTCTGAACAGCATAGCATTACTCCTGAAACGAAAATGCCTTATTATATGGAAACAAGCATAAATAACCAATCTCAGTCTGCCCAATAGGTTAACTTATCTTTTTCTATTCCTTCCTCCACGAATGCATTGTAAGTAATGTTTCAGACATGGTGGTCAATGTTTTCCTGAACTAATCAGGTGTCATATTAATTACTACATAAATTCCAACAGTATTTAATTTACACAATTATCACAAATAAAATGAGCCATGGTCTTACCAGCTTTCTAATCTGAGATAGTAGGATCTTGATTTCCCCTTGTACCAATTCTCATTGATTCATAGACTTTAAAGAGCCCATTACAGCCGTCTTATCTCATCTCCTGTGTACTACAGTGCAGAAAACGTGACCCTGATTTCTGCCTGTTGGTTAAAAGCCCCATGTCTCACAGATGGTCTTGGGAAACACAGCTGTAATTGTATTTATGCTAGATCTACATTTTACGTCATGAGAAGAGGAGCAGGCCCCAGCTGGCTTGATAATTGATCAGGTTTTTTTATTATTAATTTGCATGCCCTTTTATTGATTTAGCAGTCTATATTGATACCTTTCTGTTTATTCCCACATTTATCAATATACCTTTTACTTACACAGATAAGTTTGGGAGTAAAAAATGTTTTCCAGTCAATCCAATGCACTGTTTATTTTGCCCCAAGATTTGTATTTAAATTGCTCATACCCTGTTTCAATTGTAACTTACGCTACATTTTCCAAGCATGTCTTTTCTGCCTTTATAATATCTGTAGGAGAAATAGAGCATTATGTATGTCCAAAAACAGGTGGGTAAAATGCAGTGAGACTTTTTTGATAGCATTGCTCTATACGGTCAATTGGTGTAATCAAAGTCTGCTTCTATCTTTTCATCGAAACCTCTGGGGAGAAGAAAACTATATAGTATTCGATTACATGATGGAAAAATTTTGTTGCTCTCTTGTCAGATTCCCAGAGAGTAATTTTCTTCAATTAGTACATGGTGAAATTTAGTCTTTTTTCATAGAGGTCTGTGATCCTATAAGAAAGTTATGGGATTAAACTGTGTACATGTGACCTCACATGTAAAGTGTAAAATGCAAGCACAAAAATTGCTTAATACCCGGAGAAATGCCGTGTTCTGCTGGATTTACATTGGACTTCTGCACAAACTGAATGTTCGTACTTCTGCCAATGGTAAGGTCTGAAAAGAGCATTATCAATTGAAAAAAGTTTTGTGATAGTTTTTCTAATTATACCAAAGCCCAAATCAGTGTAAGGTAAGTTGTGAAACAGGAAAAAAAAAATGGTTTCCTTTTTTCAGTACTTCCCCTGGTTTGTGTCCTATCTGTTTTTAAGAGGAAGGGAAAAATAATATCAAATGGCTCAACGTTTATTTGCATTAAGACTAAGACTTGAATGTCTTTCCATAGTTCAGAGCAAGTTGCTTTTCTTTGTCTGTGCATCTAAAACTCAATTCATATGAACATATACAGACATTCTCTGGAATGGGACAAATATAATATGCGATGGAAAGCTTTAACGTATATAAATAAGGCTTGTTCTCCTTATAGCGGGAGCTGAATATGCATGGTTTAAGAACAATGTTCAGCTTCATCTTTAGGAAGCAGAGGTAACAGAAGAAAAGCCATCTGCTGTTCCCTTGCACCATACTGTCTGTGGGTTGGTCCAGTAAAATGAAATCTGGAAGGTGTCAACATCCCCTATGCTGCAGCAAAAAGCTTGAAAGTTTCCAGTTCTCTCGAGGCAGGGATTTAGTCACAAGAAGAAGCCTGACATCTTCTAGTGCCAATGTATTGGTACTTTAAATCATACTAATTTGGATCTGTGTATGTGGGGGAGACATCCCCTATTAGGTTCCATTAGTATGATATGTTTAACTGCACTGTTTCTTATGTATAGTCATAGTAATAAGATGTCTTTAACTTTCTTTTTCTTTCTTCACTAATAGCTAAGTAGATAGAGAACGTCCTTCAGCTTCTATCTTAAAGTCATTTTTACACTTACGCAGTCTTGAATAAAATGTGGAGGGTTTTTTTCCTCCTTTTTCACTTTGGAAAATTGTTTTTAGGATTATCTTGCTTATTGTTTTAAAAAAGTCCTTACCGTTATTAACTTACATGGGGCAAATAAAACCCAGATGTGTTTTGCGGTACCAGACAATGAGAAAAATGCTCCAGAATGATCCAATTAGCATGTGTTTCTGATAAAACTAATTATTGTATTATCAAAGTGCAAAAGAATATGCACTTGAATTGACTTTTTCCCCAAAGCTTTTAACTAGAAAAAACTGTTAGTTTTTGTGTTCAGTGTTAACCCAGAACATCAAAACAAGGGTCATTGGTCTCAAATAAAACAACAATGGTTTTTACTTTAATACATAATAATAAAGCTTTTGCCTGTGAAAATTATTGATCAATATATGTTGTACTTCAGACTACAAAACACCACATACTGTAGCACACCAAAGGAAACGTAGGCAACCAGGTAAGTTAAAAAGGACTAACGGTAGATTCGCTGTCCAAGCACATCTACTACAGAAAGCAGAAACACAGATGGAAGCAGATTTTATTCAGAAATGAATGAACACTGAGGTATGGATTAAATAGCTTATATTTGTAGTTTAAATCCATGTATCAATGGAATCTTTTTGTGTTTAGGCCACGTTACCTAGCATGTACATAATGGAGATAATACTTGTCAGACTTGGAATCTCTGTTAAGAACCACGCTTATGCCAGGCACTCGGGTTTGCTGGGTGGAGGATCATGTGTCTGCAATGTTTGTGGGTGCTGGGCACGCTACAGCAAAGCAAAAATTACTTTTGGATCCTTTTATTCTGTAGAGAGGCCTCTGAGTGTTTAAGGAAATGTTCATAAACCTGACACTTCCCAGTCATACAAAATCTTTTTTCTAATATCTGTATGATAGTTCTGTCCTAGTAATTCGTTATGCACTTCCAGTAGTAGTGGTGAGGGCTGAAATCTTAGCTAGTTTTATGCTATAACTAGGTAAATTTCTGAATGGCAGAGTGGGAGTCTGGCGTCTTATGTTCTTGTTGCCTCTACGTTAGTGCTTCTTGGAAAGCAATAGGTAAAGGAAAAATTGACATGCTCTGGGGAGGGCATTCATACCCTGCTTTGACAGCCCACTTTCGCTGTGAAGCCAAGGGAGAGGGTTGGGAATCTCCACCAAGTGACTCAGCCTAACCCATACCTAACCGGGATGATCAGAACTGCCATGATTAAACAGACTTTCTAATGAGGTGTCTTCAGCAAAGCAGGACACGTGTGAGTAACCACTGAATGAGTGTTAATGACGCAAAGTTGTTGAGGGGTTCTAAGTACATCTACAAAGTTTTTTTCACTTAGGAACAACTTACCTTCTACTTCTTTAACAAGTGCTGGTACATTCAGTAGATTTTGTTGAAAAGCCATTGTTGTTGGTGCTGGAATCTTTTTCACCTGTCTTGACATGCCTTGTCAGAGAGGACACTTTCCTACACCATGTAAATATTATTAAATCAGTAGTTAGAAGAGACAGAGGTAAAAATCATTCTAATTCTCCTTATAAGCCTTTTGTACTAGCCCGACTATTGTTTTCTATGGGTTCAGTCCAGTTTATGATTGGTACATATGAAAAAAAGATTTGGATGTGCTGTTAATATTGGTGTGCCCTAAGAATTCATAACTAAATATTTCCTGGAAAATCTCCCGGTTGTCTTTGATATTTTTTGCATTGCAAATTGTCATTGTCTCTCATCAAAGATAGATTATAAGGTAGATTACATCTCATCGAGAAGCCAGATCAGAGAATTGGAAAGTCGTTAGAATTTTAGCAAAAAACCCAACCTTTTTAGCTTTAAAAGGAAAACTATTTGAATTTGAATTATGTGAATTTTAAACATTGTCCAGCTGTCTATGATTTCAGGAAGTTGAGAGAGATGTTTTAGAATATGTTTGGAGTTACAATATAGTAAAAGCTTTTTCTCTTATTTGACTACAAAGAATGAATTTTGCTAGTTTTCTTTGTGTATCTTTGCACCTGGCCAAATTCGCATTAAAGGATACAGGTGATTTATTGGTTTGCAACACAAAACAGAACAGAAATCAAAACCTAAATAACTGAGTATTTTATTTTTAAATGACAAACCCAATTCCCAAGATTGTCAGCTTCTTTGGCCATTGTACAGTTTCTATATTTATGGCAGGTTGTTTCCTTGTCTTCCATCGGTCCGCTTCTCAAGTCTTTTGGCAATTTCTGAGGGTTTTCTGTTCCTTTTTTTTAATGCTTATTTTTGGTTAGCATGTTTTTTCCCCAAAAAGCACAGAGTTTGTGGGTTTTCCAGAGCTGGATAGGATTTGGTAATAAGCTGATGATGGAAACAGTATTGGGGAGTTGGAAGGGAGAAGGAAACTCCTGTGACATTTCTTTTCCAAACAATGCTTTTGCTCCACCTTAAAAAAAAGGAAGAAAAATGAAAAATGTGATTTGCACATGGGCTGGTGACTCAGACAAACATAAATCGTGAGCATATTCCCAAAGGCTCTAGCTAATCAGTTGTGCTATCCAATTTGGCCCTGTGTGGGTTCAGTTCAGCAGATGTTTGCGTAGTTACAGCATGCCACTGGGACACTGTGTTGTGCAATGTTGCATTACATTACTCAGAGCTCTAAAAACTCATCCCAAGGAGAATAAGTGGAGCACCAGTGGTATTAGTATAGAGATGATGGAAAACCAGTATTTGGCCTAGATAAGGACAGCTATTTCACTATGCAATAGGACTGATTTTCACCCAAGATGTTACCTTACAGAAGAAACATGGAATTAGTTATACCAGCATGTCCTCTGGGCTCGTATTCTGAGATAGAGCCCTTAAAACCGGTAGATTTTCCTTCATTGCCTGGTCTATATGCAATGGCAGTGATCCTAAGTAGCTATGTTTTCTTCGACGTTCTCAAATAAGTGATGGTGTTGACTCTCTTCAGGTGGGAGTGTGTTAAGAGACTCCGCTCTAGGAGAGTACAGTAAGACCTGTTAGTTTCTACAAGAGAGAAACAAGTACATTGGATCAAAAGTATCAGTTGAAAGAGGTTTAAGAAATTCAACCAGCTAATGTTACGGAAGGGATATACTACTTTACTCCATATCATGTACGCAGTGATGTTGATAGATAACCTACTTGCAAGAACAACGACTCTTTAAGTTGCTCAGTTCTTTTCAGTGCTTGACTTTAGAAGCCAAACATTTAAATGTATTTTGCTTATGTAAAAGCGTGGATCCATCTGAAGTGCTGTGAGGTCTACAAAAGCACTACAGCAGTGGCTGTTTGGATGGCACCACACTTAATAAACTGTCATGTCCCCTGTGAATACAGTTGAAAAGACAATCCTTGTTATCTAGTGTTTGGCACTATAAATCATTGTTAACAAATCCTAATATGCTTAGTAGGGTAATGAATGATCTCCAGTTTCCTCACTGTAATTAGTTTTACCAACTATTATTGTGAAGGGTATACTGAAATCCATTTTAGCTCCACTTTAAAATCTCCGTGTGCCCATTCTTTGCAGAAGTGGAGCTGACAACAGAGGTTATGAATCTTCTGATAGTAAATTCAGACTCAAGAAAAGTGGACAAGATCCCCAGTAGAAATCTCTCTGTAGGTCGTAATTACCTATTTGTAGTTGCAGACCTCAGTGGAGCAGAATTGGTGTGGAGCAGTGAGACCTGGAAACCCTGGTGTTTCTTTATCTGAAATCTTTTAGGTCTTGTCTTTTGTTTTCCAGGAGCCATTGAAAATGCAGTTTATTGTAACAGCTGCTGTAAGGGAGGCATCATCATTGCCAACTAAATACATTATATGTAATAAAATCTACCCCAGGTCTATTAATTTTAGCATTTATAAACTGTAGTGCTGTTCCTAGGGAAAACTGAGGCTCATTAAAGACTTTGCTAACAATATGACCATCAAAGCAAGAAAAACAGCAAAAGCATGCTACTAATCATGATGAGTATAGCTGGAGCAAAAGCAGTATTTGAAGAACAAAACTGTGTATTTTTCTAGAGGTTAAGAAAAACACATATTATTAACTCAATATTTGAGGAATGTTTAGGTAAGCAGAATAACTGACCCGGGCTGGAATTTGGTCAAGACAGGTCTCTACTCAGATCGATCTGAACAGAGAGGATGATGATGATCTGAGTTATTTTTGCAGCCCTCCTGAATGGTATTTCCTCATATGTTGTAGAAGTCTGCCCTAATGTGTGCTCGTGCTTTTTGAATGAAATGCTTTGAATTTAAAATATTAGTCCTTACAGTTCTTCTCTGAATTGGGTGAAACTATATTGTCCAAATCTTAAACAAGGGAAGCGGGTCACCGCAGCAGTTTCTCACCCAACTAAGCAGAATTGAGATCAGATTTCAGAATTTCAGGTCTTTCAGGTTTGACCCCCCCATTGCTGAAACACAGATTTTAATCTTCTGTCTGAAGAGCGCAATGATTATTTTTTTTAGGACAGACCCCAAATACATTTGGTGATTCAGGAGACGATGTCCCCAAGGAGTTATCACTTGTGAATGAGCAGTGCTGAGCTAGAACATACTTCTTTGCTGTCTTGGGAGGCCTTCATGTTCCTTCTTGCCCAAGCCCACTCCTGCCTTAGTCATTAGAATTGAGCAGTTCTGTGCTATCTGTGTAGTATCTTTGGCTCAGTTTTGCCCTTCTGTGTGGTTCCTGTTTTTTTTTTTTATTTCTAGCGTGCTGAGTTACATGTCGTGCTCTTGCATTTCTTCACCAAATGCTTTGAGCTTGTTAGTCCCTTTTCCTTCTGCTTCTATGTATGGTTCTCCACTTACCTCGTTGGAGCCATCTTTTTCCCAAGGATAACAAATGTGATGAACAGCAATGGCTTAAGGAAAGGAGGAAGAAAGAAAAGGAGAAAAGAAGGAAATAAGAACATTTATGTATTTGAAGGGGTGGTATGAAAATCTCCATTATTTGCCAGAAGGGTCTCTAACTTTTGTCATCAGCAGAAGAGAGGAGTTTTGCAAGTGGTTGGTAGATAGCTTCATTTACGGTTTAAAAACCTTGAGGCGTACTCAGTACATATTTTTGATGGTATTTCAGGTGAACTCCCTTAATCATTTTTTTCCCAAAAAAATCAATTTAGAAAAATGAAGACATGATAATTTAAAAGCAAATTTTAAATTTTATAATTGCATCTTGTGGAGATTATAACATTTATTTATGTAGCGCAAAGACTTAAGATTTGCTGTCGGTCTAAATTTGGTCTCTAATACCCCATGTTGCAACGTAGCTCATGTTTTGCTCATCAGGTCTTGCAAAGCAAAAGAATTATTTTTTTGCGTTCCCCCTCTTTTTGTCTTTCGCTTTCCCATAACATGTGATACAAATTGCAAATGTGAACCTGGGTAATAAAGAATTGCTTCACTGATTGCTAAACATGCATTATGGTGCTTTTAAACTCATTTAAGGTCATCGTACTGAAATTAGTTTGATTGCAAGCAGTTAAGCTGTCATATACAAAGCCTTCATCTTCCAAGGGTCTCAGTTTCATATCATTAAAAGAGAATGCTCAATATCATTGAATGTATTTATTGTATGTTTAGTATTTTGGAGGAAAGATGGCGTTGGGTCTCTAGAGAAGATTCTGTATCATTTCATGAAAAGAAAAGGGATATGCAATCCCTGAGGGATGCTTCATTGATAGCCCTGGTTTTATATCACATTTGAAGGCGGTTGACCATGTTCTGCACGAAACAAGAGCCAGTTTGCTCTTGGTACTGAAGTTTTGAACTTGGTGGAATTTTTTTGTAACCCAAGTAGAAAGAGCAACACTTGCATTTGCTTCTGATGTGAATTATCTCCTGGTATTGTTATTTGTGGTGAGATTTTATTCAGAAAAAAATAGAAAATGAACATTTTCTATGTGCATTTAAGATAAATGGAAAACCTTGCAAGATTTCTGCATTATGTAACTTGAGAATTTGTAGAATAGCATGCTTGTGTGCAAAAAGAAGGGATTACGGCAAATAGTATTATGGTAGAAAGGACTTAAAAGGATAAAATCTGTTGATTTCCTTGAAAAAAGGGTTTGTGGTAGTGATTGTTTGGGTCAGCGCTGTGCTGGAGACACCAAAACATTGAGCGCTGGTTCCTCCTACTCTCAAGCACGGGAGCTGTGTGCCATTCGGGTCTGCCCTGCAGAGATCATATTGCAGAGCTCCTGTGCAAACTTGGTGACCTTAGAAATCGCCAGTACTGTCAGCTGACTAACTGATAGGATTATTCTGGAGAAAGATAGTGCAAAAGCCTCTAAGGAAGTAGCAGTATGTAATATGGATGGTTTCACGATGAGGAGAAGCCATGTGATGATATTATTTTGATTTGAGCTTCCATAGACTTGCCATTTTGCCATTTTCTGAAGAAATACTCTCTCTCCCTCACTTTCTCGTATTTTGGAGGAATACGTTTGCTAATTTTGGCTACATCATATTATTTAATCTTTTAAACAATACACATTTTTCTTCCTGCTAAACTTACAAGTAAGGAAATACTGTTATAGTTAAGTAGGGAAAACGCTTCCTTAATACTGCAGGCACTTGGTTCCAAAACTTGCCCAAAGTATGACTTGTACCGATGTGAATGAGTAGTGTTATGGCGAATATTAGTATATTCTTTTTTTGAGTCACTTGGAGGGATAGTGGGATTGTACCTGAAGCAGAGAACACATCCCCTGATTGCAAGAATTAAGGCTGAATTTCACAGAAAAGAGTCCAATCCTCTTTCTCAGCCTTTTATGTCAGAACTCAAAATTGCTGTCTGATAAAATGTAGGACACCAGATTGAATTACTTCATTGAACCACTGCTGTCCCCTGTTAATGGTAATTGCACGGATATAGCGGTCTTTCTTGGCAACATCTCAGATATTTACCTCCCACTGTTTTTCAATTCAAACCTTTGATGAAAATATTCCCAGTACTTCTTTAAAGCAGACACCCAACTGTCTTTCTTGACAAAGGCAAGGTCTTTAAATCAGATCCTGACAATTTGTGACACAGCAGTCTATCTAAATCACCTTTTACCTATGTCACTGTGTCATTTCCTGAAAAAAAAAGTGTCCATCAGAGGAAGGTTGCTGAAGGCTTGGTGCTTGGAGAGTCTGTGTGTGTGTCAGCGTGGAGCTGGAAGATTTGTGTGTTTGTTTCAGTGGAAGTAATTAGATGAAAGCTTGTAAAGTTGCAATGCATGCTGTAATGGTTCGTTATAAATATTTGGGGTTACTTTGTCCATAAGAAAAACATTATTAGATTATTGCTGTTCTCAGGCCATTAGGAAGTGAAGGTTTTTTGATGGCTTTTCCTTTAGCAGTGGTAAATCTGTTAAAAAAAAAAAAAAAATCAGGGTAAATGTTTTCTTCTCTGCTACACCTGAGGGTTAATGTGCATTCAGCTGAAGTAGCTTATTCACCTCCTGGAATCTCATCTCACTTGATGTTCTGAACTCTCCCTCCCACAGGGAGACGTGGATGCCACATCCACCATTTGCTCTAGCAAATGCTATTGTTTCAAGCCATCTTGCATCATGATGGGTAGTCCTTTGACTCGTGCAATCAGATCAGTGCAGCTTTCATTACTGAGGAGCTTCTGTCTAGCACTCATGCTAGAGGGTTTTCAAACAGATCTCTTTCCGTTAGTGAGTATGCTGTTGGTACAAACTCAAGGTTTTCGTATATCAGTGGAGTCGGCCATATTGTGTAACATCACTGTAAAAGAATGTCTAGGAAAAATCTGTGAAAATCATTTGCTTATGAATGAAGAGGAAGAAATTTATGAGTATTTATTATGAATGTTTTAGCTGCTCATTTTATTCAGTGACCTATATAACAATGCTCTTCAGCATAGAGACAGTACCTACCTGTGCATTTGTGTAGTACATTGGATAAATAGATTTCTAGCCATTATAGAACTTCCAATATTAATAGCATTGACTAATTGCTCCACCTTGGCAGATGAAAAGAGATTGTTAAATGGCAGAATAGACACCAGCTATAATAAAAGATCGTGAGATAACTTCATTAGCAAAGTGTAAATCTTTGCCAAAGAGGATGTGTCTGTCAGGGATGGTGATGAAAGATGAGCTTGGAGGGGAAAAAATGACTGTTCTACCCGCGCAAGTGCGTGTGCCAGGCTAGTTCAGAGAATGAAGTTCATGTTTGGAGTGGCATTACTGTAGCACACGATCACACTTGTGCCATTTGGAAACGAAAGAAACCTTTCAAATGAAGGGCTAGACTGTTTGGTGTATCAGCGAAAGCAAGAGGAATATGTTGCAGTTTCAAGGAATCATTTCTGACGCCAGATGGAAGGGTTTTCATGGCGCACAGTTGAAAGAAATGGTAAAAAGAAAAGAGGGATTTAAGATTTTTAAAACACTTTAAAAAATTCTCAGAGAAGAGATGCTCTTGCAATTTTGAGTTCCCTCTGCTGTGATGAGAAATGGTGAAGGGAAGAGAACTGCTGCCTCTTTTCCTGCTCCCATGCTTACCTTTTGATTTCTCAGATGGATTCTGAAGATGGAAATAACTAAGTTCAGACAAACAGTTCAATGGCATTGCCACATTTATGGTATCCAGACTCCGCTTTCTTTTCTTTGATGAAATACAGTGTTAAAGGTAATAACTGAAGTATTTGTACTACTTGTGCAAAAGCAGTAGTCCCAGAAATTTTCCAACTGCAGCCCCTGTTTCTGTAGACAAGTGCACGCATGCACAGAGGTTGGAGAATTGGCAGCACAGATGCTGGGAAAAGGAATGTGTTTTGGGGCTCTCTGAAAGGCTCTGATGCTAGCTAGTCCATCTGCAGAGAGATCACTTCCACCTGGTGATAAGCCTTGCTCCTCTTCTCTCTTCCTGCCTCCCCCGCGATATTAACATCTGGCTTGCAGGATTGTTTCCACCTTGAAGTGGCAGCTGTGTCAGAGACGATGTGCTCTCACAGCAGAGAACGGAAGCACAAGCAAACCTGAACCCCATGCTGGCAAATCCATGCAGGCACCTTCTGAAAGCACTACGTCTTCTGTTGTGTGCTTAGACTTGCCAGCTTGGAAGAGGCAGCCGTGAAGCCTGGGATGCTGTTAAACATCACCGAGGACTTGTTTGCTCCCTCCCCATTCCCCCTTCCCCACCGAACACAAACTGTGAGAAGTCCAAGAACCGCTGTGGTGCCAACAAGAGCAAAATTACTTGCAGCTGGTGAATGCCACCTGCTCCTGCCGAACTTCAGCCAAAACAGTTTCCTCCCCGGAGTGCCCTGGAGTGGGGAATCCAAAAGCTGTTCAGAGCAGGACGATATTTAGTGTGGATGGGGAAGAGACATTGCAATTCTTGCTTGAGAGCAGTGTGTTACGCAGGAGGTCTCTAGTACTGATGGCTGTCTCTCCTTTCCCTTTCCAAGCTCCCTCAAATCACCCCTTCTGCATTCTTCCAGTATGTTGCTTATGAATATTAATTCAGCCCTCTCTCCCTTTATATGCCATCCTTTTTCCTCATCCAAGCTAATGCAAATTTAATGTTGTTTAAAAAAAAATAAATCTGCAAATGATAGCAAGAGCAGAGTATCTTCCTTGAAGGCTCTCTGATGTATTAACGCAATGACACCTGATGATACTGTATTTTCTTCTGTGGTAGAAGAACTCCTTGACCCTGAGGAAGGAAGAGAAACACCCTTCCTTGTGATGCCCACTCTGTTTCTTAATAGCCTTCCTCATTCATCACTATCATCATTTGTTTGCCCAGTGTTTCCCAGCAGTTTGCAGATTATTTTATGGTTTTAGCTTAGTAAGTACGTATTGCTTACTTAAATTACCTGTAGTATAGACCAGTAAATAAAAGGAAAACATCATTATAAATTCATATCAAGAGGCCACTTAGCAGCCCTCTCATCACTGTATTCTTTCTTACAGAGTACTTCATCGGTTCAAAGGACTTTGTTCTGATTGAATCAATAGTTTTGTTGTATTTAACTAGAAAACCACTAGTGTCCAAATGTCTATATTCATTTATTTAAAGGAAGGATTTGAAGAACACTGTTGAATTGTCCTGCTAAGAGTTTTGTCAAGTTTGTGCCTGGCTTTAAGAATAGGGAGCCCAGTGAGATATCTTCTACAACAGTCACTGGGTTAGATACCTTTCAGAGTCAAAGCCTAAGTTTATTAAT
Source organism: Pluvialis apricaria (assembly GCA_017639485.1). Lineage (NCBI taxonomy): Eukaryota > Metazoa > Chordata > Aves > Charadriiformes > Charadriidae > Pluvialis > Pluvialis apricaria. Next base: position 11,233,076 of record CM030024.1, read on the forward strand.
TTTGTTGGTTGTATAGTCATTAGTCATTGCTTCTTGCTTTCATATTTTCAGTTCTGTTTCCAGTGCTGCTTCAGTCTGCTTTGCTATCATTCTCTGATTTTCATGCACCTGCTATGAATTTGCTCTTCATTCGTTTCTCGGCTCAGTCATAAAGTCCTCTTTCTTGCCCGTCTGCAATACAAATGCCTGGAGTGATAATAACTAAGTCCTCTTTATTATTTCTTGAAAAGATCATCTGGAATGTTTATCTGAAGGTAAGTTTACTGAAACTTGTTTAAAAAATGAAGAAAACTTCAGACAGCATATGAGATAGCTATGATACTCACTTGCATATATAATTTCAGATATGAAATTAATCATATTAGTCTTTTTCTATTGGTAGCCTTGTTTCCTAAAACTTCTCCAGGTCCTCTCTAGGAACCTTCATGAATGGAGTCCTCTACCTCATGTTAATGATGAACATGTATGTGACCAATTGAAACACGGTGGTTTTTGAGAAGTGGTAATCCCTAGAAATTCCACTGACACCCTGTTCTGTTTTTTCCATCTTTCTCTTCCTCATTCCACATTGCCAGGAAATTTGCTGCTTCTGATACAGGATACCTCTTTGGAGGAAGTAATCATTTCCTTTCTATGCATACCCCAGAGGAATGTGAAATGCTTGTTCCCTATAAAAGGATGATTGTGCTGCCTAAAAGTGCATAAAAAGGCAGCACGGTAAAAATAGGTTGCAACCATTATCTAGAGGTCATTGCATCAAAACTCCATTTTGCAGTTTTCCCTTGAAAAACAGCTTCCCTGACCCAGGAGGTCTGGTTCTCTCCCGTGTTTCTGTGCTCATGCTTTCCACAGTGCTTAGACCCTGAATAGGGTTGTTTTTTTCCCTTCTTTCTTTTTTCAATTTTTGTGTCAGCTGACTGTTCATATAGCTAGAGAGCAGTAAAGTATTTCATCTGTTGACTACTGCACCTAAAATAGATTAAATTAGTATTTATTTAACTTTTTACTGCTGACTTACAAAATTACTTTTAGTCTGGTTTGGATATACAACTTTTTCTATTAATTTATTGCCATGTTCTGCTTTGATTGTTTGGGGTTTTTTTGGTTTTTTTTTTTTTTTTTTTTGCAGTGGTATTAAATTGTATGCTACTGTAATATTTTCTCTAAGAAGCTCTCTTGATTAATTCTATGTCGGATATTTATACCACCAAGAGGGATACTACTTAGAATTTCAGTTTCTTAATAAATACCTATTTTTGAAGCTCATACTTCTCCAAATTAAGGTGACTTGATTTAACTTTAGTTAATCACACTTTGTTTCATGAAGCTTTTGCGTATATATTGGCAGAAAATATTTTCCTGCATCATGAATCACGCATATGGCATAGTTGTTAATAGGATCAAAGGGGAGGTGATTTTCGGATGATGTGCAAAATGTATTGGTTTAAATTTCTATATAGTACCAGAATGATTTCTATTTTGGTTCTACGGCAGGATCTCAGTAAGAGGCTGAGAGTTCCTTTCATTAGGTTCTATATATGTACATTAACAGTCCTTGTCTGCAAAAGCTCATAATTGAAGTTAACTTTGAAGTTTGAGATGAAAAAAAACTACTGAAGAGGAAGGGATATCACACAAAAATATTATGTGTAAATAACTAAGTGATCTTAAAAATCAGAAGCCAGGTCACAGTTGCTGTCCATAGCCATTAGTCAGAGTGTTTATGGATGTGAAAAGGCACAGGATTAAAAGGAAAAACTGTTCAAGTCTGCTACCAGAGTTTCGAGTTTTGTGTTGAGCAGTTTAGTTCCGTTGGCTTCACCAGAGCTGTGCGGGGTTACTCCAGCTGATGACCTGGTCTGTCTTATGTAGCAAGTAATAATGCGATCACTAGATGTGTAGGGACTGACATGCTTCACAAATCATATTTTTCTGTGTCACTTCCTAGGAGATGACTACTTTTTTGTTGTTGTTGTTGTTGTTTTATTTTTGCTTGTTTTGCTCTGGGTGTTTATACACAGCAAAACTGATATTTTCATGTGCTCTCAAATTAGTTTCTTATCCTAGCCCATTACAGTTCACCTTTCTCTATACCAAAAATAATCCAAATAATTATAAATCTTTTTGAGAGATACCATTTTTGAACTGGTCCTATTTGTCAGGTGCCGATTTTTGAAGGAAATGGTGATATATTGCTATAAATTATGGAGCATGCATGTGAATCTTGCAGACACATCCTTTAGTTGTGTCAGCTGTAGTTGCTCTCGCCATCTGAAGTCTCCTGTCTACACCATGAGGTCTCCTGCACCTGCTTCACCAGTCAGCATTGAATAGATTTAACCACAACTTTAGTATTTTGCTCTTGGTTGATTTTGTGTGTGGTGGATGAAGGTGCACTCACATGATCCCTTCCGTTGGCACTGTACATGTGGTAACTTCCGACGGGGGAGCAGTAGGGAGTTTGCGATGTCTTCAAATGCAACAGCTGTTTATAAAGTTAACATCTGTCCTGACTTCAGTCTCAAGATTGTCAGTGTTTTCATATTGATGAATTGAGCATTTGCACGGCTTATATGAAAACATTCAATTTTAATGGCTTTTTTTTTTTACTTCTTATGTCCTTTTGAAGGAGAAGAAAAGCACTTGTATGTAGATCTTTTTTACTCTCCCCAAACACCTAGATATGTTCTCTGCTGATGGAAAGGTCTTGTTGCTTAGTGATAAAAGCAGTGTTTCTCACATCAGTTTAAATTTCACTCTCCTCTCTTCACAGTCTCATCTCAACAAAGCATAGGTTCAAGTTTAAACATACGCTTACATCCATTTTATTCAGGAGAGCGTGTAAGCACACATGCATAACTGAAGTCAATGGGATTTAAGTGTGTCCTTCACTTTAAAGCATGTGCTTCACTGCTTTCCTGAATGCAGGGGGGTTTAATCTAAGTGGTTTGGAAATTACAGTGGCCTTGGACATATTGGTTCTTTTCTCCATCTGGAAAAAGGGCTACTGTGAAATTTAGTAAGTACTGTTCATACTTTGAAACTTTTGTGTAAAACGCAGTTGTTTCTTTCATACTCATCTTCCTTGCGGTATAAACTGTTTAGTTTACACATAAAAGCACGGTATCGAGATGGTTGGAATTTGTTACTGTGCATTAGAGTGGGCTGGTGTTGAGACTGATCGGTGTAGGTAGGCGTTCAGACTATGGCTCTGCACAGCTCTTCGGTCTAAAGAGTAATGGCACCCAGGACTGCAATATTTAATCACTGCGACTGGCATTGGAGTCTTTCCAGTGGCCACTTGTAAGTACTTACCTCACCCAGGGTACCAACATCTTTCCATATACTGTGCTAGAATTAACAACTCAAAGGCAGCTTGAAAAGCAGTCACTCATGTCTGTCTGTCTGGATGTCTGTGTTACTTGTATATCTGTTTACGCATGTAATTTTCTTTCGGATGTTGAACTGCAGCTCAGCAGCTGGGCCCCAATGTTTTGAAAATCTTTGAGAACTAATTAGGCTCTCCTCAGAGTATGGCTTATCCAGCCAGTCTGAATAAACAAATGTCACCATTTGTATTAGGAAATCTCTACAAATGACTGATCCCTGTCATGGGGTAACATTAATCTTTTTAGTATAGATTTCCAATAGTTAACCATCTGGCTCCATGCAGTTTTCCAGAAAACATTCACTACCGGGGCCAGTGGAAAGAAGAAGGTGGGATTAATAACCTGAATACATCATATGAAGCATTAATCTTTAGGATTGGCCATTTGTTTTTATCAAAACAACTCCCTTAAGATAATATTTCACAGCATGTGGTACTTGCGTGGACTTCTTTCAAAATGAGAAAATGTTTCAGTATCTGCCATGATCTGCAGTTTGCAAATTTAGTGTGGGTGATAAAGGCTGGAAGAATTCTACATTCTCTTCTGATTTATGTTGCATTTACAGTCCTGGCCTGTTTAGTGAAAATGTCTTATCTTTGCAGTATTTGTTGTTCAGGTGTTCATTCAAAATAACACTTTTATATGAGAATCTGAAATTACTCGAGTAAACGTTAATAATTAATATACAGGCTGGTACAAGCAGCACTGTATTCATCCGATGGGTGAATTTCGTCAACTGAGCTGTAAAGATAAGTCCAGCATCTTGGTCTAGGTTAAATGATCTCAATCTGGCTAAGCGTTTAGGCACCTGCTTGACTTTAATAACCGGTTGTTCCACAGATTTCATTGGTCCTAAGTGCTTTGTTGAAATCCAGCCATATGACTTAGGTCCTGCCTGAGGTCCCTGACTTGCAAGCTGTGGCAAATTAAAGGCACAAAACAGCTGAAGAGGTTATGGCCCTCAAGCTGTCTGTCCTGCCTTGTGATGGAGATTACCTCCTCTGCAAGGCAGATGAATGAATGGCTTCTAAAGCATATTAAGTTAGACTCAAATTGGAGACATAATACTCCAAGCTGAAAACTTGAGCACTCCAGAAGCTGCTTCATGAGCCATTCAGTTGTCTCTGCTGTGGCAGGATGACAACTGCCATCAGGGGAATGGAGTAGACGATGTAGGGGATGGTTACTACTTTGGCTGTCTGATTTTAATCTATCACTGCATGCAAATCAGTGCTCTTAGTCCCTTTCTTGACAGCCTGGCTTGTGAAGCTTACTGCTGTTTGCAGAGCTGGCTGGTTCATCCGCTGCTACCTGACCTCCCTTTAGTGCTGTCCAGTGCTCGCCCGGCTTTATCACTCGTGCCCAGTACAAGAGAATCAATTTAGACTGCAATCTCCCTGAGAGGAGGGCCTACATCTTCCATGTATTTGGGTGCAGCATATTGTGAACACTATCAGAACAGAACTAATAATTTTCCTAATCTGCATGTGACACTAGTACACTTGAGTAATGTACAGCACTCTCTACATAAACCATGTTTATACCTTCTCACCCAATCATGTCTGTTGCGGTATTTCCAAATAAATGGTGGGTTTCTTACTGATTCTTCCTGATAGAGAGCGATTTGTAATAATCTTGTCATTCCAATCTCATAATAATACTAAATGAAGACATTTGTTGAAGGAAGTGATTGTAAATTACATGCAAATTCAAGCCTTGCTGGCATTAATCAATACTGAAGCACAACTTTTGCATTCCTGATATAATACTGCTGAATCTAATCCCATGGATTTTACACTTCCATGTGAATTAAGCATTTATTTTGATTTAAAACTTTTTTTCTACTGGAAGAAGAAGATGGGTCTTTTTTCAGTATTCATACAATCTTGGAAGACCTGTACTTCTATATGCAAACCTGGTAACTTTAGTGCCTAATTAGTTAATCTGTATTACTGGAACTGGTTTGTATTCCTCTCTGGTTGTGAATTGAAGCTGGCCAACCCATCTGACAGAAAAACACTTCATTTCTTGGTGAACAGACTGAAGTGAGTTGGCAGTTTTTTAGTCACAATCACCTGAACGTTTTCCTCCAAAGCAGCTTGGCTATTGCAGTTGTATGTGGTCATGCCTGTTTTGTTTCCTAACCACTTATAGACATGGCTTTGTGGTGTTGGTCAGCCACAGAACTAGAGCTCAAAGTAAACCATCACACCCATTTCAAGCTGTTTTGGGTTTTTTTTTGTCAGGCATTTCGATACCAATGTGTTTTGGTTCAGCAACATCAGTACTTGCATACTTAGCAACGTAGTTGTAATGATGTTTTCATATGTATTTCCATTAAAAACAGAGAGATGCTTCCATATCATCTGATCAGTTTTCCATTTAATCTTTCCCCTAGTATCATCTACCCATTTTTGTTGAATGTGGAAACTGCAGTTGATTGGTTTTGATAACCACTAACACATTCTGCCAGTGATTTCTTTCCACTTGTTATAGTTATACAAGAAGATTAATTGTATTTGATTTTATTTTAAAGTATTAGGCATCAATAATACAAAAGCTGACACTCTTGGGAATTTACCCTGTTGGATTATTTATGTCACAGACAAATTTTTTATGTAAGCAATTGCTTCAGAGTGAATGCAGAGAATGTCAACGGTTTATTTACAGCCATGTGCATATAGGCTGGTGTGTGTTTTCTATGTGAGTGTTTTTAGTATGGCCCATTTTCATTCTGTTAAACTCCAGTGTTTGAAATATTTAAGTGGCTACTGTACTTCGGTCCTACCGATCTCTTTATTTTAGGCCTGGTTTAAAGCATATTGAAGTCAAAGCACATTCTTTGTTTGATCTCAGTACATATAATTCTTGGTGACTTGAAGTTAATAGACCAGATCATCTTCTGTGGTACATGCAGTTGATATTTATGTGTCTGCAGGAATATGCGTCCGTGCACATGCTTACATAAAATTTTGCATACTGTCATAGATTGTTGTACTGTGGAGATCCTCATCTTGGAATCCGATCTATATGGAACTACTAGCTTAGTGTGAAATGGACAACAGTGGAAATAGCTGACGTGTCCTTCTCAAGTCAATTATTAGCAACTGGAGTTCAATGGTCAATCCATTCAGCACTGCAGGGCAATGCTGCTGTTGGCAACTTGCAGCATCCTTGTTGCTGGGTATATTAACTTTGGTTAAAGAGAGAGTAAAGGGTCTAACGTAAAAGTCACTGACTTCAGCAGGGTTTGGGTCAGAACCTAAATACAGTTCTTATCTGCTAGATTGTTCAGCTATTACATTTTACAAGTATATTTGTGTGTTTCTTGCTATATTGCTTTTGCATTAATTGTCTGAGGGAAGCAATATTTTCCAGAAAAAAGTTATTAGAGAAATAGGGTCTGATTATCTGTTTCTTTAGCACTGACATCCAGGGTGGCGTAACTCCTTTGAAATCAATGCAGTTACACCAGAATAAAACTGGTGTTAATGGAGTGCAGAAATTGATGTTAATGGAGTGGAGAAATCTGAGAACTTCTTTATATCAGACTCAATGGACTCTAATTTTGATCACCTCCCTTGAACTGGAATTAGTAAACACTGAAATAGATAGAACCGTGCTGGAGTAAAAGTAGTATAATTACATGGAGAATACATCCCTTATCACTCAAAGTGACTGCTACATAACCATTCTAACTTGAATTTCCTTAGTGGAAATTATTCTTTAATCAATCCATTTAACTTGAATGGTTTCAGAAATCCAGCTAGCATTTGTCGCAACTCAGATTCTGTGTTTTATGGAACAGGTTTTTGCCTTGAGAGGATCTTCTCCAAATGTATCACTGTTGTAACTCAGCTTCCTTCAGATGAAGTAGATGGAGGTAAATTTGACACTCTGATGAAAGCCAGAAATCCAGAGTCTGTAAGTTTTAGTAGATCTTCCAGACTGTTATATGCAATAACAGTTTTTCTTTTAAAATAAAGCTGAATGGTTGCATTAGAGATCAGATAGTGAGATTCAAAACATGCATAAACACAAATGAAGGCAATTTGCTTTCCAAGGTCTTCAATGCTTTGTATTTAGATGTTTGCAATTACACATTTGGCTGTGATAACTATAAAACATTAGACTCAGTGAGGAAGTTCTTATTTTTCACTGCCTCCCTGTTGCTGGTGTAATGCAATGTGGTTGCACAAGGTCAAAGTCATAGATAAACAACAGTGAAATCTACTATCTTTAGGAGAGGCTATAAGTCATGAGTAGTACATTTTTGTCCTCTCCATCTCTTCTATCGCTATGTGCAGAAAAAATGACTCTAAAGTAGAGCAGCATCTAGAACATCTTGTCATAGGAGTAGACTGAATTATTAGTGTATATAGCATGCTGTGCCTCCAGCTGCCACAGGAAAAGACATGGCTTATGTCAAAACTTTGGAGCAAACTGCTGATCTATATATGCCTTATTGGTCCTTTTGCATTGTTGGTACATACTCAGATTAGGTTGACCCATCAGCTGATCAAGGGGAAGTTTGGCTGCTGTGGAGGTGCGTTAAATCCAGAGGCTGCAATGTCTTTTAACATCGTTCCTTCCTGGTTACATTGCAGTATTTTTACCAGACCTGGGCTAGCAATTTACGGAAAGGTTATCAGGAATTTTGGAAACTCAGCCTTCCTCTTTGGACTGTGCATTTCCTTTCAGTTCATACCCATCTTTCAGCAAAGTACAGCAGAAAGGTGCTGTAATCAGAGTGCTGAATGTCTTTCCTGTAATTTTCGACATCTAAGCTTTCTGTGTATGAGAACAGACTTCGAAATCATCTGAGATTAAATTCCTCATATTCACAAAGCAATGTAAGCCATTGTTTGATTCTGAAATTGTCATGGGGAGACATAAAAATGGGGACACACTTTTTGTTGAGGGGAGTTGATGTTAATGATCCAAATTTCATTGCCATCCAGACTTAACGCATTGTTTTGAGCTATGACTGTAGAATACATAACGTGAATGTCTCAGAAGATTATATTGAACACAGTTTAACAGGTGAAAGCTGCAATCCATGATTGGATTCTTATTTTGGAATAAGAAAAAGTGACTCCACCTGAAGCATTGCTTCTGGAGAGGAGTGGGGCAATGCTGGCTATTTTATTCAATTTCTCCTGGTATCTGAGTACCAGCCACTGACATAGAAGCCAAATGAAACATTAGGGACTCTGCAAGTATGACTCATGATTCTAGCACTGCAGTGAAGTTTAAAGCTAATGAAAAGAAAATAGTGAACCACTGGCTTAAAAAAAGACAAAGAAATACTTATCATATGTAGTAGTCTAAAGGCCTCATCTTTACTGTATTCAATCAGAAGCCTGAAGGGCTTGATTTTTTAATTTTTTTTTTTTTTTTTTTTTTGGTTGTTTGTTTGTTTGACATAAATAAATTCTCAGTGTTGCCTTGGGCATATCAGTCCTGGGGCTTTGATTTCAGTGATTTGAGATCTATGGATAAGAAAAGAGATGGAAATGTCTCCCAAGATCTACACTAAAGCAAATTGCTGTATGCAAAGCAGAGATAGGTATGGGACCAAATACTAGGTAGGTGTCATCAGCACTGAACAGGTAAAAGCCGCGACTGACTTTGATAGGAGTTTTCCATGACTGAAGTTTCCCTCTTGAAAAGGATAGCAAAAAGGCTGACCATGTTTTTCTGTGCTAGGCTTGTGGATGACACAGTGATTTTTAAGCAAGGTATTTGTACCTCGAAGCAAAGAGAATTTCGCTCCATGACTATAAACTCTGGCAGTTGCTCCCTTACAAGGGAGCACTCCAGCACCTATTGTTAACTATGCACAGTACATCATAGTTTATTTGTTTTAGTATAGGTTGTGGAGGATACTTGTATATCTTTTGTAGGTTGCTAGGTTATATGCAATCTTTTTACTAAACACATACGGCAAATAAAATCACATAAGTGCTGCATAATGGATTGTGGGGTCAACATCTTCCTCTTTCTTCATTTTGTAGCTTATTTCAGCCCCTGAGAAATGCGGACAATTATGCAGGTGTAGTCTCCACCAAAAGTAAGAAAGATTGAATTTGCTATTTGTAGCACTATAAAGCAAATACAGAATTCAATAATGTGTATTTTCATTATCCTAATGGAAGATTTCAGTATGTTAAATGTGTTCACATGTCCTTGGCAAAATTGGGGTCAGTCATGTGAAATGGAGACAAAATGTGTTTCATCATCTTGTGGTTATTATACTACAAGGATTTCATTGTAAAGTGCAACAGGTAATTGCAGCCACATTCCTGATGCTATTGACTGCTTTATCTAATGGAAATTATTTCTTTCTTGATTATTTAAAATGAACCTTTTACCATTGTTGTGTAAAAAAGTTGTAGAGGTTTTTTTGGAAAAATACATTACAGCACCAATATTAACAACAGCAAATTAAGAGTGTGCACTTCTCAAACGGATTTTATCTGAGGATCTAAAGGTGCTTTAGGAAAAAACTCACAATTAAACTTCTTGTGTGCGCAAGGCAAATGAAGGAGATGATTAGTATAAAACCGAGAAATTGTTACTCATTCTAGGACTGAGGGAAAACTGCAGAAGTCAATAGTACGACATTCATTAGTGTAACGAGCTTTGGGTCAGAAATGCTATCGCCAGGTCTGCCTAAGTCGGTGGGTTTTCTGTGTTTCTTCAGTGGCTGTAGGATTAGGTGGTGAAGTGGATTCGTCTGCCTGGAGAGACCTGGTTCAGTGGTCACCCTCTGCCCGAGTGCTTTGAGCGATGTGCAGGGCTTGCAGTGTCCTGTATTTGAAGGAGATTGACTGCTGCAAGGTTTGTTTTGCAGGAATCGGACTGATTTCTCTGTGGAGCTCTGCAGGAGTTCGGTGACCTACTCTTTTTAGTTCAGGACCTACGTTTGAACTCAGTGCTATCATGCAGTAGACCAGGGATGAGGGTCCTCCTTCAGTAACTATTACATCATCATCTTTCATTGCTTTTTATGTCCCAAGAGACACCCACTTTGTCATGCTTTTTCCTTCCCTCATTCATATGTGGACGCACACATACCCACACTCATATACACACACACGCTTTCCATGCTGATAGTCCGAGGCTACTGACAGAAGTGCAGGTACATTAAGGGCTTTAATTCATTACAAGATAGCCACAGAAACTGGGGCAGTGGGAACCTGGAATTCTGCCTCATCTGAGATCACAGTCTATCCGAGTTCATTTAGGACGTAACTCTGAGAGATTATTTGTTTTCAAATGGTGTCAGAGTGACAAAATGAGTTTTCCTCTGACACTGGAATATGTTGTTTGCTGTCTGAGGTCTGGGCTGTCAGATCCCCCTGTTTTTCAGGATTCAAGATGCGCTTTATAGCTACCAATTTGCAGATTTAGGATACACTGTAAAAATCTTACTTACGGGATATTTGCCTGGCAGCAAACATGCATTGCTGTGTGCTTCAATTCACTGCAAATCTAATGTTCAAGTATATCAGTTGAAAATTTCTCAGCTTGTCTTTGCCAGGCTTGTCTTTTGCAACCAATAAAACATTCCTCACTTGTTTTGCATTTCTCAGTTGGATGTATAAATATATATATATTTTTTCTTTGTCCCAGAAACATGAGAGACCAAATTCCAACACCCATGTGCTACATCTCTGCAGATGGGGAGTAACTGTTGATCTAAATGGGGTTATTTTAGATTTACACCTGTGGAGCTAAGTGGAGCTTCACATGGAGGAAGGCCCGAAACATATGGCAGTACCGATTTTGTTTAGAGCGAGCTTTTAATGATTTCCACTGTTTGATCTACTGTATTGTAGATTTTATGGGTCAGTGTGGATAAAAAAATAAAATAAACATCTGGTAATGTACAGCTTTGTTTGTGTAGATTTATAGAGCCAGGAAGGGATGCAGCCGGTGTGTGGCTGTGGATCCAATAAACAGATACTGTGGTTATTTCTGCTTTTGGGGGAAGAGTTGATCAACTGCAAACATCCCCACTGCTGAGTTTGCTCAGCAAGCTGCTCAAGAGACCCCAGCCAATAATTATGCTTTCCAGGCATTTGGTGTTTTATGAACTTGTTTCTGATTTCTCCCCATATGCAAATGTGGGGTTTCAGCCAGGCCAAGGCACTGGGAGCAAAGTGCTGATGTGACACTTTGTGCCAGGATTTAGTATGGTCCCCTGAAGCACACAGTCAAGGGAGCTTTAGGGCTATTAAGCTGCTCAGCCACAGTGCCATGATGTTTCTGCTTGCCTCTCTCACACCATTAATTTGCTACCAGTTGTGAATACTTATTTCCATGGGGCAGTGAAAATAAACCTATGGAACAGGGTGCCACAACATCTTTTTTGCCATTAGGCATGGATTTTTTTTTTCTAATTTTATTTTATTTCTGTTGCTTTCAAAGGAGACTCCCTTTTTATTATTATTATTATTATTTGCAACATGTTCACCAGACAAAATGATTATGTTAAGGCAGAGACATCACATCACTTACATTTCATAGCTCAGTGCAATTTTCATAAAGTGCGAGGCAACATCCAAAAAAACATGACTCAGAATTAGAGTTTCAGAAGATTATTATATAGACATTATTTCCCCCAGGTCACGGGCTTTAGTCAAATTTGGAAGAGAATGAAATTGCCAACAGTGAAAAGCAGACAGAAAGGTATGAGTTCATGAGCAGAGAAATAACATTTTCATTTGTTCCTTCCCCATGGGAAAGATTCAACATTCCGGTAAATGGAGACGGTTATAAGAAATGAATTTTTGTCAGCAGGGATGTGATTTTAAGGCTCACTTATCCATTGGCAATCTAGATTTCTAACCCCAGGAATCTAGGAAATTGCTACAGAATGTAGTCTTTATTATAAACAAGTTTTTTTTTTCTTTCTTTTCCTTTTTTTTTTCCACCCTGTCTTTTTTAGTAGTTGAGATTTTTAAGGTGCAGGTCTAATACTTCTCTGAGCATTTCAAGGGGTCATAATATTGCCATAGAGTTATTCTGTGTGGCTTGCTGTCCCTTTGAACTGTGTCTTCTGTGGTGCAGTGATCCCTCTCACCCAGAAATTCCTCTGATCATGGGAACAAGGATGTTTTTGAGAACTGAAAGCACCCCCAGCAACGTGTCGTTTGCAGTAGACTTTGCTCCCAATGATCTAAGTACCATTCCTTGCTTTGTGCTTTTCTCCCTTACCTGGTTTTTAAGCCCTTCTATTCACACAGGCAAGGACAACCAAGCAGTGAAGAGTTTTAGGGGGTGGCTCAAGTTTTTAGTGTGTACAAATAGCCAGGGTTTGCAGGCTTTCCATGGCACAGTCCCAGGCAGACTACTTTGTAATTAAAGAATTTTCTTCCAAGAGAACTGTTCATTTTTTCCTTCGTCTGACTCTTCTAACCTCACTGTGCATTTGGATTCTGTGAGGATGTTCAAATGCTGTTACTGTGCCTTCTTGAGAGTAAAAATGATTTTATATAACCCTAAGCCCTTCATTTTTGATGATGCAGATTGGTTCTCTAACATTATTATCTTATTTAAAAAAAAAAAAACAACTTGAAAATATGTACATCTAAAACCTCCTTTCCCTGGTGTGTTTTTGTCCATTTTAATATCTTTTCTTATGACCAAGACCTATTTGCCTTACTGCATTATTATCAAGAAATGTTATTGCCATTGCCTGCCAACATCTTACTCACCGCAAATTGCATTAGTTCTGTTAGCTTCATTATTATTGTGTCTAAACTGTAGTATAATGATTATGGAACATCGGGATAGAGGCTGATTAATAAATAAGAATTGATTACTCTTACTTTGTCCATTGTATTAGGCCCAGGAGATTTATACCGTTGATGGCATTTTCTGAAAAACTGCAAATGCTTAAGAAAGATAGAAAGAGGGGAATATAATTTCGTTTTACAAATGCACAATCAAATTGCATTCCTTTGTCTCTACTAGCGCATAAGGGCAATCAGAGCAGTAGCATTAAGAGCCTCTGAGTGGATCACTCACAGTATTTCAGTGTAGAACTATTTTCCATTTGCTTTCCTTTCTTTCAAAATGTGGGTGTTTGGAGTGTTTTAATGGTGCTGGCTGGCATCAAAGAAAGGGATATAGCTTTTTCCTTCATGCAGACATACAACTTTTACTAGTGTTTACTCAGAGATAGTATTTAAACATGCCTTAAGGAATGAAAAAAATTAAGCTGAAATGTGAAGTATTACAGCCGTACTAGTGCGCCTGTATTTCCTCCTGTTGATCTGATTCTGGGAGCCTAAAAAACTCTACTGATAGACTGCAGCCTCCTCGTGCAGGTGTCCTGCCAGTGCTGCTTCATACCTGTAATATCCCCAGTCCTTTCTAAAGGACACACTGCTTACGGAGGGCCAAGACTGTGAAGAAACTAGGAATTGAACAGAAGTTTGCAAGTTGCTTTTTGCTGTTTTACATACCTTTTTTGGAGACGGAGTGCAAGTGGTAAAGCATATAGGCTTCCCTGTGCGCTAGATGAATGTGAGTTATAACGTGGTCTCTTGGTGAAAACAGTGGTAGGTTGTGTTTGAGCTGTACTCCAGTGCCAGATGGTAGTCCCCGATCCACAGGCATGACTGTAGCTTTGAGTCTGGGAGGGAGCTGTTGTCAGATAGCCATGTTGTAGGTGTAGCAGCAAGTGATCTTATCTACTAGTGACTAATTTATCTACAGATGAGAAATGCAAATGGGTTGGAAAAGATTGAATCTTATGTTTTAAGACAATTTTCATTAGTACTGGAGTTGGAGGTAAGTTTTCCTTGCTTACCCTGAATGGTGGAATTTCATTGCCTGAATCAGGACTGTGGTTATTGCTCTGAGCAGTTTTGAGCGTGGAAGGAGATGGAGCAGGAAGAGCAAAGTATGACCCTCACGCCTTTCAGGGTATCTTGGATCTCTAAGTAAAAAAACGTAGCAAAGAATGTAGTTCAACAGACTGCCTTGAAGTTATTTGTCCTCTTCTGTCTTTGCAAGAAAAGCATAATTTTCTGCATGTACTTGGTTTAATTCTGGCTTACATCTGTCCCATGAGTGGCTAACTCTCACTGTAGCCAAGACATTTTACAGTAGCAAGATTAATCCTTCTTAGGCTGTGAATTAGCTTTTTTCACCATCACTGTGGCCTTTATCACTGCCAAGGAGTCCGTCAGCGCATGAATAATACAGCCGAACCCTTTGAGAAATTTCAGGCAGCTTCCCATCACCAGTGCGAGGAGGGATTTGGCAGGTATTTGAAATACGTGCATTTATTGTGAGAGGATTGGGTTGGGCTGGCAGGCAGGGGAGGCACAGGTCTCAGGGTTGGCCCGGTCGGACGCGGCCCTTCTCCCACTGTTGCATCCTTGCTGGCCTAAGAATGAGTTGCCGAGGTGAGGAGCCGTCAGAGGCTGTGTGCAGGTGAACCCGTGGCTGGCGGTGGGGAGCGTGCCCTCGGTCAGCCAGATGCTGCGGCGGAGACTGAGTACTGCAGTAAGAGGTAAATGGGTACTGTCTTGGCTAGATGAGTATTTTCCTTAAAACTCTTTTCTGAGAAACAGCGTTAAATGCAGCTTTACCAGCTTGGGTTTTTTGGTTTTTTGCTTGGTGGTTTTGGGTTTGTTTGGTTTTTTTTTTCTGTAAGAAAGCTCTCCATTTGCCAGTAGGCTCCTATGAAAGCACTGCTTGTGTTCCTGCAGTATTTATTGTAATTCCTAGAGCTGTCAATCAGGGCTCAGGCCTTGTTGTGCAGACACAGGCTCACATTGCTTACAGTCTATGAGAAATATAATGATCTGCACCTAGTGAAGGGAAGCATTTAATGAAATCTCTTTCAGACATGGGAAACTAAGGTTTTTACTGCTTGTTGATAAAGTCATTCTCTTCTTACTAAGTGTACTGTTGGGAATGGAACAGAAAGCTCTTGTGTCTGATTGTTTCTTTTGCTGGAGCTAATGTTTTGAATACATGTTTGGCTCTGGAATAAATGTTTTATGTTATAGTCTCTTTGTTCCTCTGCAAAGAAGCAGCAAAAGACTCATGCTACTAAGCAATTTTGAGAGTCATCAGTTCAGGGGAATTGGAAATTATGAGTGAAAAAACCCTGAGAAATAACTCAGGTTACTCCATCCCCACCTCACCCTGAGCGGGCGTTGGACCAGTGATGTTTTAATGCAGGGCACTGCCCTCAAGTATTTTATTTTACTGTGGAGCTCTGCTGCTTTGGCACATCCTGTTGAAGTGGATTAAATCCACAGAGGAACTGGAGGGCCCCGTGGTTCCAGATCGAACGTGACTGGTCGCATTTAGAGGTTAAAAGCAGCCAATGCTTTTTCTGCCGTTTTGAGCATGCATGACTGGCTGGCAGTTTTAAAGCCACCAATATCCACCTGTGAAACTGCCCTCGGAGATCAGTCTGAATGGGGGAGGAGAGAAATGGGAGATTTGCAGTTTAGTAGTAGTGGAAGCCCTGAGAAGAAAAAAAATAGTTCTTTCTTTTGTAGCTGATGCAAGGCTTCACCAACAGGAGCACACTAGTCCCTCCAGGAGCTGGCAGCTGCCGACTTGATTTTTCTGGCCTATGCAAGAGAGGCAGCAAAACCATTCCAAATTTACCGTTATAATTTCCCTTATAATCTACTTTGTCTGCACTTAGAGCTCGGCCTCAGTTTGGCTTTATGAAGAAGATAATTCTGAGGTTTTGGGGCTTTGTATTTTGCATGTGTATTTGTTTTCTCCGCATAGAAACCCAGCAACTGTCTTAAGATTTTGTTTTTCACTAGTAGCATTTCTTACTACAGTCATGACATTAGAGGGTTTCCTCCATCTGCAGATGTTCCATTGCATTTCTCCTCCCCTGCCTTTCTTGCAGGCAACATGTAGATGCTGGAAAAGTGAACGCCACCTCCTTCCCCTTGCCTGCGTGTGGACTCGCACCGTTCAACCTTCTGTTGGCAGGGAAGGACTTGTGGCAATGATTGCAGTGTTTCAATGTGAAATCCTGTCAACCTCTCTCCTACTTGCTTCTTCAGAGAAACTGGAAGTTTTTGGGGGTGAAAAAAAGAAAAGGGGGGGAGATTAATATACTGCATGCAGATTTTTGTAATTTATTCCCCTTACAGAGTTGCAAGGGGAAAAGATGAGGCCTGTGTCTCTTGACTCCTATTATTTTGGCTGTAGTTCCACCTATTTCTTTCTGTCCTGTTCAGAGCAAGGGACATCATATCCACCTTTGGCAGAAAGTGTTTAATACAAGGATTTTGTTGTAAGGAAAGACTGCACCATCTTCACCTTAACTTCCACTACCATTTGTTTTTTTTTTATAATACCAAACTGGTGGTCTTGGAGTCTGAAGTCCTTTTTGTGTCCTCAGAGCAGTTCCAGCTGGAAAGCGCTCTGTTCTGCCACCCTGACTGTCATTGGACGTGGAGGGGCAGTCTCAAAGGGCCTGGTATGTACCCTCAATCTGTCTGTTGAGGAAACCAACTATCAGAGGTGTTTTTTTGAAACTAAGAGAGAAGTTCTTGGGGGTTTTGAGAGTGCTTTCTGGTCTGTGCGTTTTTTGTTGATGGTGGTTGTGGTTTTTTTTGCAGGGTATCAGTGTGAGGAATCTGTTTCTCTGTGAAGTAAGATTGTGAGGGCACAGCGCTGTTTCATAAACCCCCTGGTAACCTTTCCTCTCTTACACATGCATACGCATCACAAAACCTGTTAATCCTTCAGAGCTGGATAGTGTTTTGGGAGATGTCTTTTTCTGAGCATCCAGCAAGTTATTTATCTGATGATAGGTTTTATTTCTGATAGTCAGCTTTTTTCATAGCAGCTCTGAAAAGAAACCTAAGATCTGGACCACCTAGAGCTGCTAGCCAACTCCAACAACTTTTTGTAACCCTGGAGTGAAAGACAGGAAGGTTGGTTGTGGGTGACGTGTAACAGGAGAACATGCTCTGTATATGTTTCCTGCTCCAAAAGAAATAAGAGAAATTAGGCCAGTGGTTTGGTAAATTACATGAAAAATAGACCTTGCTTGCTAATGGAGTGTGAAGAAACTGATGTACTGAAGATGATCTGTAATATTTCATATTTCTCTGAGGAGAAAAAATGATAAACTTGATAGTGTGTGATTTATTCATGTTTCTGAACATAAAGAAGAATCCTAAAGTCAACTGTCTGTTTCACACTCTGAGACCGATAGCAGGATTTACACTGGGATTTAGTGGTTGGGGTTTGTTATGAGTATAGCGGAGGAGAGAAGCATTGATTAATGATGGAGTTGGAAACGTCTACAGATGGGATAGTTATGCAGAAACTGCAGCCTTTTCCACATATCTGTTTTACTGCTTCACAAAACATGATGACAAATACGTTAAATTTGTTGGGGTTTGGTTTGGTGGTTTGTTGGTTTTTTTGGATTGTTTTTCTCTTGCTATTACTCCTTTCCTTTGCTATCATTCTCTTTGCACGTTCAGACTTTTGCCCTTCACTGCAACAGAAGCACTCCAGTCCTGTTACTCTATTAGATTGATTCATGCTTGTATCTCTCTGGTGAACTGCTTTTTGAGCAGGGTCATCAAAACCTTATGCAATTTAGAAATTCAATTGACAGTTTCTTAGGACCAGAAGGGTTGCTTTTCTTTGTTCTGCTCCTGAAAGAGTGGATCTTCATCTGACTCCTGAGAGAGATCTCCGTGGTTCAGAAAAGAGCACAACTTCTTATGCTTTTTGGCCTCAGGACCAACTGCTGTGATACATGGTCTTGAGGATGAAGTACATGAAAGAAAAGACCTTTGAAATCTGACATATCCTGCAATAGAAGGGAAAAGGGGGAAAAACCAAACCCGAAACACAAAGAGTAACACAGAGAAGGTAGGCCATACAGGAGAACATTTGCGTTTTCAGGGATGAAGTGGGATATCATACGTACGGGAGGAAATTGTGCGCACAGAGGCTTTTGGGTTCTTCAGTACTTTGCACTGTACTTGTATCCACAAATTTTGACCTTCAAACTATATATTAAACTGTAGTCACTATCTGAACAGGGACAGAGTAGTAGAAACAATAACGTTGTCAGGTAAATCATACATAGATGAAACGAGGTTATAGTTGGTGAAGACCAAACACAAACTGTAGACTGTAGTGACTTATGCATTGTAGTAAACTGCCTCTGAAGACATGAGGGAAAGATAACAGATTTTGACTAGACTTTCCTCAATTCATGAAGAGGTAGCATGGCAGAAATTGCAAAGGTGCTTGAGAGACATGATGACAAGCAGACATTCAAAATTGTACTCTTTCGATGTTGACATAATGGCAAGATATAGTTATGTGAGCAGCTGGAGTGGGGCATAATAGTACTGTATTTTGAAGGTTATGAAAAGTGGGAGAAAACTAAACCAAGTGGTAATGCTGTATGTGTATTTTTCAGTGCCTGAAGCACTATTCTGAGCGTATTTGAAAAGGGCAAGTTCACAGATGTTAGGGCCAGAGGGCAAGCAGTGGGCTACAAAACCTTTCACCTTTTGGGTCACTAGTTCAAAATTACCCTGCTTCATCTAAAAGTCATTGCCATCTGTTGGGTGGCTGCAGGCCAACATGGAATAAATGAATGGCATCAATCCAAGCACAGACAGCAGCAAAGGTATTATCACACATTAGGACCTCTTCTGATGGCCTTGAGGTTAAAGGGGGTAAATGACCCGCCGTGCCCCAAAAGAAGGCTCAGTGGCTGAGCAGTGAGTGCATGGGAGGCAGTTGTGATGCTGCTGCATTTTGCTTGTTTTGTACGTAGAAGGAGCAGTCCAGTGTCTGAGGCACATCCTTGTAACACACTTCCCCAGCATTATATTACGATACTTTTTAATATGGATGCGTGTGTTTTCAGAAATAAATATTATCTAAAATTAGGAAAATCGAGGAGAAAGCAGAATGCTTAGGGCCCACAGAGTAAAATGTGTAAATGCATGTATGGCTTTCACGTGCAGTACGTTTACAGTTATGCTGGTTAAGCAGGTAGATCTGCTCATTCCTCACAATTTCCGATCAGAGTTTTTTTGCAGCGGAATGCCCACTAAAGAGGCCTTGTCTATAAGCACTTCTAAATGACAACTGGAAGACGTGCAGCATGAGTTCATTTGTTTATTCTTATCTAGTAGCCTCCGAACAAACTGATGAACAGTTTGATTTGACAAGGTCGTACTGAGGATTTGTGAGGATTAACCTATATGTGGCATTTACTGAGAGATCAGACAGGTCATGAAGATTGGCATTAGGGAGTCTAAGAAGATCTTTTTTTCCCTCCCCTCTCCCCTGAAAGCCTCAATCCAATTACTGTCTTATTTTTGACTCAATAAAAGCAAAATGAGCATGTACCATCCTCCACATAAGAAGTGGATGGTACAGTGACTTAAAATGAATATCAGGGTAGGGCTGTCTAATGATCTGCCTTTCTGGACTGCTTACCTGATGTTATTAGATTATTCACACTGTTGCTGTAGTCATGGCTGTTAATGGCCTTTTCAATTTCTACCATGATGCCTCCTCTTGGGAAGGGAGAAAAAGTTACCTTTGTGTGTTGAATGAAGCATTGACAGAATGGATATTGTTATTTACACTTGTGTGTTCAGAGATAACAGTGGAGTTTGAGAAAATGCCTTTGGAAGTTGTTACAAAAACACACTGGCTAATTTTATAAAACACATCTTTCCTTCTGGGCAAATCAGCGTCTCTTTGTGCACAGAGTGCATAGCTAAACCTCTCAGTGATGCTTGCTTTATTCATTACCTTTGCTAACACATGTCTGAAGGAAGGAGCATGTTTTCTTTATCTGCTTGTTCCCAAATATTCAACATCCAGACTATAAAGCAGTGTTGAATAGCCATCTATTTTGTGTTGTCAGGTCTTTTTCTGTCAGGACGTTTCCTATTTACTGTTTCTTCTTCCTGCTTGCAAGATCACTGAAATGCCTTTTGCTGAATTATGTTTAGTACAGCCTATTTATATTTCAGTAGCACTACAAACACTGACTGCTTTATTGTGTAAGGTGCTGTATATCTCCTCAGCCAGAGTGAGATGTTCCTCTGAAGAACTTTGCAGTCTCGCCGGCAAAGCCAGAGAAAGGGCGCATTGCTTTTGTACCTGCACAAAGGCACCGTGAGGGTAAAGGTACATGACGTGACAGTGTGCATAAGCAGCTATAGCGCACCAGGGCATGGAAAACAGATTTTCAGTTCTGTAAAAAAAAAAAAAAAAAAAAAACCGAACTCCCAAACCCTACAATTTCATTTAAGAAGGTCTGAGTACAAAACTTATTAAATCTCTACCTTTTCTAAAAGCTGTGGAAGGGGTCTTCCGGAAGCACATTTCTTTCTGATTTGTGATGCTGTGTCACTGCTTGGATGGTGATTTACTCCCAGAAGGTTGTCTGGGGTGGTGGTCATGCAGCAGAGGGGGGTGTTGAAGGGGACGGTGCTTCCTGAGGTTTGTGGTCTGACTCACGAAAGCCTCATGGTTAGTGGTAGGCTTAGTAAGAAGAGGTGCAGCTGCAGGAGGATGGATAGGTTTATTGAGGTGTGCTTAAGTGCTGATTACCAAACTACAGGATTCATGAGCACAGTAAATTGTATTATCACTGATGGGGGGTTAATTATTAATTTATTCTTTAATAAAACTAATTAAAATTAATTTTGAAGAGTAGGAAGCTGTTCATTAGGACGCTGAGAAGGAAATGACTACATAGACTGGGCCATGAGATATCTTCTAAACCCAGATGATTGCTTTATTGATCCTGTTGACTGACAAAGCTGGTTCCAAACTTACATTTGCTTTACAGCACTCCTGGTTAGGGGCTCTGGACTCCACACCAGGGAATGCTACTGCAGAAAACCCCTGGTGAAGGGCAAGGTCCCCTTGGTCAGTTCTAGTCTGCCTTGGATGTTCCCGACCAGCTTTGGCAGCCCTTATTTATCTTTTTCATCTCCTTTTTGCCATGTATCACAGTGTCAGAGCTGGAAAAACAGCAGCAGCCATCTCTGCCTACAAAGGAGAGTTTGGTTTGTGTGACGTCGTGGTGTGTCCCATAGGAAGTTGCGAGGTTATGCCAGAAGAAACCGGATCTTGGTTAAATTACTTCGCCTTTTTTGCTTTCTCAGAATGAAATCTGACAGGTTTTAGCTTGTTTCCAAACAGAGAGCTGCCACACGGTTAGATTTTAATGTTCGCTGGCCCAGCTCACGTTGTGGTGTGTGTTGGAGCTGCATATTCCAATTAACTTTTTATGATCCTGCACAAGGGGGAGATAAGTTAATCTGAACCAAATGTGCGGTTAGCACCGTGATACCTGCTGCTTCTCTCAGGGAATCTAGATACAATGCTTTTGGCTCCATAGAAAGGAGAGAGTAATTTCAACTCAAGCTATATGGGAGAAACATTGAATTGGATAGTTTAAGACAGTTTCCAATCTAAGAGAAATGCAGAGCAGATACATGACCCCCCAAAAGTCCTGTAAGGTTTCTGAAATGTATTCAGAAAATTTATTGAAACCATACAACAGGCTGTTTGAACAAATCAGGTCTTTCCCCAAGAGCTTTCTTCACCTCAAGTTTCATCGCTCAGACTTTAGCGCTTGCTCAGAGCCCGTCTGGGTACAGTACTGCTGTACAGTGCTCCTTTGTGTCAGACTACGTCGGACAGATGCATATTCTCAACAAAGGTTTGGACCGTCTGACATGGGCTGGGGTATGAATTGGAGCATCCCCGACGTGTCTGATGGTTGACTTTTCTGTGACAGGTGTTTAATGTGCTGAAAATACTGACTGTATCCTTAGTCTTGCGTTGATTGCTTCTGAACAGAAATGAATGTCTAGTGAAATGTTTATTTTCTACCTAACAAAAATCACAAGGAGAAAAATGTTGCTGTTTCTTCCTTGGCACCTAGTTCCTGCTCTCACTCACCTGTCTGCTCTTTCTTGTATCGTCTTTTTTAATAGCCAAAGATACGATAATAAATGATGATCAGTCTTAAATCAAATTAGCAAAACTACTAGATAATGCACCATAATTTTCATTGAGTGAGGAAGCAGGTTTGAAAGAGTGGCATGAGATGAAATAGAAAGCAAATTACCTTCTACTTTCTTAAGGGTGCTGTGAAAACCAATATTAAGATGCCTGTTTATTCTCAGTCCCTACCCCCCACCCTGTGACAGCTGTTCTTAACTCTTCTAAAAAGTCATAACCATCCTCTTTATGATCTATTCCTTTTTATAACATTTATGTTGCAGGGAAGGTTGTCTAGTTGTTTCAGTGATGCCTGGCTTCTCTTCCTGGCTCTGCTATTGTCTTTGGCCCTGATTCAGCAAAGCACTTAAGCACATGATTATCTTTACTTTTATGGGATGGTACATGTGTTTACAGCTAAGCATGTGCTTAAGTGCTTTGCTGAATCAGAGATTTTGTCTGTAACCTTGGATTTATGTCTCACCCTACTCACAAGTAAAATGAGCTTAATAGTTACCTCCAGTGATACTAAGAAATGCAAGTAAAATACAGAATGGCTCGAGTTTCTTTCACAAACGGCAAAACCCAAATGTGCCATATAGTATATATTGCTTTGTTTCATTGTAAACGAGTCTGTAGTAGGTCTCCCTAGCTGGAGACATCTACTTTCTGACATTATCAGTAATCCATTACATTTATTGTTCCCTATAGGTTTGTTGTTCTTGTCTTCACTGTTTATTTGTCAAAACAGCCCTCCTTTAACTTTGGTTGTGTCTTTAGACACTAGGTATATATAACTCTGTTTTCAAAGTCTGGGCTTGGAATTACAGCTCCTTTGAAATAAATTAGGGTTGTGCATCTAAATCCCATTGGCAGCTTTGAAAATATCACCCTCTGGATTTATAATAATCTGCTGGGATTGGATCGTAGTGCTTTGACTGATACGACAGGAGAAGTGACTTCCAAATCCTCACCAAAAAAAACCCCAAAACCCACAGTTTTCTTCTTTCATTGTTTTCCAGCATGTTTAGGAGGTGCCAGAGCAGTGTTTGTAGCACAAGAACAAGCAAAGCAATATTCTTCTGTTACTAGCATTTTCTATTGCTTTTGAGGACAAGATGTTATTTGCCTTATTGTGCCTTTTTTTCCACTTAGACATAACAACACA
Source organism: Pluvialis apricaria (assembly GCA_017639485.1). Classification (NCBI taxonomy): domain Eukaryota; kingdom Metazoa; phylum Chordata; class Aves; order Charadriiformes; family Charadriidae; genus Pluvialis; species Pluvialis apricaria. The sequence goes on from CM030024.1 coordinate 11,256,656, forward strand.
GAAATACCATATTGCATTTTATCTAATACCTGTATACAATAACATGACCCACAGCTTCACTAATGATACAGAACTCCTGATAAAGTACTGGGATTTTACCTGTATATCACATTAGCGCTTCCCATATCTCACAGTGGGACTACGTCATTCTGAACATGTCACACAAAATACAGTGTCTTTCTTTATCGCATCCTTAAAGCCATATGTACAACAAGAAGGTTGTATTACCTTTTGTTATTGTTTACTACTCCATGTTCTTAGACGGGCCTTGCTGCCAAGAGCACATGCAACTTTTAGTATTCTGCAGTACTTTAGAAACCTATTAAAATCATAGTTCCCTTTGAGCAAGGGTATAAGTCTACTTCCTTTTTCAAAGCCTTATAGTAAAATTTCCCATCTTGTTCCACATCCAGTATGTAGAGTTGAAAATCTTTACAGAAGGTCAGGTTTTGCATTACTGCTTTTTGGAGAAATAGTAATTTTAGTATTGAGCTTATGATCTTCATACACTGTCATTTGCATTTGGGCTTTGCAAATGTTTAGGTTTTTATATATTGCTTTCTGGATAAGTAATTGAATTCTCTCTGTTGACTAGATCATAGGTGAAGTGTAATGGCAGTTTGGAATATTCCCTAGAAATAATAAACTTTGTACCATCTGACAGCCTTATCAAGTAGATTTTACCATATGGAAAGGGTGTTTGGGATTTTTTTTTTACAATATAGATAACAATGCTGAGAAATCATTCGAACAATGGTGACTTTTCAGAGAAACAGGTATTCTGCGGAAAATTTTGGATGTTTTGCATGTTTCAAAAAGTCCAGTTTTAAATACCAAAAATGTACAGATTGCAAAAGAGCTTCTAGGTTGAAATTTAGCATTTTGGGGAAGTTTGGCACTAATACAGGCACGAGGACTGATGTTACACCAGAATACCCAGGCTCAGCACTTCAATCTGCCTTGGGGACTTAAACCCTCACTTCAATAAAGTTAAATTATTGTACAATAAATAGAGAAAAAAATGAGCATGCTTAATGCAGAGCTGCAATACTAGCTCTCTGTTGTCTATCAAGAGAACTAAGATTAACTGAACAATACTCTAAAAATAAACTCCCTGGATCCATTGTTTGGATTTCAAAAAACAGAGAAACTGGGAGAAGGAATTGAGATGTTCTGCATCAGTATCAGGCAGCTTTGAATGCTCAGTTCATTCTCAACATGAATTTCTCAAGCATCAGAACACTTAGGACAGGATTCGGCGTGGCCAATGTGATCATCTGATCATTTTGTCAAAAGACGGAGCAATATACACAAGGTGAGATGAGTCTCGCTCTTAGGGTGTGAAGCTGATTTGCTGATTACTCTGCGTGGGTTTAAATGCTGAATCTTAAAAGCACCAAGCTGGGAGAGGACCAGGTGTATACAGTATGTTGGGCTATTAGAAAGCAGTTGGGGGGCACAAGAAAAAAGTTGCATGTGCTGTATGCATGCGAGATATGTATGTATCTCATGTAACTGGTATAATAAAAAAAAGACTTTTTTTTTTTTTTGGCTCTCCTATTAAACTGAAATTTCTAAAAGTGAAGTCGGTATAGTCTTTGTAATTGGTTACGGGCCTTCCGAAGAAAATTCAGGCTAACAGAATAGTACCAATAATCACCAAGATTTTCAGTTATGCAGAAGTAGAGATCAGCACAAATCATCTGCTGCAAGTGACATCTTTCAGATGATGGATTGAACTGGATTGTCATCTGGCTTTTGGTTGTTAGAGGTTTAGTAACCAGTAGTTAGCTACTTGGCCCTGGCTGAATTTGACTTTGATTTCCCAGTACCTCCAATTCAGTGTGCTAGTCTTCAGCTGCTGCCCATGTTGTTGGTGCCCCTCTGTCAAGCACTTGGGAGTCCTGCTTGCCCTCGTGCTGCGGATGCAGATGATTCCTGAGCAGTGTGAAGGTGATTCCTGATCTGTGAAATACCAATGGAGAAAGGACAAAGTTAGGGCTTGGTTGTAAAAAGGCTCTTAGGAAGTTCCTTCCAATTAATCAGAAGTGCGAGTTTAAAGTGGATTGGCAAAACCACATTAAACTCTTTGGTGTGGACTCTTACTCAAATTTAAAGTAGTGTTAATTCACAGAATCATAGAATAGTTGGGGTTGGCAGAGACCTTTGAAGGTTGTCTAGTCCAACCTCCCTACAATGAGCAGGGACATCTTTGGTTGTGTTTATGTCCTAAATCATTTTCAAATTAATCAGATGTTCTCTTGCAGTGGAGTTGGGATCATTTAAGAAATTACTTATTCCCAGGTGGCAGTTGCCAGTTACGAAGCCGTTCAAAGTAGTTGCAGGTCCAAGAGTGAACCATTTCTGCCCCATCTTCATCTCTTGTCTCTCTCCCCATGCTGATGCTTACAGTGATGCTGCAGTCCAGGAACTTGCAGAAAAGAGAGGACAGTGATTTCCTAATTTCTCTACATCTTTTATTTTTTGACAGGCCCCAGAAGAACTGTCTTGTCTGTCCCTCCCTCTCTTGGCCCTATTCACCCTATTGCTGAAATGCAAGATTTCACAGCACGAGGGCTGCTGGCCCTTTCCATGCGAAGTGAAACAAGTTACCTTAAACTGCTGCTGAAGGTGATTAATGCTGACCTGTTTTATTTCCCACCGAAACAGGACAGTTGAAGCAGTTGCATCAAAGTGGTTACTGTGCTTCAGCTGCAAGAGTGAATAACTTCATCCACTGCTTGAATTACACCCCAATAACCTATCTCACCAAAGGAAGGTTTCTGTTCTTAGTAATTGTATCTGCACGGAGGTTTAGTAGCACTGTTCAATTAGCACACTCTACAAGTTTATTCAGATTAACTTCCACCTTTGTAAGTGTGAAAAGCAAGCCCTTAATGACATTTGGCTGTGCGATTCAGCGGCTATTTTCTTAAAGCCAGTTCTTAGGTAATTGATATGGTTGCACTTTCACTCATCAGTAAGCATTCAGCTACAAGGATCACGTTAGAATATGTTTCTTTGTGCTTTCTAAAGTAGAAGAGAATTTTACACCTTTTTGACTGTCGTTCAGCTGTGTGTTATAGCTTTCTGGTGATGCCAACTAGAACTAATTTTAATCTTACCAAGCCTGCCAGAAGGTGAGTGTTTTGACATAGGAGTTCCAAGGAGCCTAAAGGAATTAGGTTCTTTTTAAAGACCTGTTTCCTTCTTATGTGCACCAGTCTGCTTTGAGAATATTTTTGAATGCCTTGATGTGTTTATCAAATGCATAGCATTGTCTGATTAACCATTGCTCAAAACAATCCATGTAAGAGTATCTCAATCTATAACAAATGTCATAATTTTACTTGAGAGAGATGTTAAAGAGGAACCAAAGTGAAGAAGTTGGAGTATTAAGACCTGTCACAGCCAGGTAGCTAGGACGTAAATGTCAGCGAGTCCTGTCAGTCATGTAGTGGAGGGTGACAGAGGTAGGGCAGGAGCTTAAGAGAAGCATAAGCCAAAACTGCCATTAAACTTACATCAGTAGTCTTTCACTATTTACCTTCATGTTTATTATTTCATATGACTTTCCCCTGCCATTCCTTAGAGAATATTATTAAATATAATGAATTCAGTTAGTTACAGGCCCCATATCCAGGCTTAGCCTTAGAAGCTCCGGCTTCCCTTTGATCTTCAACATACCAAAATGTGTGATTATGCTATAAAAAGATAATAGAGAGAACATCAAAGGAAAGTTGAAAAACGCCAATGTGGCTTAGTAACATAACAGCTTAAGAATAGCGGCATAACATGAAGACAACCCTAGTTATGTCTTAATGCATTTTAATATGTACTCTGCAAAAACACTGTAACACTAGTGTCTGCAAAATAGGGAAGCTCTCCCTTCTCCAGGAAGTCTTTTCAAATAGAGGGTGTATTTGCAAGTTACATATTACAGTCATGATAAGCTGGGTGGATGAAATTAGGTTCATCTGGGGGATCACTCTAGAGACTTTCCCGTTTCATCCCTGAGCTCCTGTCATTTTACCTACCAGAGTCAGTCAGGGTTTTAACCCTTGAAGACAACAGTAACTGTCTCCCACGGGAACATCAAAGCCGGTTGTGGTCAAAAAGGTGATTTAGGTGTACTTACTGTACCTCAAGCTAAGTGTCAAATGTGATTAAACATTACTGTCTTGTCTTGCTTTAAGTAACAAAGCACAGGAACTTAAGCATGACTGCGAGCTTTTAGACATCTCTGTTCTGATTGTCTTTCAGTTTGTATGCAGCGCTGTCACTCTGGGACAACACAGCTCTTCTTCCCCAGATGAATGGACCATATTTGGGGGAGATGAGATGCAGGCAGAAGGGAGTGTTTTGTTAGGTCGTCTAAAGAAGAAGCATTTAAAAAAAAAAAAAAAGTAAAAGAATAGTGTATGCTGCCTTCAACATACCTACAGCGCTCTTTTTGCTTATAATAGCATCTATCTTTCACCCAAGGGTTTTACCTGCACTTTACAGGTTATTCAGAGAAGCGCAGTGATGGCTGTCCTTGAGCGTTAGCCCCGTGTTAAAATGCAAAATCTGAAAGACAGAAGGATAAAAGTGATGTTACCAGGGCCTTGCAGAAGGAAGCACTAACCATTTCTCTGGGGCCACTGATAGTGGCAAGTATTCGCTTCTTCCTAAATCCTTGTTGATCACATGGTTGTTTACGTGCGGACCCTTGGGCATTTATAGAGTACCCGTGTGTCTTGCAAAGATTTTCTGGTGGGATTACTGATACAGAGCATCTCAGTTTTAAGAAAAATGCCCAAAATACCAAATTTAAGACGGAATGTTTCTGGTTTGTAACAAACACTTGGCATCTGAAATGTTGGTAGCTTTTGAAAATCCCAACATTTACTTATGTGACCACACCTAAAAATGATACAATTCTGCAGGTTTTACCAGGCTGAGATAACTAGAAGATTCAGCTTTCAATAAAGTGTTTCCTATAGTCATGCCAGTGTTCAGAAGTTCGGTGTATGGAGGTGTGAACTAACATGCTTAACTTCTATGATGGCATTAATCAAATATTTTTTCAAGACGGGCATGTTTACGTGGGTTTTATATATGTAGTAGGTAAAACCTTCAGAACCAAGGTCTTTCATCTTGGGGTTAGGGAATTTATTTTGAATATTGTGTTGATATTCACTGCTTGTTTCTGTGGATATGCATCGGATTTTGTGAAGAACTAACCCTTTATATTTTTGTTATAAGGATGGTATCCCTGGTCCTCTTTTCTAACAGTCTTTTGATAGTCTTTTGAAGGACAGTGGGAAGCTGTCCCACACGGACACAAGAAAGTCAAAAAAGAAAAATTAGTTGTCTAAAGTGTTTTGGTTTGGTTTTGAATGCTTTTTTAGCCAGCCACAGACAGTCTATTTCCAGAGAACCGAAATAGACAGAAAAGGCCTTGAAAATTATCTACTGAGGTCCTTTGCTTTAATCAGGAAGAAGGGGTGAGGACACATCCAACCTAGTTGCCCTTTAACCCCTTCTCCCCCTTTTATGCTGTCTCCAGCAGTGAGGAGATGGGCCCAATTTCCTATCCCGTTTCCCCTCACTAGCAATTCTTTAAGATCTGAAGAAACGTAAGGCCCCACTGTATTCAGTGCTGTTCAGGAAGGAGTACCCAGACAGCTTACAAGCTAAATAAAATGTGATATTCCATTTTTTATTACAGGGAAACACCCACTAGCTCAGGTGTCTGGGGTAACTGAGTGCTGTGTTACTGCCTGTTACCTCCAGCTCAGCACAGGCCCTCTCAGCTGAGTTTTGTCTTTCTCTGTGGAGTAAAACATAGGAAATAGATGTTCTAGGTTGAATTTATTAATTAAGGGGTTTGTTTTCTTTATTGTTACAGCTCGAGTTCTTACACTTCCAGAACCTTTTTTATTTGCTCAAATCTTGTATTGTGGTAGACAGCTCTCACAAGATACAGTCCTGATGATTTTGAGTATTTTGCCAGGATTTTAAATAGCAAGTGGGGAAATGTGTTTCACTTCCTCTTCACAACAGATAATCAAGCTAGAAATTTTAGTAGATAATCAGACAAGCAGTAACCCAGGATGCGTTTTCTACTTGTCATAAAGTGTGATTTTTACTTCCATATACTTATTTATGGTTTTCAAAAATCAGTATTTAATTTAATGGACAAAAAAAAATGCCTTAACCCGTCACTGTAGTTAAAACGTGACCATAAAAATATTTCTTACTTTCTTTTAAAATGTTGGATCTTATCCTCCACTGATGCAGTATAGCAGAGCATAGAGGCAGCTGTCAGGCAGCAGCAAACTGTGAGATCCTCAAAGTCACTGGAGTTTCTGTCCTGGCTTTCAGTGGGAGCAGGGTGCTACCTCAACATGTCCTTCTAGCACGGTGACCCTGAACACTGCAGGGCAGAGGAGGATCAGGCTGTCACCTTTCATTTCCCCTCAGACCTCCAGTTTTCAGAGAGATCCATACTTGGGAGCTGATTTTGCAAAATCAAAGCCCTTCATAACAGGGCTGTCTGTGCCTTTTTAGCCTTTTGTGCCCGTACATCCGTGCCACCTCCTCTGAGGCAGCCTTGAATGCAGTTAGTTGTTGTTTTTAAATACAGTTCTAGTCTGCTGCTTTAATGAATTGTAGAATCATAAAATAATGCAGGCTGAAGGGACCTCAGGCGGTCTCTAGTCCAACCTCCTGCTCAGGCAGGGCTGGCTGTGAGATCAGACTAGGTTTCTCAGGGCTTCATCCTTTCAAGGCTTAAAAATCATTGCTTCCCTCTGCCTCCTGGCTGCATGGCTGTTCACACAGGCCAGGATGCAGCTATTTTCTCTGCGGCCAGGCGCGCTGCTGGCCCAGCTCTGGTCAGCTCATGTCCCCCGGGGTCTCTGCTGCAGAGCTGTCCCCAGCCTTTAGCCGTGCAAAGGGTTATTCCTTCCCTGTGAAGGCATATGAAGATCTTGTCCCTCACCGAACCGTTTTACGTTCCAGATAACTTCGGAGTAGTTACTATAGGAGGAGGAAAGAAAAAGGATTATGTTTGGCTTTCTGTGAATGACTGTGTAGAAGACCTTCCACTGCGTCCTGCCTCAGAGCAAGGTAATACCTGCCTTCCAGCGACAAATGGAAAAGGCAGCACTGCCTGGACTCCTTAGTGAGCAGTACTCTGTCCCTAACAGCTCTGCAGGACCTTTTAAATATCATAGTAATACTCTCCTCCATCTTCCCCTCAAAATCCTCAGACGTCTTGAACCTCGACACTTGTGAACAGTGGCAATTTTCATTCAAAAATGGTATTTTCATTCATGTATTTCTTCCGAGATGATGTGTTGAGAGCAGGCACTATGTAACTGGACTTTGGCTGGCTGAGAGCCACTGAGTCACTGAGAGTGAGATGGTAAAGAAAAACAAAAGCAATGGGATTTAGAAGAACAGGGAGGCAGGAGATCGTGTTTTGATGAACAATTCACATCATTCTTTGTTCTGAAGTTGTTCTTTCTGTTCTGAAGTTTTCTTTCTGTTGCTGGAGACCTGGCCTATTGCACATGAATACGAACAATAGTTTGAAATCAAAAGAGAAGTAAAAATAGTCCAGATTATATAAAAATCACCAACATCTTAAGAGAGCATTTTTTATTAAGCCTAATACCTGAAGGGGTCTAATAGCATTCGTGACAGTACGCACTAGCTACAAGACTCTGTTTTCTCTTTCTCTCTATCTTGTTTTTAAGAAATGAGAAACGTGAAGCTGGGAGGAGGCCTCAGAGATGCTGCAGATGAGGTTGTTGTGGCTTTAAGACCTGCAGTCAGTAGGTGGTAGTGAAGATACGGCAATGGGAGATGGGCAGGCAGTCTCCTAATGCCTCGTTAGCCACTTTGATTTTATGTGGAGGATGGGCAAGGGGAGTGGGAAGAGCTGTGGTCTATTTGGGGAAAAAAATATCACAGCCTATTAGTTAGAAGCAATGAAATGGAGACAACTTCAGGGACTCCATTAAGTGCAGTGTGTTTAGGCAGACGGAGTCCCCAGGTGAGGAGTGCTATTCTAGAGGATTGTGTACTGCAAAATAATTGGACTTGGGAAATCAACTGGGCTTCAGTGGCCTCGTGTAGCCTGATACCAGGGAAGGAGTAAGGGGGGAAAACGTTTCCTTTTTCTTCCTTTTTTTTTTTTCTTCCAGTCTAAAGGCTGCAGTGAATACAAAGAAGAAACGTCATGCTAGATAGATTTACTGTCAATAGTAGTTTGAATAATACAAACAATGGCTATAATTAAATTTCATTTTGGCAGGGGAGTATTCGGAGCATGTCATCATAATGCCAGCTTGTAGTATATTATTCTCTTGGCATCCTGGACTTTTCCTGTTGCATTCACTGAATAAAAATGATCCAGAATTCAATCAGAAAAGGCTGAATCTTCAGGGATGCGTGTTAATGCATTGATATGTCTAGAATCAGATTCTTAAATAAAACATTCCTGCTTATTTATTTATTTATTTATTAAAGAAGATAAATTAGAAATGGCAGAACAAGTTGAACTAGAGCAACTTTTTACACCCAGAGCAATTGCTAGATAAAATTATGTTGACAGTGTTACTGAAAGGCTCCAGTGCACACATGAATCAGAAGTAACGGCTGCGTCATTTCTTTCAGGTGAGCAAAGTCACTGTTTAATATGGTAAAAGTTGTATCAAACTGAGCCTCAGCACTCCCATCAATGTGCGGGAAGGATACCCTGAGTTCCCATTATCTTCAAACACCACCTTGACCAAACAGTAATAGTTATAAAGTGCAATATTGCTAAAATACAGGTTTTGTCTTGTTTAATGTGTGTTAACAAATTTTGTGAGGCATCAGCATTATACAGTAAGCGTAAGCAATTACATGTTGGGTCTGGGTCTCATTGATGCTGAGTGTGAATGAGAATCAGTCTCCACTGCTCGCAGATCTGTAGACGTGTGGGAGCCCATCAGTCACAGTGTTAACAATTGCAAAGGTGAAAAGAAAAATAGATTTGGTGTAACAATGCCTAAGCCCCTCAATACTCTTACTAAACATTTTCTCTGCTCTCCTCTTGATAGCTGCAGAACCTCGGGTATTAATTTGGTCAGTGTAGGCAAGACTTCAGAAAATAATGCATTATTGAGTTAACAGGCACAATGTAAGATGCTATTGGATTAAGAATGTGTATGCTGCAGTGTAAGTTAATGGAACAGTAATAGTGAGAAGTGACCTTCTTCCCCTCCAGAAATGGAAAAAAAGCAACACTTAGCAGTAGAAAATAAGATGTGAACCTCTGAGAGTAAGGTCACTGCAACTCCCAGCATATGTGGCCCTGCAGTAATAAAATGCTGTGTATGGCAAACCAGTGCATCACTCGTTACTATTAGTGCATGAACAGGATCGTATTATATTGCCCAGTTCCTCTAATAATAGCAAAGTACTTCGTGTGTCTCTTCCTTAAAATATCAATTTGAAATTAAGAAAACAGAATGAAAAAGGAAGATATGATCTTATTCAACAATAATCTTCTTTTTTCCTCTTCGATGAAGCCATTTATATGGCATTCTGGTTTGGTCCTGTCTGCTCCACCAAGAATGAGAACAAAAAACCCCAACCCAAAGAAAACAGAAAAAAAAGGCAAAACTTCAGAAAAATGCGATTCAAGATTGCATTTCCTGGGCGCAGGACTTTTTTAGGCTAGCTAGAAGAAAGCAGTAATTAGCCTATGCATTTCCTCATTAAAATATCATTAGTGAAGCCTTTGTTCCTTCAAGATGTTGCAAACAAGGTTTATTGCATTTTGTTATGTCATTGTAGTTTACCAGTAGCCAGATGTTATATATGAATTTAAAGATGCCTAAGCAGAGTTGTCTGAACACAGTCTGGCCTTTGTCATAGCAAGAAATAAGTTGCCATTCAGATTGTGGTATATATTTAGATAGTGTTGATCACTGACAAGTGGACACATGGCTGTAGCTTCTCTTGGAAGATACTATCATTGCTCTAAATAAATTGGTGCTTCCATAATCAACTGAGAAATATTAAAAGCAGTCACATTTGGCTACTTGCTTACTGCATAGTGTATTTAACTTCATAATGTGTATTCAAACACCAATTTTTGCAAAGTTACCAAAAATTCATGTTTCCCTCATTGTTAAAGAAAATAAATCAAACTTTGAGGAACTGTTACATCACTTATCTCTGATAGCCAAACTGTTTTAGATTTTCTGTGTGGATAACATCTCCGTGCAAATTACCATTGCTTTATTCACAGTTTGTCTCGCCAGAGTATCTACCCCATATTGTTCAATGTATGCTTAATGGGCATGCTTTTCTGAAATAACCATCGGTTGGAGTCACATTTTACACTCTGATATCAGTATCTAAAAGGGTATTTTAAAAGACTAAAAAATAGTATCTTGGCTTTGGAGGGTTGAAAATGCATTGGCAACAATTTCATTTGAAAGATTCCTCAGCTCTGTAAAATATCAACGTGGTGGATGACAGTGCTTAAAAAAATCTGCGTCAGAGCCATGGTGTGTGTGTTTGGATGTAGGGGGAAGCAGTCCTCAGACACGCAAACGCAGCAACAATCGGCTTTGCTGGACTTAAAACCAAAAGCAATTATTCCATCTGAATCCCAAAGTTTTCCAAGATTTGAGTTTGAGGTTAATCCAAGGTTTTGATTTGAGCCAGCCAGTGTCAGAATCTGGAGAAGCGTTTAGAGACAAGGTTCTTCATCACTCGTGCGTGCTAGAGAGGAGACTTACTGACATATGTAATTGCTCTTTTTCTGTTTCCAACAAAAACCAGCTCCCTGAAATCCTCTCTTGTACATGCTGGCTGTGAAAAGTATTGAATCAGTTTTTCCCTCCCTTTTCCCCTCCCCAATAGCTCTTCTCGCTGATACAGCAATCTTCCAAGCAAACTTTCTGAGCTACCTTGTTTCTCAAATGAAAGTACTTTCCTACTATGATTAGCATCTGTTTATGGGATGGTTCCTGTTTTTCATAATTAGATCCTGAGCAGAAATGCAAAGTCTGCTGTGTAAGAGGATAATGAATCTTTATTGCACCAGTGCAAATCAGATTTGTGCAAAAGGCCCTTTGAAAACAGTAATAAGCAGAGACATGTATTAAGTCACCAAGGTAAGGTTCTTGCTTTTATATTTTCCTTTTAAAAATGGAAATTGTAACTACCCAGTGGATTTCACATGATGTTTCCTGCCACTCAGAAAGATTTTAGCCTTGACCTTAAGCTTAGTGCATGCCAACCCCACCTTCCTCATGGTCAAGCCTCTAAAAATATATATATTTTAAGGAGCAGAAGTAGGGATGGGCTTTGTCTGCTTTCTTTGTGTGTCGTCAGTAGTGGTGAAAAGTGGGGAGGAAGGGAGCCACTTGAAATGTCCGAGATACAATCTAATCAGCCATCCCAATGTCCATTTAGCACGCGCTGTAACATTTTAAGCATCTCTTGGCCACTCTCTCAGAAGGGAAGGCTCATGTCATCCCTTGTATTTTCCCATTGTACACATCATTTCCTGGCGAATGCAGGATTTATTCCCCAGCTAAACCCTTCTTGACAGGTTTGTTATCTGCTCACCCGGTCGGCGAGCCCCTGAGAGGCAGAGCATAGCTGTTAGAGAGAGAGGGAGAAGGAGAGGGGGAGGGAGGAGGGAGGAAGAAAGAGGACTGGGAAGCAGGGCAAGGAAATGTCAAGCGAGCTGCCAAGGATGGATATTATAGCTGCTGGGGACCTTAGAGAGTATCATGTGTCTTTTGTGTCTATTTTACAGTCAGTGCTTCATGTAAGATGGCAGTCTCGCCTGGACTGTGCTTAGTATTGATTTACTCCCAGGCAATGCACAGACCATTTTAGGAGTACATGGGAGACTAGAAAAGAAATCCCACCCAGCCTACCCCCTCCCCCCATTCCGGCCTTCAATTTTTTCTATAAACAAACACATCCAAAGTGGTTTCTATTAAGTTCGCTCTCCCTCTTGTTTTTATTTTTGTTTTTTTCAAATTCATCATTTCAGATGATTGTCGTATGGAAAGCAAATTGATCAGAGGCTTCTCAATGAACAATAGGTGCCTAGAAAGTAATATGGCTTATCGTCTTCTATACGGACTTGAAAATCTGTGGCCTTTCTGCCTTTCAGAGAAAGAGGCAGAGCTTTACAACCCAGCACCTGTTCCTGCTTAAAATCTACCAAGAAGTAGCTAAAAGGTACAAGCGTGCTGAATTGGAAAACTTTTTTTTTTTTTTAATCTACACATAATATATAGTCCTTATTATTTCCCTTCTGTTGTTTTCTGCAGTTGCTGTTGAGCGCTTTGGTGCAGTATGTTAGATGGAAAAGGCAGCCGTATGGCTGTCTAAACAGCCGGCATCTGCTTGGCTGTTTGAATAAGCTTAGGCTGGGTGTGCTTCCCTCTGGCAGCCTCCGTTCTCCCTCCCTGCTGCTGGGCCAGCGCGGGGGTTCAGATCTCCGCTCTGTGATTCGGTGGATAGTGAGTATCCTGCTTAGGCTCTTGCTTCTATCTGCCTGTTGTTCTGCACCTTGTGCCGGCATCTTGTTGGCGTGTTTGCTCCAGGTAGGGCTGCTCCTGTGCTGGAAGGTTTCAGCGTTACATCCGGCTGAGCGAGGTCTTCCCTGCAGGGTCAAAGCCTGAAGTCACTTCTCCTTGCCAGGCTGCGGTGGAGACACCGTAGTGCTGATCACCCTAGGGCAGCTGCTGATGGTTTTTCACCAGAATAAATAGAAATCTTGGTGTCCATATATACCAAATCTATTCACATTTATGCTTTTTTGGTATTTGAAGATGAAATTAAGTCAAAGGCTTTTAGTTGAAAGGCTTACCAAGGTTGTCATATTTTTCTGCGTTCTGAATTTAAGCAGGATTATTTTATCAAAGAGGGGCTTGTGTGTGGTAATGGTTTTTTTTAAGGCTATATTGAACATTGAGCATTCTCAGGGTGCAGCAGACTTAGATGATTCTGCTCTCTGGGAGCAGGGGAGTAGGAGTTTGACAGGCAGCCCAGGGGATACGCACGCTGGGGACAGAGCAAGCCGGGCTGTGAGCTCCATATGCTGTTTAAAAAGTCTGTGCGGAGGAGGATAGTGCTGGGACAAGATGGGGTGTCCAGGGAAATGATGGGATAAGAATCTGCGAATCTACCTTCTTTCACTGCCTGTGGTGCCAGGGAATCATGTGAATGTGTGGCTGCCCTGCGTAGGCTCGAGGGCTGGATTTCCCACCTTCCGAAATACCCCTACGTGCCATTTAGCAGGTGGGGTGGCAGGTTGCTTTCCAGCAGTGCTCCTGTAAGCGCAGGGAAGCAAAATCAATTTCCCCTGGCAAAGAATATCGACAGTTTTAATAGGAGATCATTATAGGAGTGAAATATTCCATTTTAAAGGTAGAGACCAAGCAAAAATGTTCAAAGCATTTCACATATGTTAATTAATTTAGCAAGCAATGCTTTTTTAATGAAGTCATGCAAGAAGTTAGTTGCAAAACCTGGAAATAAATAGCGTCCTGAGCTTTTTTCTTATTTTCGTAAGAAACCACACCGCATTTCTCAACTCAAAAATTCATTTGGAGGGATACTGTACAAGGAGTCTGAGTGTAGAGATGTTACCAAAACACTCCTAGTGCACTGTATTAGAGTACCACACATCTTTTCTCTTTCCCTTTTTAGAAGTGAGAACAATTTGTTTCAAAGTCTCATTATTTCTAACTGGCTGCCTCATTAAGCGAGTACTGTGACGGCAGCAGAGTCTGTGATTATAAACACCAGGACAATATGTTACTGTGTTTGTAACTCCACAGACAGAGGAAAAAGAAATGTTTTTCCACCCTTCTATGTCTAGTCAAGGCTTTTTTTTTTTCCTCCTCTCTTCTCTCAATCCCTCCCAAGCTACTTCTAATAGTAAAGCATGTCACTTATAATCTGCTAATTAAATCATTTCACTCCATTTTATATAATTTTTAATTTAGCATTCATTTTCAACTTAGCTTTTGGCTTCATTTACTGATAATAAACAGCATTGCACACAACACATGTTCCTCAAAACAGTCATTCACACACATACAGATGCCAGTAATTTTGCCAGTATGCCATGCGTATAAATATTAAATATAACATCCCACCCTCATTTTACCCGTGATTGAATGTGCATGTTGCTGTTTCATTGTATGATACACTGTAATAAGGCAAAACATGACAAATTTGGATGAAGAGTCTTCGGCGCTCTGTTGTTCACTAACCCTGGACCTTAGAAAATTTGCTGGGTGTGTGCTGTATGCTGGCACTGTGGCAGCTTTCCCCATTCTGAATAATAGGATTTGACCCGACTCTCTTGCTGGTCCATTAGTTGTTTTTAACACATCCATCTGCTGGTCTCTTTTTGACCATTATGAGGTGGATTGATGACCCGAAGTGAAAGGATGGCATTTATGATACCAGCCTTTGTCCGCTGGAGGCCAGACAGTCAGATCAGAGCTGGCATCCCGGTGACAGTCCAGCGGACTCAACTTTAGCAGTAGGTTCAGTTCTAAGGTCTGATCATACCCATCTCAAATTCAGCACGGATTTTTAAAGCTTATGTAATCTAAAAAAAAGTTTCAGATTTTACACGCCATCATTTGGGGTCTTTCTTACAACCTGATACTTTTAAGTTTCTTTAGAGGTGCGAATATTGAGGATGTGGCGGTTAAGACCTGCTGTCCAGAGACTAGCACCCACCGCTGGACAACTGCAATATTTTTTTTCTTGAATCATAAAAGTCCTCCTGACATCGTAAACGTACCGTTTCATACTTTATACAGTACAGACTAATGTATGTTAGACGTGCCAGAGCGAGTGCTTCCTCCTTAGCGTGGCACTGCTTTGGTGATCAATATCATTATATATTTAATCCTGTATGTTCCAATACGTCTCATAGACTGCCAATACATACTATGCTGGGGCTTGTTGCGTGCCAGCGCAGTAAGAAAGGGACAGAGCTGCTGTAATGATCAAGACATCAGCCAGTGGGGGATAAAGACAGCGCGTTATTTTCTGGTGCTCCAGAATATATGTCAAGGTGTCCAGGGTTTACAAGGTATCCAGTCTCCTATTTGTAAAGGCAGACACACACACGCAAAAGAGTCAAGAGTCACTAGTGATCGTATATGGCAGTGCTTTGAAGAGCACTGCAGGGAAGGTAAAAAGGTAAAGCTCCCCCTCATTTATTTGAGCTTGTGAAAATTGCCATTGCTGCTGGATCTGCAGCTCAGAAATGGATTTTCTCAGGCTGCAAGGTCAGCGCGCCTCCCACCGCCCCCACCCCAGCCAGGGTATAACAGGGGAGAAGTAATATCACATACAAGATGTGCTGCTGGTACTTGCTGTTCTGTTAATTAATCACCAAACCACTTTCCATTATTTCCTTTTAATTATAACATTATTTGACCATTCAGATTTGTACTGATTAAACCATCATTTAATTGACAAAGTGTACGGTAATGCTAATGTTTCCTGTCAGTTTAAATTACACACGTGGCACCTAGTTTTCGGTTGCCACAGATTAAAGGGAAAGTGGCCTTCGCACCAGCAGCATCGGCGCTAGCAGCGATGTACCACTGCGACCTAGCAATTGCCAGCTTGAAAGTAATAATGATAGGCGTAATTAAAAACTATGAAAAAAAGCTGTACGTCACAGTAAAATAGACTTGAATGTCATCATCAGTTATATGAAAACAGCATCTGCTGCAGAGACTTCCTCTGGAAATCAGGGGAAGAAAATCTATGAGGATTTCCAGGAGTGGTTGGTAGAATGTTTCCTTGTTATATTGCTCATCATATTATATTATTTTTAACTGAGTAAAACATTAGCCTGTCTTTCCTCAATCTCCCTTCTTTTTCTTCTTTTTTTTTTCTTTCTTTTTAACAGATTTGTTTTCCGCTCAATTAGACTTGTGATCACAAGAACACAAAGTAGTATTTTTCTCCTTCTGGAAAGACTCTTACAGTGTGATGGGCAAATTGTCAGGAATAATTATACCAAATGGTGAAAAAAAAAAAAAATTGATGGAAAAGATCTCTCCCTGCTAGTGATACATTTTATTTAAAACACAGTGAACATGAAGCACATTTGTGACAAGGTGAAACTGGCAAGTGGAGCTCTGCCATGGTTTTATTTTTAATTGCTAGTGAACTAATTAGATGGCACAAAATGTTATATAAACCACGCATACTTACACACCAAACCTAACAATGCGGATTGTGTTTTTCAGTGAAAGAGAGGCACAGATGAGTTAGATGTGAAGGAAAGAGAGAATACGAGACACTTTAACATACCACCTGTCCCGCCAGAAGGGCTCGAGATTTTTGTTGTCATTACTGCTGGGTTATTTTGAAGGGATTTAAAGTTATTCGGTGGTACTCATTCATCAGATCAAGCAGTTCCCTTAGGACCAGGGAATGTTTAAGACCTCTTTACTCTGTTTCTGGGTGAGTAGACCTTGACCCAGTGTAATACAGTGTACAGTTTGTGTGAGTGGACCTTTGCAGCTGAAGAAAGGTAGTATAAGACGGAATTTTGTCTTTAACCTTCACAATTCAGCTGTGACTCAGATCTGTAAAAGCAAGAATACAGGAGCCTAAGGCTTTTATCAAAAGGTGGCTAATCTCTTGCAGTCCTAAATTTCATTGGAAGACGGCAAAGGTCAGGCTCCTCAGTGCCTGAAATGACTTACGGAGATAGAAGCTGGGTTTTAGATCACTAAAGTGCATTTGAAATTTTTCCATGTAGTTTGAATTTTCAGAAAACTGCAGTGTGAAGCGCCAGTGACTGGTTACTTTTAATCTTGCCAAGTATTTTTTTTTTTTATGTTTGCGTAGTTTTTCAACTTGCGACTCTAAGAAAAAATATATTCTGGTGTAAATCCATCTAACTTCGTAAAGTTAACAGGAATTTGTTGGAATGGTGGAGTAGTATTTATCCTACCTTTTTCCAAATATGAAAGACCAGATGTTCATCTGTCATAAATGAGTGTAGATTCCGTGAATTCAGTGGAACTACATTACTTTACACTATCTTGTATTTACAGAAATAGCAGCATCTTCCCTGTGTGGTTTCTGTGATCAGCGTATCAGTTACGTTGTCTCTCCTATTTTTAAGTGACATTAGATTGATTTTAGAATTCTCAACTTGAAGAGTAAATATTTCCCCCACTTGGACTGTCTTACAAAGTAACCACACAGTCATCGTAACTCAGTTATTTCTGGCCATGGTAATATCTTATTGATAGACATTTGGCATTCCTTCTGCAAATCTGACATCTGCCTGTCTGCCTGTGTTAGGAATGCTGATGGGACACTGAACATGGTTCTGTGTTTGCATGATGTGGCCCTCCATGGATTGATCGGTTTAGAATCACTAAAGCAAATTACCTGTATATTTTGGATATCAGCCTTTTGTTTCCTGTTGTTCAAAATAATACAGGGTTTGCCGATTATTTTTTTTTTAATGTTTGGTGTGTAATAAGTTTTCAGTGTAAATAGACTTTATGTTAAAAAACAGGGAAAGTATTATTCCAGTGAAGAGAAAGGGAGTGTGTACGCAGACTTTATTCATAACTTTTTAGATGTTTGCACTTGTATAAGCAAGAAAATGGCTTCATGCTAGGGACAGAAATCACAAGTAGAATTATCTTTCCCTATTCTATTTGCAGTGGAAATTTGAGGGAGCCCTGTCAGTTTTTAAATACATAAAGAAAAAAGACACGGTGTTTGCCTCTATAGCCAGAAGAAGGTTTGGAGTGAGTTATTGATGGAATGTTTATTCCAAAGTGAAACTTTTATTGAAGTCCTTAAACAAAATGAACAGCTTTTGCGTACCTTTTTAGTGATCATTTTAACGGTAACCTGCTATGGCTCCCCAAAATAGTTTTTAAATGGCCAAAATATTTATTTGCCACTTATTCTATCAGGCCTTCTGCTGAACAGCAGGTACTTTCTTGCATCAATGCAGAAACTCAGTAATTTGTGTGGGTTTATCTTTTCTCAGTATATGGGGTTTTGGGGGTTTTTATGTACGCTGTACGGAGGAAGTTTGACAACAGACCTCTACCAGTTGAGCACAGAGGCTATGAATTACTTTAATGTGTAGAAACCAGGAAAACCTGCCTGCCTTAGGTGAAAATCTGTGAATTGGTTCTTTCTATATGTTCAGTTTCTCTTTCATTTACTAATTGGGATATATTTGTTATAAAGAGGGTCCTTGTTTCCAGCTTCTCTTCCCTTATATACAGGTCACTTGGCTCATTTATGGAGACAAACGCTAAACAGTAAAAAGGCTAAACTTGATGTGTATGAAGTAAAGGGTGTTGAATTCCTGCATGCAAGCTCCTGTTGAAGAGATGCTATTGGATGGGTTCGGTTGAGTGTCATAACTTCCCACCAGGAGCTGCTTTAGGTTTTCTTGAGTACCCTGGTAGAGCAAGGTAGTGCCTTACCTACGTAGTACAGAATCCCTTGGAGTATTTCTCTTGGTACCGTCCTTGTGTAGATGGAAAAGCAAAGCATACTGGGGATCATGCAGCTGGCTTTGACCAAGGTGGATAAAGCTTTGCAGGCTTCTTGTAGAGTGACTGGGGAAACACCAGCACCACATAAAATCTCTCTCTGATTGTTTCCTAGATGAGCCCTGTCTCCTCTGGCTGTAGCCAGGCCGAGATGGAGACAACTTGGAGACAACTCAAATTGGTAAAGGAAATCTTTGGTGCAGGAGAAAATGGGACCCTTAGGGACGGGATCGTTCCTCATCATCTGTGCTGAGAGCTTGGTTCAGCCCCACATGTGGTCTGTCAGCAGGCAGCTGTGGGAGCTGGGGTGGCAGCAGGGGAAGAGCTTTGTGCTCAAGGTGTGAGGGCCTGAATGGGAACAGGGGGCATCTTTCCCAGCTGCATCGGATCAGGGAGACATGGGAACGCCATCCCCTCCCAGCCTGGTCCTGATGTACAGCTGGATTTTCTTGGGGTGTCAGTTACGGATGGGAAGGAAGGCTCTCTGTCTTCTAGCAACATTTGTTGGCTCTGTGTGCCTTGTTTCTGATTATATTTTGTGACACTGAAGAATCACAATGTTTTCCCATGGATTTCCCTAACAAAATAATGACTTGCGTGATTTACATAAAATTGGCAGGAGTAACAGCTCTAGACAGTCCTGACTACATTCAGTATATACAATTACATGTCCAGACCAAATTTCTTTTTTAGAAAATTACAGTCATACAGTCATTAGAGTTATAGTCACAGGTTACCTCTACTTTAAGTATGTCTGGGTTTATTTAATTATTTATTCACTTACATGTGTGGGTATTTATTTCTGAACAAATGAAGATTCTTTGAGTTACTAAGCAAAAGAACTGCTTAAGTGGACACCCTTGTCCTCTGTTCAGCGTGCAGGCTGGCTCTGTTCATGCAGCCCAACGCGGTTAAGAGCTTGCTTCTTCGACATACACTGCGCAGGGTGAAAACGCTGCCTGAGTATCACAAGGCCTTGCTTGCACAAATGTATTTAAATGTAAGATTGCCCTTGTCTTCAAGGAAGATCAAGGAAGTTGTTTGAAGAAGTGTGTGGAAATAGTCACTATGTAGAGCTGTGTTTGCCTTAGGGGAAAAGAAAACAGACCTGAGAGCCAATAAATATGAAACTGTTGTAAAATAGACCAATTAAAAATGGAAAGTATTGAATATTTTCAATGGAAAATGGAATTTCCATATAGTTTCTGTTGTCAGAGTCTTAGCTGTTGCAAAACTAACAGGCAAATCTGAAGTATATGAGTGTGGTATTTTGACTGCTACAAACAGCAGCTTCCCAAAGGGCTTGGAACTGTGTGTAATTGCTTTTACTCACAAGCTCAGCTGTAGATGAAAGTAGGTGTTGAGTATGGGTGACATTAACATTGTGAGAAGACAGTGCTGTAGATTCCCAGGAAATAATAAATATATATTACCAGAAACTACAAGAAAAAATGTATTAAAATTCAAGGATTTGTGTTAAAAATAAACATGGAAATTCTGTCTAGAATAAAAGAAATCAAAAAGAGTTCAACTCACTATGTTACATCGTAGGTGATGGGGGAGAGATCACCCAGAAGTTAAAGACCCAAGTGACTGAAAAAAGGGGAGGTCAGAGCACACTTTGGGCTGTGCTCCGGCTGCACTGGTGCACGCTGTCTGAGAGGCTGCCTAAGAAAAGTCTGATTTTTCATTTTGAGACAGATACTTAAAATATTTTTATGACTATTGCTGTTCTTGGGTTTGTTTTTTTTTATAGTGTCTGGGTTTGCTTTTTTGCTCCTTTTCCCTGTATAGGTTCTGGCAATCATGTTTCTGGTCTCATCTTTACTGTCTGGACGTTTGTCATCATTGCTTTGTCGTGATCTTAATATGTCGCCCATGTTTGAGTACTGCATATATGTACCGTCTGCAGAGGAAATGATGTCCCATGTAAAGTGAATCGGGTAAGCTGCAGTTTGGATGGGCTGACTGTAAACTCCATGTGCTCAGTACTTTAGCCATGTCTGCTCGTGTCCTGGCTGTATTCTCATTACTTTGTAAAACCTGTTTTGAGGAGCTTATAAGTTGGCCGTTAAAACATTCCCAGCAATGAAAGTTGGCTGAGAATGTCTCTGTCTGAGTTATTTTTAACTTATTTTTTTTAAAACATGCTTAGGAGGGACCTTTTTCCCCTTCAAAGAAAAAGTAAGAAAGTTTCACAATTTCAGGAGTTTGATTTTCTGTTCGTACCTGCAGCTGTGTTTTTAACTGGAAAAATTAAAGATGGCTCCACTTTCCTCACTAAGTAATATAAAGCTATTCTGCTTTTCGTCAGATATCATCACCGGATATTTTGTAAAATTAAATGTGTTTAGTTTTGACACAGTATGACTAATTTCTTTCATGCCAGGTTTTTTTATGATAACTGATACATTAAAATAAAATGGGTATATTAAGAAATAAACAAAATACAGGAATGGATTTTACAGTTACTCTTCTTAAGTGGAAGTTCATTGAGATGAGCTTGCTAACAGGGACCCATATTCAGATGTCACTAGTAATTGCTCTTTTCAACAGGTGAAATAATTGGAAAAAATGCAAAATAAGTCCATAAAAATGGTCGCTACACATTTTTTTTTTATTGTAATTCTTAATCAAATGTGATGCACGGGAAGATAAATTAGGAATGAAAAACAGATGTTACAGGTACCAGATAAAGAGCTTCACCCACCTCTGGGTGATAAGTGGCTGAAACTTCATTCTTCCTGGGAATTGATGCGTTTTTCCCCTCTTGAGACCAGGCCCCGCCTTACATTAGCAGGTGTGTGAGCTGAAACTGCCTCTGCAGTATTAGGCTAGGCTTAACGTCTTCAGTTTTCTTCCCCTGGATGCTATGAGCAGAAGGCTACTCTGTGATCAGGCATTCTTTTTGAAGCAAGGTATTTTTTATTCAGAACAAGCCATTACTTAGAAAACAACGTAAAGACTGGCATATTACTTTTGTCATTTGTCTCCCTGTCTTGTACTTCCACCTTAGCTTCCACCATGTCGCGAGACCACAGGGGTCTACAGAGCATTTTTTCCCCTCAAGCTACAAACTATTTCCATTCCCTTCTTTGGTGCATCGGCCCTTAGATATTTCACTTCCTAAAACATTCCTAATCTTGGAAAAGAGCTGCATGATGTCTAGCCGAAGCGTGGAAGTTGGCCATTGTCCTCTAATTGCCCCCCAGGGGTCTGGTCGGAAGTTGTATAGTCATGATGGCGTTTTCCTGCTTGCTTTTCCAACTTAAGTGAGAGTAGTATATTCCTACAGGAAATTCTAATGAGCCAATATAATTATATAGTAATTTTACCTTCCTGATGAGGTCACACAGAGTGCTAATGCAATTGCCAAATATTGGTATTCCTAGATTACATAATAGCCCCACACCTAGCTAAGGCCATTTGGATCCTTTGGGTTTTCAGTTTGGTTTTTTATTGTTTTGGGGTTTTTTTTCTCCTTTTGTTAGACTGTACCTTAGATTAAGTAGTTTGATGCTACCACTCAGGAACAGGACAATACAAAGGAGCAGTTATTTTAACATCTGTCTTGTTCTTTTGCTTGGCTGTCTGTGAAGCCAGAAATACTAGGCATAAATTTCACCCTTTTTTAAAATGGAATCAGATGTACTGTATTAATTTTAACATGGTAATGAGTACCCAACCATGACAGGACAGAATATTCATGACTTCTGTTAAATATCTGACAATAGGAAGTGTGTTAAAGATTGTTCAGTGCCTGACTGGGACATGTAAGGGCTTGTGTTTTGCCTTCCTGCTGTCTTGCTTTCTGAAGGCACTTCAGTGAAATTACTGCTGGCTGGTCAGAGTGAGCCGTGCTGCCCCTTGGATTGCATTCGGGAGCTGTATTCTGCGTTTCAGAAATGTTCACCTCACAGTGGATCATAATTCAAGAGCAAGGAGAAGCTCAAAGAAATGAGAAGTTTCAAAATTAACAGCAAGCAGGGGGGTTTTGTTAGTTCTTTTTTTAAAGTCGGGGGGGAAAAAATGATTCCTCGGGTCAGGCTTGAGACAGAGGTGGTGTTGATTCATATCAACCAAAAGAGTGTCTCCAGGTGTTACAGTAAATACTAAAAATAAAGAAGAGTTTTAGGAGAGAACTGTCAAGAATCCAGACTTAAGTGAGGCTATAAATCTTGTGTGACAGGAGGAAGTTTATCCTATGACTTTGAGATATTTCTGTCTCTTCCTCTGAAACAGATTGGAGACAGGAGGTTAGGCTGGATGGACCATTATCCCAACCCGTTTTGGCTGTTCTT
The DNA here is from genome assembly GCA_017639485.1 of Pluvialis apricaria. Lineage (NCBI taxonomy): Eukaryota > Metazoa > Chordata > Aves > Charadriiformes > Charadriidae > Pluvialis > Pluvialis apricaria. The sequence continues at coordinate 11,279,556 of CM030024.1, forward strand.
CTGACCCTGAAAGTCTTGAACACGCAATTTCATCTGTCCAGGATGATATCAGTAAGGCACATGGAGTGTTAAATAGGAAAGTTGAAGCTTAAGTGTCATCACTGGTATCATACAGATAAGTGTTTCTGCAAAGAGGTTTTTTTAATCTGCTGATAAGGATAATATGACATCTGAGCACAGGGGCAGCAGAAGGGCAGGGAGAGAAAGAAATGTGTAAACAGTCCAGTGTAACTGAAGCCTGGCCTTCAAATCTCTGAACTCTGCGGCAGCCAGCTTCGGGCATGGAATTGCAGTCTGATAAACTTGCAGGGTTTGACCAAATCTTCAGCTTCTCGTAAAATTTTTCCATTCACAAAGTCATTCTTTCTTTTTTACCTGCAAACAGAGAGCTGAGTTAGGTTTGTCTCTGCGTTATTTTTATTTGTTTCTGTTAAAGGGGAGGCTACTAAAGATACAGTAACGATTTCTAGAAGCTATTTCTTTCTTTGTGAGGGATCCACAGTTGTGAGGCTGCATTTTAGCTTGGATAGCAGAGCAATTCAAGGCACATTAAGCTTTCGCTAACAAAACCATGTGTGAAATGCAATTGGAGACCTATATCAGTATGAAAATTGACAACTGCATTGTGTCAGTTCTGTAGATTTTTTTTAAAACCTACATTGTGTCAGTCCTTCAACAAGTGATTCATTTGGTGATTCTGAGGTAAATAATTTACATAAAAATCAAAGCTTTGTGGCCTTTCTCCCAAAACTCAATGACTAATGTATTGCAAAAGTTAATTTAGATGTCAAATTTTAGAATTTCAAGGATGAAAAAATATTTTTTTTTTTTAACAATTTACTTAATATTTCTACTGAGATAGTAATCAAAAGTTTTGATCAGAATGGACCTCAGTGTTCTAGATACTGTACAACTTGTTAAGTTGCTGACTATTTAAAAATCACTCACAATAAAAATATTTGTCAGAGTTATAATGCTTCAGGAGTTGCAAAGGCGTTTTCAGACATAAATTGATTCTGTCAAAGTCTCAGAGAAATAACAAAGTAAGAATTCAATAAAACCCAGAGTTCAGAACTGGCCTAATGCTTCGTCCACTGAATGGTAAAATTTTCATTAATTTTCAGAAGCAGAGATGGCAGAACGATGAATGCTTTTAGAAATCTCCAAACCTGCCCAGGATCATACAGGAAATGTGTGAAAACATTTATTAACAGGAATTAAAACTTCATCCCTACAGTCCACATGGTACCTTAAAGGAAAGTTAGTCTTTTCCCTATGAAATAGAAGAGATTAACATGTTGAAAATGGGTGGTTTTGAAGTCCAAAGCTGTACATCACTTCATCTCAGTCATTTAGAAATTCATTTCATGAAGTTAGGGGTGCCATTGGCCTCTCTCAAGATGGGCAGTTTGTGCTGTTTGAAAAGATTCCCCTTTCTTCTCCTCTCAAGTCGCAGTGGAGGGCAATGCCTGTGTGTGTCTCCAGTTCTCACTGTTCCAAACAGCTCCCGGGATCTTGCTTGCTTCTTTGTTTTACCCTTTGCCTGGTGATTATGGTAGACAAAGATACTGGAAAGTGCCCTTCAGAAAAGTGACTGTCTGAGGAAAGGAGCGGGTACAGTGGTACAGATCGGGCCAAAGCCCTCGTCTCTCCTGCCCTGGGAAAGTGGGGCTGGAGGCAGTTCTGGGCGCTGAGCGTGACCCCTGTGGGGACGCGGGTGCCAGCACAGAGCTGCTGCGGGCTCTGCGGCGCCGGCTTCAGGGCTGCATGAAGCTGACTAAAGCAGACATCACAGTGGGACAGATTTGGGTTTGGGCTTTTTATTGTCGTTGTTTGTTGTTTGTTTTAAAAGCCTGAAAAACTGATCTGCCCCTTCCATATGCTCTCCTGTAGCCGAGTTTTGATTTTTGACACTTTGAAACATTAATGTACTGAGTTCTGCTGCGCCACTGATGACTGTCTCTGTTGCTGTTCCTAATAGATGAGGAAATTGAGACCTTCTCTAAGTAAAATTCTTAACTTTTAAAAAGGAGAAAAAGTTCTTTAAATTAGAACAGAATTTAACATTATGAAAATGTACTTATTTTAGATATTTTCTAAAGCTATCTCGGGGATCCAAAGCAAAGAAACCACAGTTCTAGTTTTATGTCAGTTAGTACTCTCCCAGGTAATACCATACACAGTTTGAGGGACAGCAAGCACCAAGGGCTGTTCCTAACAGTTGGCATGAATGGGCTTCCCCCATTTTGGGGACAAAGTGTGTTTTGCCATCACAGCCCAGGCTGTGCCATGTCATGTGTTGTCTGCGCTAGAGAAAAGGCTGTTGTCCATATAATTTACAGGTGTAAGCAGAACATAATCCATGCTCAGAGAGATGGTAAAGGAAGCACTATACACCATCTTACCCTGGGAACCTCCTGCGGAGACACGTACATAACAAATAGTTATTCTTGTTGTATATAAAAGGCCGTAAATACCTCTAGTACAATATATGGTCTTTTTGCATGGCTCAATGTAGCACTGATTAGAGTTCCCTCAGATGGCACTAAGTAGCTGTCCTTCCTTCTTGAAACAGTGAAATGTAATGATAACTTCAGGTACTGGAAGCAGTGTGAGCAAGTTACCGATGTGCTCCATGCAGGCTCATGGTAAATCCTGCTTCTTGGTGCTTATACATTTATCGTGCTGTCTCTAGTCCACATGTGGTCAGGTCAGAAAGGTAGGAACCACAGTCACTAAAGTGCCAAACTGATGCAAGGAGACAGAGGAGCAAAAGGTTGCTCCAAAGAACATCCATTGAAAGAGCACGGCAGAATGCTGAGGTCAAAATGCAGGTTGGGAAGCCCACTGCAGAAGTTGGAGTCTGCAAGAAGGAAGGAGCGAGCTAGAATGAGGTCAGGAAAGCTGGTCAGGAGCAAGATCAAAGGTGGACAAACTGGGAGGTG